>CM040127.1:35145108-35554652 GCA_022559845.1 Amorphophallus konjac
TTCACAGATCGGATAGGGCAGATGATTAGGTGGTGGACCAGATCAGACCCATGGAGTTGGTTGACTCAGGTGGAGCGGGTGGCGGGTGTTGTTCAGCGGGTCCTCGGGTTCATAGCCGTGACTTACCTGGTATGATTGACCTGCGATCAAACCCAATTGGACCCACACATGGGATTCTCTGTCGCCGATATGAAGGCCTTTTCTTGTGGAACCTTGGCCCTCGGCGATCAATGGTAACGTGGTTCTTACTAGCAGGCGGCCCTCCTAGGAGACGTTGGGGCAGGCGACAATGGTCTCGGCGGTCGAACTGCAGGCAGGGGGTGGCGAATAGTCATAGCGGTTGGGCACCCAATCTCCAACTGACGGCTAGATGTAGTTGTCAGTTGACGTCCGATTAGCGAAGGTAGGGGAGGGGGATTTGCGAGCTTGTTCGGTGTTGGTAACTGTAGGGGAGATCCTCCCACCATGAACCTTCTCACTGTCAGTGATGCAATACACTCCTGTAGGTGGTCAATCCAAGAGAGGCTAGGGCAGGTGGTGATAAACTTGGCGGCTACGGGCAGAGGCGGCCAACCAATCTTACATGCCAGACAGACCGCGTCTGACCAAGCAAAGTAGCGGAGCCAGGAAGAGAGAGGGGAGCTTGCGGGCTTGCTCGATGGACCCCGACAGTCGGGAACCTAACGATGCTCATGGCGTTGACTCCCCGGCCCAGCTGTCCGCTCATGAGTTCAACAATGGACGTGGGGGGAAGGGTAAGGCCATGTTGCTTGAGGCCCCACCAAGCTAAGAGGTTGATGATTTCTGCCTTTTGGGGAAAGAAGATTGGGTTGAAGCGAGTCTTTTGGAGACGGAGCCGACTGTCTCCAGGGTGTCAAACGTACATCAAGGACTCGAAGATACCCTCACTTGTCAATGAATCCTTGATGGTGGTGGTTAGGGTCGAGGAATCCCTACTAGAGGGGGTAAATTTCAATGGGAGGAGGAAGGCTCGCTAGGGATATATGAGGTAAAAGAGGTCATAGCCAGAGTAGAGAGGTTCATGGGGGTATAGGCAAGGGAGGTGGTAGGCCTGATTGGAGTGTCTTGTTAGGGTATTGACCATAGTTAAAAGTCCATGAGACAATTCTGAGGTGCTTTTTGTAAGTCTCATAAGGCGTAAGTCTTGAGGCACAATGAGGCGTAAGCCTCAATAGTATTAGAAAATAATCTTAAAACTATCGAAAGAGATAAAAATAATACTATTTTTCATGTGTTAATGCTAATACTAATTTTTATGTGTTAATACTATCTCAAACCAATGATAGACCCATGTTATCTCAGAAGTATATCATGTTTTAAGGACAATAAAAGAAGCATAAGCCTTTGGTCTACCTTACAACATTTCATTGCATTCCCTTCTCATTTGACACATAAGTCTCAAGTAAATACCTTGGGACAGTGAATGCATTGAGGCCATATATGTCAAGGCAATGGCTTCGGCCTAGGCGACCAGGTGTTGGGCTGCCTTATTTGGGCCCAAAAAGGCGACCCAGGCGCTCGCCAAGGTGGGCCAGGTGGCCCAAGGCGCCCAGGCGGTCCAAGGCACTTGCCTGGGCGCCTTGGGCCGTCTGGCTTGGCCCACCAAGTAATAGGATCCAAACCCAGATCCTATTATTATTTGGCGGATCCTTTATTTTTTATAATTTTCATGTACTTAATTTCTAATTACCTTGTATTTTATGTTTAAAGTTTATAGGGTGTTTGGTTGCAGTTTTTCACCTCTTTTTTCTCTCAAAATAAAAATTAGGAATAGACAACTTACTTAACCACGTTTGATAAGACCTCTCCAATTTTTTAGGATGAAATTCCATTCCGTTGTAACTTCTCCCAAAATAAAACAAGTCTTTCCATATTTTTTTTAAGAGCCGTGACCTCTCTCTCTCCTGATTCCCTTCTTCCATGCCCCTCTCTCTCTCTCTCTCTCTCTCTCTCTCGGCCCCCTTCTCCTTCCTCCCTCCTCTCCCTCTAACACTCCCTCTCTCTCTCTCCTGATCCCCTTCTCCTGACGCTCCCTCTCTCCCTCCCGGCCTCTCCTTCCTCCCTCCTCTCCCCTCCGGCGCTCCTTTTCTCTCTCTCTCTCTCTCTCTCTCCCGGTCCCCTTCTCCTGGTCCTTCCTCTCTCTCCCTCTCCCAGCCTTTCCTCTCTCTCTCGGGGTTGGCGATGGGGGAGCCGTTGGCCGTGCCGGTGGTGCCCTTCGGGTGGGAGTACACCTTGGCTTGGCTAAGGCGGGTGTTCGAGGGGCACGAGGAGTGCGAAGCGAGGCTGCGGGAGGGCGCCGATGGGGAGCCCTTCGTCATCGACAACGGCAACTACATCGTCGACCTCTTCTTCGAGAAGGGCATCGAGATGGACTTGGGCGAGGTAAGCGACCAGATGCTGAGGCTCACCGGCGTGGTGGAGAACGGGATGTTCCTGGGAATGGCATCGTCGGTGGTGGTCGCTTGAAGGGACGGCCGCATCACCGTCCTGGAGAGCAACCAGTGAAGAAGTTTTGGAGGTAATGTTGAGAGAAAAGGAGGGATTTTTATCGTAGAAGATGGGGAAAAAGAAGGCAATTTTGCTTTACACCGTCGTTGCCATCACGTATAGGGCCCCCATGGCCGCCTCGTACGTTGTTGTCACCCCAGAGACCCCATAGCAAGTGGGGAGAGGGGGAAGAGGGGTGGGTGAACACCGGTAAGGAGAGGGGAAGGGAGGTGTTATCTAGATGGGGCGGGGGGGCCCAAGAGGGGGAGGGCTCGCGAACAAGTGGGAGGGAGGCAGGGGGTCGCCGGCCTTAGGGTGGGGGGATCACGATGGTCTCCGCGGTCAGGGTGTTCTGGTCTTCCAGGGCCATCAACTTCCAGGGTGTTCAGAACTTTCAGTTTCTTCTACCAAATAGATCCACACAAAATTTAAAAATTATGACATTTTTGTCAAATAGATAGTTAATCACATCATTAACTAAATTGATTAACATGTGTATTTATAAAGTCTACCAAGGCCAAACTATTGCACAATGCACATTAAATGGCAAAAAAAAATCATGAAGAAGGAAGAATATTGTATTGAAGGTTTGGAGCATTCCCCATCGAAGATTGAAGTTATATTTATAATACTTCACCCCCCGGAACAAACAAAAAAGGGAAAAAAATCGGGCAGGGGGTCATAGGTAGATTAGGCTCCACACACTCCTCCAACACCCCTCTCTATAGGTCATAGGTAGATTTTGCATTCCATGATTTTTCCTATTTTTTAAACTCATATTTAAATGTATTGGGGGGAATTGGTCCAAAAATCCCTAAACCGGTTGGTACCAATTCGTATTGGTTTGTTAGTTATTGTTGCATTTAGTCTGCTTATGGTTACAGGTGTATTGTAATCCAAGTTTAATGTTAACCTATATTGGACATAACTGAGATGTCTCTTATTCAATATTTTTAAAAAGTTGTTTGAGAATTCCTTTCTCTCCATAGTATGTGTAAACTTTGTAAGTCAGAATATGGCATCCCACAAAAAATGTGTACACACAGAGATACAATAAGAGTATGTAAATCTTGGAAACTAGAAAAATAGAGATGACCTAGATAGCATGTTGAAATTATATGAGGTCTGAAATGTAAACGTTAAGGTGGGGTGGGTGAGGGTTGGGTAAATTAGCTTGCCGCTCAGGCGATACCTAAGCGTTTAGGTGCCCGGGAGGCCTAAGCTCGCATTGGTCGCCTTGACAACTGTGAATTAGGCATATCACCTCAATAAACAAAAGTATAAGCCTCAAGTAAAAGGCTTGGGGCGGCATGCCTCAAGACGTTTTTCTTGTGCCTTGTTCTGAGCTTAAGTCTTAGGGTCTTAAGGTACCGCCTTTTTAAATAAAGGTATTGACAAAAATGTCAGATTGGTGTTTAGCAAAACCAAAAGAGGTGTCTGGTGGGGTTGGCAAGGGACGCTAAGGTAGGGAAAATTGTTAAAAGAAGGGAGATGGAATGGTAAGAGGAAAGAAAGGAGCCAGGTAAAGGGAAGATGGGATGGAGCAGACATGATCAAGAACAACTCCCATGCAGATTGTTACATGAAATGTGAGTGAGGTGTGTGGGCCGGAGAAAAGGAGGGTGGTGAGGGAGTTTGTATGGAGATGTAAAATTGATATCCTATGTATCCAGTTGTCTAAACTAGAGGGTAATAGGGAGGGGTTTATGAGGGAAATAGGAGGAACGATATTGTCTAAGGGTGTGGCATCTCCAGCTGTGGGTTCGCGGGGGGGGGGGGGGGGGTGGGGGGGGGGGAGAGATTACGGTTCTTTGGAATGACTTTGCAGTGGAGGAGGTGTGGAAGGAAGGTGGGCCAGTATGCTATATCTTTTACTTTCCGCAACCTATGCGACAATTTTATGTGGAACTTCACTGGTGTGTATGGGCCACAAGGTAGGGAGGAGAAAAAAGCATTACGGGAGGGGCTTCTTGAACATCATCAGCTTTCCGGAAGATCGCGGTGCATTGGTGGCGACTTCAATGCTATTGCAGCAATGGGGGACAGGTCGAGAGCTTATATGGTGGCAAGGGAAGTGGAGCACTTAGGGAGTTTATCGAAGGGGCTGGCTGTATTGATATTCCCACACCGAATGCTCTCTTCACTTGGTCCAATCTTAGTGTAGAGCCAATCTGTTCAAGGTTGGACATGTTTCCGATGTCAGTGGATTGGGAAGAGTACTTCCCACATCTTCAAGCATGCTTGGCCCACCCAATTTCAGATCACAAATCCATTCTCCTGAGAACCAACAGCAGGTTTCACTGGCGCCGTGCAAAAGCACTGTTAGAGGAGGATTTCTCCTGGTGGTCAGTAGAAGCTGGACAGCACCTAGACAGGGAGACTTCGGCTATGGCAAGGATGTTCATTAAGATGCAAGAGCTGGCCCATGAACTTTCCTTTCGGGTAGAGCAAAAACTATTCTAGGAAAAGTCGCCAAGGATAGTCTGCTAGAGCAACTTCAAACTTTGATGCTTGGGAGGAAGCCAACCTGCTAGATGAGCAAGATAGAATCATAAGGGAGGTAACTAAGAAGGAGCTTGAGGAGATTCTTCTCAAAGAGGAAATTTTTTGGAAGCAAAGATCCAGATAGAGGTGGCTAAAAGAGGGGAACACGAACACTGCTTATTTTCAGAAAATTGCCTTTGGGAGGCAATGGATGAATTCCATCAAGAACATGTAGTATGGGGACAGAACTCTTTCGAGTATGGTTAAAATTAGACAACATGTGGTAGATTTCTACTTTTCCCTTTTTCGGATGAGGATTGTGGGCGGCCTTCTTGGGTGGACAATCAATGGTCAGCCATTTTGGAGGAAAGGAATATGCTTTCCCCCCGTTCTCTGTTTGAGGAGATCAGGGAGGTGGTCTTCTCTTTGGCTAGGGACAAAGCCTCAAGTCAAGATGGTTTCCCCATATTCTTCTTTCAGAAATGTTGGGATATTATCCAGTCTGATCTAGTGGAAGTAGTGTTGGAGTTGCAAGAGGGTAAAACACATCTCAGAGACATCAACAAGACTTCTGTTGTTCTTATCCTGAAGAACATAGGGGTTGATTCCCTCAGGGCCTCTTTGCTAACCGAGCCTGGTTAGCGTGGATGAGTGTGAGGAGAGAGCGGGGCCCACCACTCTCTCTCTCATCCGCTCCCTTATTCTACCCACCCTTACCCGGATGTCAAAGCGGCCCTCAAGGACTACAAACCCATTAGCTTGCTCAATAGCTTCTACAAGATTATCTCTAAATTGGTAGCCTCAAAGTTGGCAATAATGGTGAACAAAGTGGTGAGCAATAACCAGAGTGCATTCATAAAAAGGAGACAAATCTAGGAAATCTTTTGCTGGCCCAGGAAGCCATCCACTCCTTCAAGGCCCTCCATAAGAGAGATCTAGTTTTAAAGCTACACTTTGAGAAAGCTTATGACAGGGTGAATTAGCATTGCCGCCTCAATGTGCTGCAAGGTATGAGCTTTGGCGAGCAATGGATTGGTTGGATTAGAGCTTACTTCCCCCTTCCTTGGCGGAAGAGGACTGCGGCAGGGAGATCCCCTCTCTCTTCTCCTTTTTGTACTTGTGTCACATCTCTTGAGTAGATTTTGGCAGAGGGCACTGAGGGCAGAGGAGGCAGGTCTTATTACAAGGTTCCAAGCTAGGAATTGGGGAAGTCACATTTCACACCTCTAATGTGCAGATGACACTATACTATTCTTCTTTAAGGGCAAGGACCAGCTATTTACTACTTAGATTTTTACTCAAATTGTTGGAGGTCAGTGGTTTGAATGTCAATTTTCACAAGAGCCAGCTCTTAGGGATCCACATGGAGGAGCACACCTTGCAAAGGGAAGCTCTCATATTTCACTATCAGATTGGCCAGTTTCTGATCACTTATTTGAACCTCTCGTTGGCAAATGGGCCCATTCGGTGCAGAGATTGGCATCCAGTTATTAGAAATTTGTCAAGATTGGTAGGATGGAAGGGCAAAAATACTCTCTTTATGGAGGATGATAATTTTGTGTAATTCGTTGCTAAAAACCTCCCCAGTCTATTTTCTCTTTATATTCTAAATTGGCCAGTTTCTGATTGGTAGGAGCACACTTTGCAAAGGGAAGCTCTCATTCTTCGCTATCAGATTGGCCAGTTTCTGATCACTTATTTGAACCTCTCGTTGGCAAATGGGGCCATTCGGTGCAGAGATTGGCAGCCAGTTATTTAGAAAATTGAGTCAAGATTGGTAGGATGGAAGGGCAAAATATTCTCTTATGGAGGAATGATAATTTTGTGTAATTCGGTACTAAAAAGCCTTCTCAGTCTATTTTCTTTTTATGTTCTAAATTCCTTGCTCAGTGGCTGCAAAACTTTCAGAGCATTCTAATAGATTCTTCTGGCAGGGTGGTGCTGAAAAGGTGAAAAGGTGGCATGATGTTAATTGGGGTTTAGTCTATCAAGCAAAGAGGAATGGTGGTATGGGTTTCCAAGACATTAGGTTGTTTAACCTAGCTCTTCTTGCTAAGTGGTTGTGGAAGATTGGGACTGTAGAGAATGGACTTGACCTTCAGCTCATAAAAGACAAATATTACCGTAGAGGCCACACTTGGGACCTAACCCCATCTCAGATTTACTTATTGTCACCAATCTGGAAAGGTATATTGCAAGCTGCAAATCTCATCTAGGCCTCGGTGAATATTAAAATTAGGATGAATAGGTGTCTCTTTCAAGCTGGACAGATGGTGCGAAGGAGGACTCCTGGCAAGCAGGTTCCCCACGCTCTTCCACATTACTACTGGCAAGAGAATGTTGGCGAAACAGTCATATGAGATCAGAAATGGATCCTTTAGGATGGGGTTGAAGGAGGATGAGATTTCGGAAGTGACCGACCCTGGATCCCACCTCCAAAGATCAGTGGTTGTGGAGATGGAATCCCTCGGGTGTGTTCTCCATTCGTTTCGCTTGCTCCTTTGTTGCTGACGGGGATGTCAGATACCCTCTGTTCCGTCAATTTTGGAAGCCAGTCAACCCCCTTAAGGTGAAGGCATTTATGTGGAGGATATCCTTGTCTCGACTTCCTACATGGGATAGGCTGGCCAGGTTCATGGCTGGGGTGGGCATGGTTTGCAGCATGTGTGGAAAGGAGGAGTCGTCTTTGGAACACCTATTTATAGAATGTGAATTTGCTATCGAAGTTTTGCAACCTTATCTTCACTAAGGTTAGGTGCACCAAACTTCCTAAAGGTCTGGTGGAAGAATTCATCAGAAATTGGCAAGTGCAATGGATTGCCAGTTGTGGTGGCTGATCTTACATGCAACCTTTTTGGATCATTTGGAGAGAGAGAGAAGTGGAAGAGTTTTCAGAAGAGAGGCTCCAGATTCTTTTAAGTGTCTGGATTTGATGTACTTTTTTGTGAAAAGTTGATGTGATATTTTTTGTAGAGTGGATAGTTGTAATTCTCTTATTTTACCCCTACTTCAAGAGTAGGGAGTTTTGTGTATTTTCTTTTGTGTAGGGGAGTTTTTTGGGACCACTCCCTTCTTACCTGTACATTCTTCACTTTTTTATATATGATGTGATAGTATCCATTTCAAAAAAAAAGAGTCAAAGTCAAAGATTGTCAGTCTCAAGAAGGCATAACTCAATGGTCTCTTCATTTGTGAAGGGGTCTTAAACATGAGGAGTGTGTGCTGCTTCTTCAACTTCTCAATGGGGTCTCTATTTCTCAATCAAAGGAAGATACTCTAGTATTGGACAATGGAAGGAAATGGTTCTCAGTGATAAATTATATAATTACATTGACAGTCATTCTTCTGGTCTTTATCCGAAGTACAAAGAAGTTTGGAAGGTTAAAGCACCTATGAAAATTAAGGCATTTGTGTGGCTATTATTTCAGAAAAGGATTGTACTCAGAAGAAAATGGGACCTGAATGTGGAACTGTCTGTGTGTTGTGTTCAGATGGGCAGGAAAATATTGAGCATTTGATAATTCAATGTGCTGTAAGCCATAGGGTATGGCAGACCTTCGGAAAGGTTTTTCATTTTCAATGTGAATCTTCTACCTTGGAGGAACTGTGGGATTGTTTTTGTTGCCTAAAGACAAGAACTTATATTAAAACCAGGAAGAAGATTATTTCTTTTGTGCCTCATGCCCTTTATTGGGGTATTTGGAAGGAGCTCAACGAAGTCCTTTTTTGGGGAAGTAGACTTTACCAAGAAAACATCTGCTCTCGAGTATTGTCTCTTTTAGTAGTGTGGAGTAGACACCTGTCTAATTTGTCTGTGGAAGAATTGTTTAACATTTGAGCTACCATTTAGTTATTTTCTTTTTCTAATGTAAGAGGAACCTCTCCTCTTACCTGATTGTATCACCTCTGTTTAGCTATAAAATCGGACCTTCCAAAAAAAACTAATGATTTAATTTAGTTGATTATAATTACTTAAATGTATGAATAATTCATTAATTATAACTATTTAATCATATTATTTCTAAAAGAATATTTATTTTTGTGATATTAAATACTATTATTATAAATTAAACCATTTTACTAGAATACAAGCATTGTACAAGCATACTATGTGAAGAATATATATGATCAGAGTAGAAATGCAAATATATTAATTAAAGTACCCATTTTTTGGATAGACAAGATTGTTTGATCCATCATTTCTTATTAGATTAGGAAGAAGATAGATTTGCCACTAATTCATGAATTTTTTTTAAGAATTCAATATGCAAAGATGTTCTTATAAATAGAAGAATGGAAAAGAGAAAGATAAAGTGATTGCAATAGACTTAAAATGAAAACTTAGTCTTTGGTAAATTAATTGTGAAATAGGTGCCTTGGGGCAATCTTGGACTTGAACTAGAGACCTCGGCCAATCAATGCTATCAGTTCTGACACACAGATCAAATAAAAACAAAGCAAGCAAAAGTTCCTATATTCGGGGAGATATAGAACAGCATATTTGTGTTTCCCTAGAGTGCCACCACCTCCTCTTCTTCTTTCTTCTTTCTTTGTTGCGATGGTGCAGCCCAATCAGTGTTGGGAAGTAGATATGGGGGTGCTTAAGGTTGGAATGAGTGTTGCCTTATAACGTTATGTGTATGTAACATATACCTTGACATTTATAACATTGTCATTATGTCCAAGACTCCAAGTTGCTCTGGGCTGGATGGGATAGGCTGTCTTGGATCACCCGGAGCTGACTGATCCATGCTTGATCCTCAATCCTGCCTCTTTATCCTAATACTAAGTTTAGAACAGTGTAAATAAAAAGTGAAAGCAAAATGGGAAAAAAGAGGTGAAAGGTGATTTTAAGTTTTTAAGGTCGGGGTGCGGGGGGTGGGGGGGTTTGAAGGAGCAAGGAAGAAAGTGTAGCCAAGGGTTGTCTAATTAATTTTTAGAATGAGCACCTCATTTTCCTAATTTCTTTGCTAACTTCTCTTCTTCATCAGTTTTGATGATCAAAATTCTGTTCAGATAAAAAGGTGCAAAGTGCGTGAGTGAACTCTTCTTCTCTTCTTTTCTTTTTTCATTTTTTGTTCCAAGTGTTCTAAACCTACTTTTGCCATCTGAGCCTTATGTTTGTATTTAATTAGTCAGAGACATTGGTGATGAAGGGTTAAACTTATCTTCAAAACGTAAGAAGAGTGGATGGGGGGCGTGGACCAACGATGATGTGTCCTTAAGTTTCTCATATTGATTACCTCTGTGTGATATCAATCGTTTCTTGAGTAGTTTGGCAATTGAAAGAAACCAGTAGAGACGAAAAGATTGGTTGGGTGGTGGGGGGTTATTAAAAAATCTTGAGACTTCTAGAGGTCTGATTTTCATTTTTTTTCTTGTTCTTGAGAGTGATAATTTCGGTTACATTGAGTCTACCTGTTTTTGCGCTTGTAGGGCTTAATTTCTTTTAGCCCATTATTTTTTTGTTGTCTTAGTTCTTCCACTACCAGTTACTTAAGTTAGTTCTTCCTACATGAACTCCAGGTAATGGCTGCAATCACAAAGTGTGAACAAGGCAATTTAAATCACTGGGGCAGCCTAGTTAGTTTTGCCAATACCTTTTTCCCCTGAACAACTGACAGCCTTCCGTGATTCATAATGTTCATAAGCTTTAATGACCTCCCGCATCCAACAAATGTTCTCCAAGATATTTTGAATCTGAACTGTAGTAGTCTCCATAGACCTATACCTGTTATAGGCACCAGCAACCTCCTTTGAGTACACAGGACATTCATCTCCTTGTTGATGATATGCCCAAGCATCCCTATTCACTTGATGGCAAAAGCTGACCTCCTTGTAGAATTTTATCTCAATGCAATCTTCATATTTATTCAGAGTTACATTCTTATTCCCAACCTTCATCAAAACCTTGGAAAGTCAATGCAATTAACATTCAAAGATACCAGGTCAGTGAGCCAATGCCTCTGAAGAACCAGAAAGACATTTATAGTTTTCCTAAATATGTAAATCGAAGGGTGGTTAGATGACGTCCACATACTTTTATCTGGGTTATTTGCTCTTTTTTTTTGATCCCTCCAAACATATTTAATTAATCTTTCCTTCCTCTCTATCCTCCCAGCCGATGGCATGACAAAGACCTGACAATGATGATGCTGAAGGACAGTGGTGGCAAGTTGGCATTATGATGATCCCCTTCCTTCCACATGGTCCTGCTTCTGTTTCCCGCCCTTCCCTTTCCCCCACCCCCGAAGCTAGTGCTTCTAAGGCTGCTGCATCATGTGCTTGGTTTGGAGGTGCCAGAATCTGTAGGGAAATCCTTAGCTTTTGGCCCCCCTTGCTGTCTCTTATCTCTCTACAGCAGACAGAAGTGCCACTGCTGAGGGAGGTGATACTCCCCCATCTAGCGACAACCTCCCCCTCCCTTCCCCCCCTCCCCCCCCCACCCCACCCCACCCCCCCACAAAGAAAAAAAGGATTGGTGGCCCTTGGTCCTGCTGCTGGAGGGGAGAATCTTCTCCTCCCGGTCTCCCTCACTCTTATCCTTTCCCTTCTTTTATTTTTTTTTGTGTTTTTTTTAACTATTGTACGTAATAAAGTCATTTTGTTTCTTTCTATTTATTTTGGCATCGATTAGAAGAATGTTTTGGGAATATTCTTTTTCCCCAAACAGTTGCTAACTGGAGGGACTAATTACTAAGAGCAGTTAAATTTTGAGTTATGTCTAACTAAAAGCCCTATTTTCTATGCTTGATCACCTCCTAATCAGTGTTCAGGCCATGAAACCAAATTAATGTAGCCATTGTCAAACTTCAACCCTTTCTTTATGACATTTCTCATAAAATTCCCCTCTAGTAATTGGAATCAAAACTGATATTCCACTTGATTTCTGAACCACAAAATGATGCCATCGATCTTACTCTTTACAGAGTGGGAATCATTTACATTGGAAGATTTCACTGTTAGAGTTTTCCACGTGGCATTCTTGAATCTTTGTAAGCTTGGGGAGATTTTTATAGGCCAGGAATCTCCACTAAATTCTCAGTCTCATCACATCCAGCAGCCTGCCCTCATGAGAGTTCAGAGTAATGATATCATCTGTCCATCTAATCATGTCCAGCGGTTGCCTTCCTACAGTCAAACTTCCTTATTCCTTTTTTCTGGGTGATTGGGGGATGGGGGTGGGCTTCTATGTGTCGCCTTGAATGTCTGGCTACATGTTCTTGTGCAAGAAACACTGTTCAAAAGCAACAGAAATATCTCCTACTTCAGACCCTAGTGACAGGCCTGATCATATTCTCATTACTGCTGTGTTCCTCAGCACAATAAGTCGTCTGCATTCTTCCTCCTTTAGTCTTCGACTTGTCAAGAGCAATTCACAACTTGTGAAACTGCTTCACTTTTTCCAGGATGTTGAATCTTGCCTACATTTTCTCTCTGGTTAGGGGTGGAATTGAGTTGTTGATTTCTCACAGCTTCTATCTCAGATCCCTCTGGCTTCCCTGTTGGTCATGCTGCTGTCTTCTGCAGCTATGTTTTCTCAGCCAACCCAAATTCCATCATCATGATAAAGCAGTATCACCCAATTTCAGATTGGCCTAGGACCTGACTGAGCATGGTTCTCCAACCTGCTTTCATCTGGGCAACAAAGTCCCATTGGTTGTCCTGTAACATTAGGAGACACTAGTGTCCGGCAATGGAGGGAAGTCAAGGGGATCCCAACCTCCTATCCATATTTGAACTTCTGTTGTAGCTGTTTGAATGTGGGAGTTCCTCATTTTCCAGCAAACATTCCTTTGTACCTTAATGCTTCCCTGCTAGCATCAAGGGGAAGCAGAGAAAAGGATGCTCACCTACCTTTCCACTTCTGTTATAACTGTTTAGTTGGGAAAATTCCTCAATTCTCCTAGGAACCTTTGCCATGTCATCGTTGTTTTTGTACTTGCAGTTTCCTGTTCCATGCTGCATAAATGCTCTATTCAGTATTTTTAGTTGATTACCTTGTAGTAAAATTTTCTAACAGCCTGAAAAGAAAACCCTAAATTAAAATTTCTTTCTGCAGGACAATATCTTGTATGTGACTCGTACCTCTGATTCTCATTCCATTTTCTTGGAGCTTTCAAGAGTTTTCTTTGATGGATCTGCTGAGCTTCATTTTGCAAACTTCCTTCATATGGTAGCAACTATGGCAGATTCTGGTTCAACTGAGGAACAGATAGAATTCTTTATTGTTTATAGTCAGCAGGTGCCTAAACTTCCCATTGAAGAGATGGTATGGTCCCTCTCATTGCAGGGGGTGAATACTTCTCAGACTGTCTGCCCTGTCCTTATTAACACAGGGCAAAGTATTCTGTCACATACAAGAAAACCAGGCATTATTCCAAATTGGCCACCAACAGATTGGAAAACTGCACCAGATTTTTCTAGAGCATGTCATTTTGGAACAGTGCCTGTGCCAGCATCATATGGTAGCCTGACTATAGAATCCAGTAAACCTCCTGAAGGTGTTATTTTGCCAGAGGATATTTCATGCTCTGTTGAGGTCAGTGGGGACTGGATTATAGAAGATAACTCAACAACAATAGTGGATTCAATTTTGGATGATTTGGTGACTCCAAAGGTTCATTCTCATTCAGTGGGTTTGTCAGGTCCAATTAATGGACAGGGGGAATCTAGTTTGGAAAAAGTACGAACAGGTGATTCTGTTCCTCCCCTGCGTCCAAGTGTGAAGTCTGATGATCTACGACCTTATGCTGAGAGGGACACATTTGGTTTTCAAGCCTTGAATGATGACCGGTCACGTAAAACTGGAATCCTTGGAGAGGCCTTGGCTTATAAGTACTTCAGTGAGAAATACAGCACCATTTCTGTAAAATGGGTCAATGAAGAGAGTGAGACAGGGTTGCCGTATGATCTGGTTATCGGGGATGAGGAAGGAAGTAGGGAGTTTGTTGAAGTCAAAGCCACTAGATCCGCAACCAAAGACTGGTTCCCTATAACAACAAGGGAATGGCAGTTTGCAGCTGAGAAAGGCGAGTTCTACAGCATAGCTCACATTGTTCTGGTGGGCCCGAGAAATGTGAAGATCACTGTGTTCAAGAATCCTTTACGGTTGTGCCAGCAAAATCTGTTACATCTTGCTGTTTTGATGCCAAGAAGGTGACACAGTGGTATATAGTTGTTGCATTGTGATCTTCTCCAAAGTCAATTTTCATTCAGTTCATAGGGCTTGCATGTCCCCTGGAAAGAAAAAAGTGACCGAAATAGAGGTCAGAATAGTACTGTTGCTTCTAAATGGATGGTTTTGCATCTGGACAACAGCATTTCCTGGGGGGGTTGCTCTTGGCCCGGCCACATCGGGTGCTGGTTTTCACAACTGGCCAGAAGCAAGGAGCCAGATTGGCATCAGTTGCTCACAATCGGTATCCCTAATCTCTTTTTCAGAATTTGGAAGATGGTGGGTTAACTCGGTGCATCTGGTTCTTATCTGGAGCCTAGTTTGCATGCACATACAAATTCCGAAGAGTAATTTCTTTGAGCACTTCATGCAGTTTCAAAAATGAGGGATGTTACTAGACTGCCTCCCCGCATTGCCTAAGATGTGGTACACATGATTGTTGTCTATTAAAGGTGGGATGGAATCGTACATATTTGATTCATTGGGGAAGCTTACGTAAAGGCTTCGGCATGACATTACAGTGCCTTTTTAGTTTATTCCTCGGTGTAAGGACGTGGAAAGTTGCACATCTTTCAGCTGTTGGATTTCTACTTCTCTTGTTGGGCAGTTGGAAATATTAATCAACCAAGTATCCATTTCCATGAGAAAGGGCTAATTTGCACTCTGGAAGTTTAGCCATGATTGAGATAACGGTGCGGATCATTTGACGAGTGAGGGATAGATTTGCGTGACCTGCTTTTGAAATTTGACCTGATAAAAAAAAGGACTAATATTTATATTATAAAGCTTAAATATATTTCACGTACATGTAAAAATACATATCAATGTGTATATTTATATATTTTCTACATGCTTATATCTTGTCGTTTCTTGGGAATCCAATGTATACCTCTGTATGAATAGTGTACATCAATGTTAGGTCTCACGAATTAAGAAGTCTATTTTTTCTAACACAATCCACGGTTTTACAAAATAGGCACAATATTTAATATTAAGTTGAATCGCACGTGTTACATCTTATAATAAATGTTTACCCTATGTCATGAAAATAGGATTAATTTTTAGATATGATCAT
The DNA here is from genome assembly GCA_022559845.1 of Amorphophallus konjac. NCBI lineage: Eukaryota > Viridiplantae > Streptophyta > Magnoliopsida > Alismatales > Araceae > Amorphophallus > Amorphophallus konjac. Next base: position 35,160,354 of record CM040127.1, read on the forward strand.
CTGAAAAACTCGACAGACTCTTGAATCATACACATTTGTGTGCAACTTTTAGTGGGTTAAACTAATCTCAGAAATGTTTCAAATGTGTGTACATGCATGTATCATGATCTTGAACTCCCATCTTGCTCCTACAACACCAGTATTGTCAATATATGAGAAAGTCTTGAACGTTCAATTTTGATCTTCAAACCTGTCAAGATCAGCGGTTGTGGAGATGGAATCCCTTGGGTGTGTTCTCCGTTTCGTTTGGCTTACTCCTTCGTTGGTTGCTGATGGGGGGTGTCAGACACCCTCTGTTCCGTCGATTTTGGAAGCAAGTCAGCCCCCTTGGGATGAGATGAAGTCGTTCATGTGGAGGATATCCCTGTATCGACTCACTACACGGGATTGGCAGGCCAGGTTAATTGCTGGGGTGGACACATGATTTGCAATACGTGTGAAAATGAGGAGTCTTTGGAACACCTATTTATAGAATGTGAATTTGCTATCCAAGTTTAGTAACGTATCGTCGTCACCAAGTTTAGGTGCACCAAACTTCTTAAAATGAACAGTGTTAATTTGAATGGCTGTCCAGAGCTTATCAAATATCAAGTGAACCTGTTAAAGTCTTTACGAGGGCTTGTCTCTCAACCCAGCAAAGGGAGGGGGAGGGGGAGGGATTTTCCTAAATGTTGTATTTCACATTTGCTTTGTCTCCGAATTTCACCCGATAATGATTGAATATTTTATAAGAAATTTAACATATATGCGCTTCCTATAATTATTGATGACTGTTATGAATTGTAATTAGTTATTGACTAATATGCACTACTTTTATTGTTGTCAATAATGAGATGGTTCGAGGAGATCGTACTAGGAGTTCGAGGAGAGGTGGCAGTGGGAGGGGTTCTACTCCCTCCTCTGCAGCTTCTACTTCGACTTCTGCACCACTCCCACTGCCTGCACCCGGTATGTTTATTTAAATTCTCAGATAAATGATTAGTGATTATTTCAACATATGAAATATCGATCTGATCGACATGCTGATTGTTCCAACACGACCTGGGTGGGGAGTGTGACTTGGGGGAGCTGACGGAATCCAAAACGGATACCTAGTTTGGGCTCGACGCTCAAACTATCAATTTCCAAACTAATTTAGTTTAAAACAAATCTAAGGCATTGGGTTTCCGGGGTCCAAAATGTGAAATATCGATCTGATCGACGTGCCGATTATTCTAACACGACATGGGTGGGGGGAGTGTGACTTTTGAGAGAGTTGACAGAATGTAAAATGGATACCCGGTCTGGTCTCGGCGCTCAAATCAAAACTAATTTAAAGAATTCATCTTCGTACTATCTACTTTCGAATTTAGAAAATCAAAAAGATATTTAATTAAAATTATCAATAATTATTTTTATTTAAATCTATTTAATATTATTTTTCTATGATGTAGGATTCTCCTATAGCTGGTGATAGTGGAGATGCTATGGATGAGGATGATCCAGTGGATATCTCTTGATTTTTTTATGATATTGTGAAAAAATGATACTTTTGAATTAAAGTAACCGTAACTTTTTTTATTCATTGAACTTTGTGTTGTGTATGTTGTTTATTACGTGTTTCATGTTGAGTTGTGTAAGTTGTGTGTTGTATAATTGTAGGGTGTATATTTTAAATAGATTTTTAAAAAAATTAAATATATAAAAAATGGAGAGTAGTTTTCGATGGAATTTTGACTGTAAGTCAAAAAATCCATCGAAAATTACTGACGTTTTTTTGGAAATATTTTTAATTTTATTTTTATGTATTACCCATATTTTATTGACTAAAAGTTGTTCCATCGGAACAGTTTCCGACAGATTTTCCGACGGAAAAGTTTTCATCGAAAACTTTCTTAAAATTATTATTAATTAAATTTATATATTACCGATAAAATATCGACGAAATAAATTTATGTCAGAATTTTTACCGACGTATTTCCGAAGTAATACCATCTGTCAGAAATATTTTTTAATTTTAACATTAATTAAAAGAATATATTATCGACATTTTTTTGACAAAATTATTTTTGTCAAAAATATTAATTTATTTTATTATTATTTAAAGCTATTAATTACCGACGGAATTGGTTAGTCGATAATTTCAGACAAACTTCCGACGGAAATGTATTCTATCGGAAATTAGTGACCTTATTTTTCCGACGGACTGATTTCGTCGAAAATCGGTTAGAAATCCGTCGGAAAAGTCATTTCTGATAGATTTCTGACCGATTTCCAATCGGCCGGCCATCGCGGATCCTTAAACATGCAAAAAGATAACTCGATAAGAAATCAGAACACCCTAAGCCAGCTGTTGACTGTACCAGAGACTCTAGATTATCAAACCCGACAATTACTCTACATTTTTGTACTATGCCGTAACCTCCGCTCTGATACCAACTGTCACGACCCAAGATCCGGATACCAGGTCAAACCCGATATCACTCGGGTCCTACGCCGCCACCCACGAGCTGGGAAGCTCATAAGGGTTAAAAGGTGTCGCGGGAGTGTACAAAAATTTAAAATAAATGCAGAAATTAAAGTGTTAAAATTAACATTTACATTTTTAAACAGATTTACACATTTTATACAATTACTAGTCCAGATATACACATGTTCTAAAGGTACACTGCAACAAAAGAAAAGTACACAGCCTTTGGTGTAACGACCCGAGAATCCGATTACTGGGAAGGCCCGATAACCCGAGACTCGCACCACCGCCCACGAGCCAGGAGGGCTCGGAAGGGCTAAAAGGAGTGTGGAGGCATAAAGAAATAGGAAATAAAGCAGGACAATTCAACAATTAACAGAAATAAATAAACAACTACAACAGAGTCCAGTCCAACAGAAAGTACAGTCTAAAGCAGTAAAACGTACCACATGCCAAGTGAACACTCGGCCCGGCAAGCTGGCAACTGAGAACCTCCGCTCCGCACCCTCGAACCTCGAGGAAGAACCGCCACACCTGAAAAGCAGGGAATGAGTCTCCAAAACAGAGACTCAGCAGGGATCCCGCGGAACCCCAACCGGAAACAACGGCGGTAGCGGAAAGGAGAGCTACAACTACAGCAGGAACAGCAAACCGGTGGCCGGTCAAAAACTCGGCACTACAGCTACTCCTACTGCCAGAAGGCAGACCTCGATCACGCAGTCGAAGCTACCGAACCACGCTAGTACCACCTACCGAAGTAAGAACACACGGCAACCACGCCGTAGAGGCCTGTCCCCCGGACAGCCAACCTGGACACGCTGTCCAAGGTGCAACCCCGACCATCCGATCGCGGGTACCGCACCACGAGACGCCACCTCGGTAAAGCCACTAGCACTAGTCTCACGGCGCAAGAACCGACACACGCGCCAAGGTGAAACAACCGAACTCACCGGTCAACACGACCGAAAACCCGAAGGTCAAAGACACAGAGACTGACAGTCTGTCACTCCGTACTCGACAGGAGTACCACCCACTAGAAGCACAGCCGGTAGCGTCCCCTGACGTCTTACACCGCACCGCAGGTGAACCGCCTGACGTGGTAGGTCCTACCCGAGGCGCGAACACCGTACAAGTAACCACAAACAAGTGACTAGCTGGGGTCACGCCCGTCGACGTGCGTCCACTGTCCCCAACCACGTGTGCACACACAGACCACGCGTCCTAGGTCTGGCCCTCTGACTGGTTTTCCCCCGCAGCCGGACTCTGGCTACGACGAGGGGCCCGACGGAAACCAGTCTAAAACCGCCTCAGGGTAAGCCCGTACACCACTCCCTGGTGCGACCAGCACACGCGTACTGGTAGGCTACGACTAGTGGAGGGTCACTGAAGGAGTAGACTCTCAAGTCAACGGAAAACAACGTCCGAATCCGACGACGTACGGGGACCACCCCACGTACCGGCCCCGTCGCACGGTGACCACAGTCGGAGAAGAAACGGGACTCACAGTCCACGGCCACGCACGCACCGTGCGCTAGAGTCGAGAAAACTCAAGTGGCGCTAAGCCACTGGACTCTGGACAGTCCTCTAGACGCACTACACCCAACGGTCCTTGAGTCACAAGACTCGGGGTCAAGACCGTTGTACGCAACAGCACAAGGCCGTCAATCTAGTCCAATCTCTAGGTCTAAAACCACGGTAGCACAAGTACCGAGACAACTCACGAGTCGCCAAGACCACTCCCTCGGGAAGGGAACGCAAGGGACCAAGGCCACCCACACGGGCCACACGGAAAACACAGAAGCACGATTCCCAGGGCAGCACACAAGCCACCACGACGATTTCCCATCTTGTAGCAAGCGGGAAACCTCCAGCCCCAGGCCGGATAACTGGACTCGCAGTCCAAGGCCAAGCACATGGCCCACATGGGAATCGCCTTCCAAAGGAAACCCACGACATGCGGGGGAGACCCCACCGCACGCACACCGATACACGGTGACTCGATTGAGCGTAACACGAAAGCCCGGAACACGTGGGGTCACCCGGACCCACCACACCTATGGGCACGCTAATCGAGGCAACACGGTCCCTCCCGACACCCCAAAAACACAGACACAGAACCCATGGGGTGTCCGGGATACTCACAAGGCCGGAGGTCGACCACTGGGTCACAACCGGGTCGACCGGAGACCAAAACAACACAATCGGAGCGCTAAAAGGTCACCTGGACCCTTAAGCTCTCGGCACGCAAAACGAGGTAAGTGGGACAACCTCTGGACACCCAAAGACACGGTCACGGAACTCCACGGGGTGTCCGAGACACTCACGAGACCTAAAGTCAACCACTGGGTCGCAACCGGGTCGACCGGAGGTCAAAACAGCGCAAACAGGAACCAGAACGTGGTAGTGGTCACCTGGTGACCGCGACCAGATAGTGGTCGACCGGGGACCGCGACCAGATGGTAGCGGTCGACCGGAGACCGCGACCATGCTGTCACGGTCACCTCACGACCGCAACTAGCCACGCGCAACCCCGCTGGTAGCGGTCGCCCGAGGACCGCGACCAGATAGTAGCGGTCATCCCATGACCGCGACTAGACCAAAGCGGTCTATCGCACGACCGCGACGCTCGAAGGCCTCCTCGACCAAAACACAAAGGATGAACGCGGTTCTCCCAAGACCGCGACCAATGAACGCGGTTTCTGGTGGACCGCGACCATTTCGGAAAATCGAGAACGGCGGGAAAACCCCAAAAATCCACGCCACGCCCCCAAACATCCACGGATGAGGGGGAAAACATAGGGGAAGCCCCCAAATAACCCCTAGCATGCATCTACGGCCTCGGATCGGCCAGAAACGCAATGAAACGGGAGATCGGCCCACAAGCCCTAAAACATGGATTTTGCCCAAATCACCCCGTTTGGCCCGCTCGGCTCACCGTAGCCTACGAAACTTGCGGGAAAGGAAGTGCACGAGCTGGGGGTCCATCACCCTACCTCCACCGAAGATTTCGTGCACCGTGGACGCCGATCCACGAAGAAAACGCCGTTGAAGCCTCGCCGCTCCACGAACTCACGGCCGAGCTTCACCGCGCCCTCGAGCCTCGATCCTCGACCCATCCTCGCCGTCCTCCTCGCCCGCATCGCCCCGCCTCGCCCCCGCCTCGGTCCGTCGGCCGCCGGAGAGGAGAGAGTGAGAGGAGAGAGTGGGAGAAGAGAGAGAGGGTGAGAGTGAGAAATGAGAGGAAGAGAGAGGGTGGGGGGTATATATAGGAAAATCCGGAAAATCAGAAAAATCCCGAAAAATAGAAAATCACACCCTCGCGATCCTCGGAACGCACCGATCGCAACGGTACCACACTCGCCTAGGTGAACGGCCCGGTTCACCCGCAACGAGGTTCCGAAGGGAAAGCCGAAACCCACGCCGGGAATCGAAAAACACACGCGGAAAAAGCCGCGGAACGCCTCCGGGCCTCCGAAACGACTCCGGATCGCGCCGATCCGAACACGAAAGATGTCCGAAACGAAATTTCGGACACAACGGAGTCGGACGCTCCGAGAAACCAGATCCGGGACCCACGAACGAGGATCCGAAAAACCCGGGGCATTACAGCCCTCCCCCCTTAAAGGAATTTCGTCCTCGAAATTCAGGACCAAGCACGAAGTCACAGGGGAAGAACACTGAACGAACTGACAACGCTGTCAGAGCCCCAGCACATAAAATCTCGGTTCTCATGAAAACACCAGTCCTGAGGGACACAGCCCGACTTACAATCACAATCAACACCTCGCTCCTCGCGCCGAGCACACTGGCCAACAGAGCAGGCATATACCAAAGGACACAGTCCGGCATCACCTCAGACAACGCGAGAATCCATCATGGCACTGCAGCCACAATCTTGATCACCGAGGAATCACAACCCTCGACACGAGCAACAGCTACCGATTCATCCAATGGTCAGCAGACAAATCGCACATCAGCTTCGCAGCCAGCTGACAGGTCGCACACCCTCCTCAAGGGAGCAACCAAAACAGAGCCTCCACCAGCTCAAGCAGTCCTCTCCGCAGACCGCAACCAGAACATCGGCTCAGCACCAAGAAACACCTCACACATGGCAAGCCGAAAGCCGGACATAACACTGTGCCAACTCTTGTCAGAAGACAAACTTCGACAAAGTCCAGATCCCATCCGGAAAGGCACATCACAGAAACGACCACCAAAGGTCTCGCTGGCACACGGCTCTCGCCACGCTCGAGCCCCAACAACCAGCATCTTCTGTCTCTGAAAAGACCATCCACTGGTCACCAACTGCTCGTCAACGGGAAACCTCCGCTTGCTCAGCTTCTTCCTTCTTTCCTGGTCCTCGACCGGGTCCAAAGGAAACATTCCAAACCTCGGCAAGCCATCCGTCGACTCACACACAGACTGATGCCGCATCTCGAGCTGCACTCCTCTCGGACACCGCATCCGAGCTCGAACATCGCTCCAACTCGACCCTCTCGGGGAGCACGACGAAACCAAATGACGGATCCTGGTGTCTTCAATCATCACCTCACTGGACTCAGACTCACAGGGGAACCATCCCATGCTGGTCACCAAACCAGGGATAACCATTGCGACACCAACGTCCTATCAAGGACCATCCTCCGACGCCCATCTCACAAAAGGCCTCCGCCCACAGGCGTCACTCATCCATCTGGTCTCATCAAATCCTTCGATCAATGCAAGTGGACACCTGCCAATCCCGATTCCGCCCTTACCACAGAGCCACGGGACACCACCTGAACAGTGCTCACGGGTCCCTAAGCAATAAACATCTCACCGTCACAATCCGACAAGACCGTAGAACCAACAGACACTGCTGTGGTCGGTCACACGGTTAGGCTCACCAGCCACTCATAGCCGTCAACCGGGACCCATAGTCTGCCAGAGACCACTTCCCCAAAAATGATCTCATCCGAGGACACGACTGGGAACACAAGTCGGGCGCCAAGCCACCGACTCTGACCAACACGTCCTCGACCTCCGTCAGGCGACATCCTCAACAACCTCATCCAGGTCCAACACCGACGCCTGACACGGCTTCCAACACAGGAACAGGGTACTCATGCGGCGCACTAGTCAGCACTTTTCCCCAACACTCCATCCTGCCAGTGCCAACAACCATAATACCTCGAGCAACGGCACGGCAACAACACGTTTCACACCGAGGAACCCATCCTCCGATGCTCAACGCAAACTCAGGAATCCGCCCGTAGCAACCAACGCTACGATCCTGAACCAGTGGGTTATGGGCCCACCACGCTTCCGCTGCGCACTCAAATCCGCGCGCACAGCCGAGAAAGCAAACACCGCCCAACCAGCACTCGTCCTTCCGGAACAGCGCCAGCACCCTCACACGACAAGGGAATGGGCACGACTTCTCACAGGCAACCACCCTGCCAAGACAAGGAGCACGTCTCGCACGGACTTCATGGCACACAAGGCCAACCAATCCGAACACACAATGCAAGACGACGATCCTTAGCCGAACGCAATCTCTCCAACCAAAGGAGAAACCAGCGCACTTTCGACCAACGGAAGAACTCCACGCTCGACCTGACCTCGAACCTCGCGCACGCTGGAAACAGCACCATCCAGCACCAAGGAAAACCATCGCTTCCATCAGGTCAGCGCCTCCGACACACTCGACGAGTGTCACGTCGGACCACAATCACAGCATCTCTCGATGCATCACCGCTGCAATTCCTCGAACTGCAACACGGCATGCCAAGAGCCGCAACACGAGCCATAACAACAACCGCCGATGCTCATCCTCGAGTCCCGAACTCGCCGCGGAGCCTTCACATCTCAAACCAACTCCAGGGCGAACACACCCCATTCGCACACAAGAGCGCAGGAGCAAGACTTACTGGGACACCACAGCCCAATCCTGCCTCGAAATCCATAAAACAATCGGGACCGACACGTCATTTCTGACGCCACAGAGCACGACAAGGACATCAGGCTCGACAAATCAGCAGCTCACCGAGAAGACATTCCGCTCACCGGAGCACACTTCTCGATCAGAACACCCGCTCTGCCACCTTAAACCACGACCTGAAAACCTCAGGGGCTGGATAAATCTCAAGCTGGAGTGGCCAAAACCGACAGCAGCTCCCTCAGAGCGCGCTCACGGCCACTTAACCACGAACAGTCCTCTCCAGCCACCTGACCACGCCGCAGATTCCTCGAACGCAGCACCGCGAACTCACGCCTGCCAGCAACCTCTGCCCAACGCAGCACAACCAGGGCCACCACCGATGAGGGAGAAGGCTCTCGACCTCGATCCTTAGACCCCATGCTGGCACGAAAGCCGCGGACAGCAACCACCTTCACAGCGCCGCACAGCGCACTCAAGCTCTCAAGCGAGAAACTAGGCGGAAAGCGAACACAAAACCCTAAGCCAGCTGCCGACTGTACTGGACCTTACGGACTCTGATCACTGCAATATTTCGAATTCCTATGTACGTCCACAACCACCGCTCTGATACCAGCTGTAACGACCCGAGAATCCGATTACCGGGAAGGCCCGATAACCCGAGACTCGCACCGCCGCCCACGAGCCGGGAGGGCTCGGAAGGGCTAAAAGGAGTGTGGAGGCACAAAGAAATAGGAAATAAAGCAGGACAATCAACAATTAACAGAAATAAATAAACAACTACAACAGAGTCCAGTCCAACAGAAAGTACAGTCTAAAGCAGTAAAACGTACCACATGCCAAGTGAACACTCGGCCCGGCAAGCTGGCAACTGAGAACCTCCGCTCCGCACCCTCGAACCTCGAGGAAGAACCGCCACACCTGAAAAGCAGGGAATGAGTCTCCAAAACAGAGACTCAGCAGGGATCCCGCGGAACCCCAACCGGAAACAACGGCGGTAGCGGAAAGGAGAGCTACAACTACAGCAGGAACAGCAAACCGGTGGCCGGTCAAAAACTCGGCACTACAGCTACTCCTACTGCCAGAAGGCAGACCTCGATCACGCAGTCGAAGCTACCGAACCACGCTAGTACCACCTACCGAAGTAAGAACACACGGCAACCACGCCGTAGAGGCCTGTCCCCCGGACAGCCAACCTGGACACGCTGTCCAAGGTGCAACCCCGACCATCCGATCGCGGGTACCGCACCACAAGACGCCACCTCGGTAAAGCCACTAGCACTAGTCTCACGGCGCAAGAACCGACACACGCGCCAAGGTGAAACAACCGAACTCACCGGTCAACACGACCGAAAACCCGAAGGTCAAAGACACAGAGACTGACAGTCTGTCACTCCGTACTCGACAGGAGTACCACCCACTAGAAGCACAGCCGGTAGCGTCCCCTGACGTCTTACACCGCACCGCAGGTGAACCGCCTGACGTGGTAGGTCCTACCCGAGGCGCGAACACCGTACAAGTAACCACAAACAAGTGACTAGCTGGGGTCACGCCCGTCGACGTGCGTCCACTGTCCCCAACCACGTGTGCACACACAGACCACGCGTCCTAGGTCTGGCCCTCTGACTGGTTTTCCCCCGCAGCCGGACTCTGGCTACGACGAGGGGCCCGACGGAAACCAGTCTAAAACCGTCCTCAGGGTAAGCCCGTACACCACTCCCTGGTGCGACCAGCACACGCGTACTGGTAGGCTACGACTAGTGGAGGGTCACTGAAGGAGTAGACTCTCAACTCAACGGAAAACAACGTCCGAATCCGACGACGTACGGGGACCACCCCACGTACCGGCCCCGTCGCACGGTGACCACAGTCGGAGAAGAAACGGGACTCACAGTCCACGGCCACGCACGCACCGTGCGCTAGAGTCGAGAAAACTCAAGTGGCGCTAAGCCACTGGACTCTGGACAGTCCTCTAGACGCACTACACCCAACGGTCCTTGAGTCACAAGACTCGGGGTCAAGACCGTTGTACGCAACAGCACAAGGCCGTCAATCTAGTCCAATCTCTAGGTCTAAAACCACGGTAGCACAAGTACCGAGACAACTCACGAGTCGCCAAGACCACTCCCTCGGGAAGGGAACGCAAGGGACCAAGGCCACCCACACGGGCCACACGGAAAACACAGAAGCACGATTCCCAGGGCAGCACACAAGCCACCACGACGATTTCCCATCTTGTAGCAAGCGGGAAACCTCCAGCCCCAGGCCGGATAACTGGACTCGCAGTCCAAGGCCAAGCACATGGCCCACATGGGAATCGCCTTCCAAAGGAAACCCACGACATGCGGGGGAGACCCCACCGCACGCACACCGATACACGGTGACTCGATTGAGCGTAACACGAAAGCCCGGAACACGTGGGGTCACCCGGACCCACCACACCTACGGGCACGCTAATCGAGGCAACACGGTCCCTCCCGACACCCCAAAAACACAGACACAGAACCCATGGGGTGTCCGGGATACTCACAAGGCCGGAGGTCGACCACTGGGTCACAACCGGGTCGACCGGAGACCAAAACAACACAATCGGAGCGCTAAAAGGTCACCTGGACCCTTAAGCTCGCGGCACGCAAAACGAGGTAAGTGGGACAACCTCTGGACACCCAAAGACACGGTCACGGAACTCCACGGGGTGTCCGAGACACTCACGAGACCTAAAGTCAACCACTGGGTCGCAACCGGGTCGACCGGAGGTCAAAACAGCGCAAACAGGAACCAGAACGTGGTAGTGGTCACCTGGTGACCGCGACCAGATAGTGGTCGACCGGGGACCGCGACCAGATGGTAGCGGTCGACCGGAGACCGCGACCATGCTGTCACGGTCACCTCACGACCGCAACTAGCCACGCGCAACCCCGCTGGTAGCGGTCGCCCGAGGACCGCGACCAGATAGTAGCGGTCATCCCATGACCGCGACTAGACCAAAGCGGTCTATCGCACGACCGCGACGCTCGAAGGCCTCCTCGACCAAAACACAAAGGATGAACGCGGTTCTCCCAAGACCGCGACCAATGAACGCGGTTTCTGGTGGACCGCGACCATTTCGGAAAACCGAGAACGGCGGGAAAACCCCAAAAATCCACGCCACGCCCCCAAACATCCACGGATGAGGGGGAAAACATAGGGGAAGCCCCCAAATAACCCCTAGCATGCATCTACGGCCTCGGATCGGCCAGAAACGCAATGAAACGGGAGATCGGCCCACAAGCCCTAAAACATGGATTTTGCCCAAATCACCCCGTTTGGCCCGCTCGGCTCACCGTAGCCTACGAAACTTGCGGGAAAGGAAGTGCACGAGCTGGGGGTCCATCACCCTACCTCCACCGAAGATTTCGTGCACCGTGGACGCCGATCCACGAAGAAAACGCCGTTGAAGCCTCGCCGCTCCACGAACTCACGGCCGAGCTTCACCGCGCCCTCGAGCCTCGATCCTCGACCCATCCTCGCCGTCCTCCTCGCCCGCATCGCCCCGCCCGCCTCGGTCCGTCGGCCGCCGGAGAGGAGAGAGTGAGAGGAGAGAGTGGGAGAAGAGAGAGAGGGTGAGAGTGAGAAATGAGAGGAAGAGAGAGGGTGGGGGGTATATATAGGAAAATCCGGAAATCAGAAAAATCCCGAAAAATAGAAAATCACACCCTCGCGATCCTCGGAACGCACCGATCGCAACGGTACCACACTCGCCTAGGTGAACGGCCCGGTTCACCCGCAACGAGGTTCCGAAGGGAAAGCCGAAACCCACGCCGGGAATCGGAAAACACAGGCGAAAAAAGCCGTGGAACGCCTCCGGGCCTCCGAAACGACTCCGGATCGCGCCGATCCGAACACGAAAGATGTCCGAAACGAAATTTCGGACACAACGGAGTCGGACGCTCCGAGAAACCAGATCCAGGACCCACGAACGAGGATCTAAAAAACCCGGGGCATTACATTTGGGGCATACCCTGGCTAACACAAGTTGGCGACGCTAGGACTTCAAACGCTGCTCAAGGCCTCCGAATGACGAGGAGGCACGCCGACCTGAAAAGGAAAGGGGTTAGCCTCATCTCATTAGCTCAGTAGGGGTCCCACGGATCCCCACCGCAATAAAATAAAATAAACAGAGCAGCATCTAATAAAATATAAAGACAATAAAGCAGGTAAAGCAGTAAAACAGTAAGAACAACACAGCACACAAGGAAAACCCTCTAAACTGCTAACAGCTAAAAACCTGCGCACCGTCGGGACGCCTCGACTGTCGGACACAACTCACGCCGAAACGGATCCTCGAAACCCGAGCCACAGAAAGTTGGGACCCAACGACCTATCTCGAAACACCTCTCCTAGGACACACACGCTATGATCTAGGCTACCAGGTAGACCCTTGATCAGTCAACCAAGAAACACGGCTACGTAGCCGGACAGGACTCACCAGGACAGCGAGGAATCACACCTTGATCACGAGTAACCAGGACACCCAGCCGCCAAAACACTGAACCTCGGCAGAAGGAAACCTGAGTCGAAACCTCTCAGGTGATAGGTGGTGGGGACACCGGGCCCACTATCGGGCCCACTACTTGTTATGCCCCTGTGGTCTTGATGATTGGTTTTGATGATAACAAACACTATAAGTCACCATATGCATGTGTGCATGAAAGACCTTGTTGATTCAATTTAGCAGTCATTCATATGTTCAATCTTTTAGATGCTCAGTCATTTTATCTGCTTACACTGTGAGTCATTGCATTTGATGTTCAGTCATTTTATCTGCTGTATAAAGCATGTTTAGTCATTTTATCTGCTGCATCTCTCTGCTTGTGGAAGTCTACACATTGCATAGCTGCAGCAACTTCAAGTCTAAACACCGCACAACTTGCAAGACTTCAAGTCTGCACAATGCACAGCACGTGAGTCACCAAGTCTATACATTGCATAGACTGTAGGCATTCTAAGTCTGTACATTGCCTAGTGTCGCAACACCAAGTCTGTACAGAGTCTGCGTCTCATGCATCGTCTTCATAAAGTCCATACATTGTTCAGTGCAGTGCATTCATCAGTCGTGAAGTCTATACATTGAGTTAAGGTCTATACATCGTGCATCTAGCATCTTTCAAGTCTATACAACGTTGCTTGTGTTTCCTCAGAGTCTGTACAGCCAGCTCTGTCACTTAGCACCTCATCAAGTCTGTACATACTTAGGCTGCATAACACAAGTCTATACATCCGCACGATAGCTAGGCATTCAGCAAGTCTATACACTATGTTCATGCATTGTTCTCATCGAAGTCTATTCATTGAAGTCTAGACATTGTCTCGCTTACTTGAATGAAGTGTGTACATCCATTTGCCAGCATGTATGCACAATGGTCTTCATGCATTATCTTGCTTGATCTTCTACGTTACTCATTAGCAAGTCTGTACAGCATATGCTCTTCAAATATGATCAAAGTCTGAACATTGCATCATTGTGTATGAATTACTTTCTTCAATTCTATACACTACATCAAATGCATACTACAGCAAGTGTTAGCAAGTCTATACACTGCATCATATATGCATATTACAGCATGTGGTAAGAAGTCTGTACACTCGTCTTGCCTCACACGATCAACTCTGTACATCCATCCATGCTTGCCTTGCTTGCTGAATGAAGTCTGAACATTGCCTTAAGCTAATATTGTCTTCGACTGATTAACTGACATGATTGTTGGACGAGGTTAATGTGTTTGGGCACGTGACTCGAGGTGGGCACCTGGCACGTGATCCAAGAAGTTGAGATGCTGACACGTGGTAGCATCACTTGGGCGGGAGAAGTGGAAAGCACACGCCCTAAGCTGCTGCTATATATATATATATAAGATGTCTTCCTCAGAAGAAGACGAATGAGAAGAACAGAAGAGGGCTGATCGAGACTGTGAGTGAAGAAGAAGTGAGGCAGAGAGCAGCAGAAGAAGAGAAAAGAAGAGCTAGAGAGAGCCTGCACGATCGAGTGTCAGAAAAAAAAAGAGAGAAAGAGAAGGAGAAGAGAGAGAGTGAGAGTTCGTGGAGAAGAAGAAAGAAGTCTCGACTGAAGATCTGTCTACTGGACCGTGGATCAAATCCAAGCCAGTCAGCTCCATGGGAGCCATATCTATGTTATCTTTCTTTACAGCTTTCTGATCGCTGTGTATTTTTCCTTTCTTATTTTTCCTTTCTTTTGTTATCTGTTCATCATTGTTCTTCCGACTCTCTGGATTGAGGTCGGGTTCCTCCTATGGACTCAGGAGAAGGGAGACATTGTGTCTCCGGTAGCAAGTGGCTGTGAGTCACTTGTTGGGTTCCCTCCGGATTGGAGGAAGGGAGACTTGTCTCCGGTTCTGGTCTTGTGGGTTGCAAGTCCAGGTGTTCCCTCCTGGTCTGGAGGAAGAGAGACCTAGTCTCTGGTTCCAAGTGGCTGGGAGTCACTTGGAGTGTCCCTCCGGTTTGGAGGAAGAGGGGAGGTTGTTCCCCTGGTCAAGCTGTTTGGCAGCAAGTGTTCGCAGACTGAGTCTGCTGGTTCTAGCATTAGCTAGTAAAGCCTCACTCTGGTTTGGAGTGAGGGTGGATGTAGGTCTTGGTGACCGAACCACCTAAAAATTATATGTGCAGTGGTTTGCCTTGTGCGTTAGCTCCATACCTTCTACCACCTTTCACAGATTGTCTGAGCGTTCATATTGCTATCTTGCAGTAGGTTGATTACCTTCTTCCGCTTCCGCTAGTTGATTGTTTAGGCGCGAGATAGATGTTTGTTCTTCGGTTCAAAAGAGATTCTGATTAGTTCCCCAGCTTGTCTATCTTGTTCTAGTTTTTATTGAGCGAAAAGTTTTTAAGGGTGAGATTCATTCACCCCCCCTCTGAATCCAGCGCACCGATCCTATCAATTGGTATCAGAGCCAGGTTTCTGACTTACAGATCCAACGATCTACAGAGGATCCTGCTAGCGTTTTGGTGCATCATTGTCTTCTACATATTGTTTCACAAAATTGCCTATTGATTTGTCTTCATGGCTCATCCACTGATTTTCAGTGGTACGGACTTTAATGTCTGGTTTAAAAACTTGCATATGTTTGTTACGACTACTGATCCAGATCTGTGGAAACTAATTTCACATGGTCCACATAGACTACCCAAAGATCAGTCCAAATGGACTAATAAGCATCGATCTATGTGTGCAGAAAATCAGAAGGCTTGGAATCTGATGAAGGCAGCTACTGACAAAGCCTTTCATTCATGTTTCCTTGATTGCAGATCTGCAAGTGATATATTGGAGATGATGAAGAGAGCCGGGAAAGGAAATCAAACAAGCTGCATGATGGCTCGAGGAAGTGGACAAAGCAGCAATCAAGAAGAAGAACATGATGATGAGGAGGTAAATCTCTTCAAGAATTTTTGTCTAGATGATTGGGAGAATGCATATGCTGAATTATTAGAGTCACATGAGAGGTTAAGAAAATAGTATAAAAAACTAAAGAAGGATACTGGGTTAGATAGTTCAAGTTCTCCATGTAAAAATTGTACTGAATTGAAAAATGTTCATGATGTTTGTATGTCTGATTTTCAAATGCTGAAAAAACAAATTTCGTTGCTAAAAATTGAGAATCAAGATCATGTAAATGAGATATCTGAACTCAAAGAGAAACTCAGTTCAAATAATGATAATCAGACTCTTGTTAACTATCATGATCAGTATGAAAAATTGCTGAAAAATTTTGAAAGTGTGAACTCAGATTTAAACAAGCTAAAATCTGAAAATGACTCTCTTAGGCCCTCTTTGATAGCGGAACAAGGGGGGGGTAACCCGGCTTGACCTGTGCTATTCGATTTGGTAGCGAAATCGCCATATTCTCCGTTGCGCTGGTTAAGTGTCTCGGGCACCGCATTAACTCGGGTTACCGTATGCCATCTGCTGGGTGGAATATGCCTAAACCCCACCCTCTCGTGCAAGTATTGCTTGTCGTCCTCCTCCGAAACCCTACCCTCTGCTGCCTCTTCCATGTCGCCCTCCTCCGCAATAGTCTCAGTGGACCATCTGTTGGCCTGCAACGCACGCTCCGTCGTCGGCTACCTCTTCCCTGCTCGACGCCTTCGCTATCGCTGCCCCGATCTGGCCGTCTTGCCCTCACCGCCATGTTAGTCGTCTGTTGCAGGCCGCGCTCCCACGCTCTGCTGTTTCGATTTAGGAAAAGGCAGTCAACAACGGTCATTACTGCTCGTCCACCTCCTCGGTTCGAATACCCTCTGCACTCTTGCGTCGAATCACCTCTGCAATCTTCTGTACTCGCCCAGATCGTGTGGCTGGGGTTGGCGCCCTTCCACTTTTTCTGCTCCCCGTACCCACCTTTTGCGGAGAGGGTTTCAATCAGATAGATTACCACTGCCGCATGTGAGCCTATAGTGTTCGACGGTGTTGCCCTATTTTAACTCCTCGTCACCGATGCAATGCCCATCCCCAGCATCATTTCCAGAAGCGGTGGCTTCTCCAGCGCCAACCGAGCGTGTCTCTTCTGCATCTTCCTCGGCCCCTTGTCGCCACTGGTTCCTTCTGTCCTGATCTTTTGTACTCATTCGACATTACTTTGTCTCTGCTTGTTGTGCTTTTTACAACCCTGCGATGTGTCTTCCCCTTGCCTCCTTTTTACCATGCTCTGGTTCGCATTCTTCCCTTGCGCTGATTCATTTGGGCATCTGATTTTCAATACTGCAAATAAGATCTCGGTATGATCTCCTGTAACCGGAAGTTAATATCACGCATGTAACTTCACATCCCATCCTTGTTGCTGTGATTTCCCTCTCCTATTGAAGAGGGTTCCCATTTTGCTTTTATGCTGGTTTGCATACGACCTTCCTACTCGTTCACCTATGCACCTGATCTGAATTATCCAACTATTTGGACCTCCGTATGATCCCTGATAATGGCCTGCAACTCCTGGTGCCTCATTTTTATGCCTCAATAATATCGTGGATCTTACAGAGTGGCTTCTTTTATACCTCAGGAAGTGCGCTAACCTGTTTGGTTTTGGTAGAATAATAATTTGTCACAGTATTTTTTTAAACTTGTTATGTTAAATAAGATGCTAGTGAATGCAATCTTTGTTAGGTTTTGGTAGAATAGCAATGACTTTATTTACATTGTCAGCTTGACTAACTTTTAGTTTTGACTAATTTGTTAATTCTAACAATAAGTTGAACCTAATACAATGTCGGCAGTGTTTCTCTCTCTCTTTCATATAAGGCTACTCATTTTCTAGAATGATAAGTATTTCACTTTCATTTGATAGATTTTATGGGTTTACGAATAGCTGTACATAACATTTTCCATGAAATGACTTTATTCATATAGCTGTTGTCGGGACTGCATTTTGAAGTTGTAATTAAGGCTACACACTCTAGATTAAAGTACATTCTTAAATCATTATAATTGGTAGTCCCACATTATTGACAAAATGGTCCGATAAATTAGAAAATTTGGTCTATGATGTTGCATTTGCTAGAAATGTGGACTGTGGATGATTACACTCATGACAGTAGATCCAGATTTTCCAGATAAATTTTCTTCACTGATGTGGCATATATTATACTTTCTCTGTTAACAACTTTATTTTATTGTTTATGTTCCTGCATTATTTCAATACTTTCGTGCTTCTCATTAGTTTGCATTACTCCCTGAGATACCCCTACGAAATAAGATTTAATCCACAATCTCATTCTCTCCCTCATTTTAGTATCTACTGACTTATAAGAATGACCATTTGTTGTTGGCAACACCACCGAGGTAATTCCTAGATGGTTGGCAACTATACCAAATATTCTCCAGCTTCTGTGTGCTGAAGTAACAAACATATTATACTCCAAAGCTCTGAAAACTGCAAATCTCTGGTTGACCCAGGTTGACAAATGACCTTTTTACTGTGCTTCGTTGGTGTGTTACATTTCTTCTACATTTTAGTGAACCTGAATTTTGAGTGTGTTGTTTATGTGCAGCTGCTTTTGTTATTATGTTAACCTTGTTGGTTGTAAGATTTACATTATTAACCCTATGTTGGGTAATGCCTCTCTCCATTCACATGACTATTTCTACATGACAAATCACAAATTGACTATTTCTACATGACAAATCAAAAATTGTCTATTTTGAAACTGCTTGTAAAAGACCTCTCTCCATTCACAATTTTGAGAAGAATGTTGGTGTTTATGCCAATTTAACTCATACAGGCAGCCAGCTGATAGCTATTTTATGATGTTACATGATATATGCCTCTTACTTGACAGTGAATTAAGTCTGCCTGTTCATTAACATATGAGTGAAAACTCATTGATGTGTTCACTTTATCATATCTAATTATTATCTATTTTGAAATTGCTTGTATAAGGCCTCTCTTCATTCACAATTTTGATATTGCCGCATGGCCTTTATGCCAATTTAACTCATATAGGCAGCCAGCTGATAGCTGTTTTCTGATGTTATAGGGTATATGCCTTTTATTTGACAGTGAATTTAAGTCTGCCTGTTCATTAACATAGAATTGTAAACTCATTGCCATGTTCACATTATCATATCTAATTATTGTCTACTTTTTGTGTCATGGGTAATTAACCAGCTTGAAGAGGAAGAGGAGATTAACTATGTCTACATATGGTAAGTACCATCAACTCTGCAAGGTTTAAGTGTTATTGCATACTTGTTGTTCTGCAATTAATTCATGTAAAATATCCACCCTTCTCTATAACTAAATTCCTCTATATGATTTATTTACTAATATTAGGAGCAATTCCAAATGACTCTGGAACCACTAGAGTTAAGGCCCGTGTGGAGAATTGGACTACGGCTCAGGATAGGGTTCTCCTTCAATTATTGATCGAGCAATATGATAAGAATAATTACTCTTCTGGTATGTTCAAGCCCCATTGTTGGGCTGAGATAGTCCCGATGTTTAATCGATCGTGTAACCTGAACTACGACCGGCAGCAATTAAACAACCGTTGGAAGATAATTAGAAAGATTTATGGTATTGTTGATGAGTTGCGGAATAAATCTGGATGGGGGTGGGACAGTGTGAACAATGTCCCTGTTCCCGGATATGAAGGGGCTTGGGATGAAATAATTCAGGTATTTTATCACTTACGCGGTTAATTATCCAATTTACATTCCTCAGCTAAAGTAATTTTATAATAGTGACATCTCCAAACCCTATTTTTTTCAGACTCGATCGGAGTTTAGGTTAATTAGAGGAAAACCCTTTCTCTTCTTGCGTGAGATGGACTATCTCTGTGGGAAAAGCTGTGCAAGGGAGTTGGACGCCGATGCCTCGCGGCCCCGACAAGTAATGCAACCTATGGAAGTGCATGCAAATGATTTTTTGAGTGCTTTAGGTGGTGGAATAGATGTTGGTGGACTTGATAACATTACTGACACTATGAATGTGTCTCAATACGCACAACCTTCAAGACCTGCATTTAACACACCTCCTATAAGTAGGGATGTGGAGGAAGAAGGTACTTCTACACCGGCCAATAACACACATAGCTCTGGTAAGAAGACTCATCAAAAGAAGCTTGGAGATGAGGCATTAAACAATTTTGCCGGGGCTATGCACAATAGGAGCGAGTTAGTGAGGCTCTTACGAGGTGACCGTACATCTGCCCTCCACATGGCCGATGACACCCCTTCCGTGCGAGCATGTATCGAAATACTGAAGGCAGATCCAAGCCTTGATCGAACCACGTATCTCAGAGCAACAGATTTATTCAAGGATCCAATAAATAGGAAATTATTTCTGGAGCTGCCCGAAGAAGACATGATTGACTGGGTGTTAGTTCACATGATGTAAATGTCTGTCATGCACTTCTGCAATTTGGTTGAATCCCCAACCCCACCTTATCATGCGTTGTAATTTAAAACTATGTTGTTGTCTCTTCTACTTGCTTATGTAGTACGTGTTGGACCTTATCATGCGTTGTAATTTGAACTTACTTGCTGTCCCGTCTAATTGCTTATCACATTTAGTGGACCTTCTCATCCAATTTCGTACCCTAATATCATAGTCACATCTATTGTCTTTCATAATCTCTTACGTGCAGGCAATTGAAGTTTGAAAAATGGGAAGATACAAATGCTATGTAGTGTGGGTTGGGCGAGAACCCGGTATTTATTACAGCTGGCCTGAATGTTTTGCCCAGGTCAATGGATATCCTGGGGCTCGTTACAAGAGTTTTCACACACTAGAGGATGCACACAAGGCTATTATAAATGGGTTTGACAACAGGGGGCATACACATATTATTGATCAGTCCCAAGTCATTTCAAGGCGCATGCCTACGTCTTCTGCAAATCCCATGTCACCTAATCCAGCAATGAACCAGTCACTGCTAGAACAGAGGACACAAGGGTACACCGTGTCTTGTACTGTTGTCGTCCTACTGAGTATTCTAGTAGTGTTGCTCTTGTGTATTTTAGTTACTCTCCTAGTTGTGTTGTTTAAGGTGGGGACTACGTAGGCTAAACTCTTTCACAAGTCCCGATGTTTTCAGCATTTATGTACTAGTGTCATCTCTATTTGCGGTTAGTAAAGCATGTACCAGCCAATTTATTAATGGATAATGATTTCATCAACAAATCGTGTTGCAATGGTGATGGAAATGCTTGGCCACTTGTGTAGATCTTGATCGCATTCTACTGGACTTTCTCACGGAGGATGATGAGATGATCAACAACGTTGAGGAGGCCATTCTTCAACAAGTGGACCATGATGAAATGCCGCCACCTATTCGTCGACGTATGCATTCATCAGTCCACGTGGGTCAAATGTGGGTGACAAATATTGTCAATGGACATGAGCAGAGGTGTTACAAGATGTTCAAGATGCATCCAACTATGTTTACAAGATTGATTGACATCTTGGTAGGCCGTGGTTTATTAAAGGATTCAAGATATGTATCTGCTGCTGAACAGTTGGCTATGTTCTTATATGCCACTGGTCATGGGGTGTCTAGTGGTGCCTTATGTGAGCACTTTCAACATTCCTCTCAAACAATCAGTACATATGTAAATAAAGTCATCGGTGCCATCTACGAATTGAGGGATGAATATATTGAACTACCCACACCTACACAAGCTCACGAGTGTCATCCCTACATTCGTGGCAAAGAACGCTTCTATCCATATTTTAAGGTGAGATATTTTGACGTACTCATTCATCCCCAGTACATCGGTACCTTGAACTTACCAACACAATTTTTTTTTGTAGGACGCCATTGGTGCCATAGACGGCACACACATTCCTGCAAACGTACCAATTTCAGAGCATGACCGGTTCCGCAACCGTAAGCAATGCATTACACAAAATGTAATGGTGTCTGTATCATTTGATATGCTTTTCCAGTATGTGTGTGCTGGTTGGGAAGGATCGGCTGCTGACATGAGGGTGCTAAAGTGGGCTTTAGATGAAGGGGGTTTCTCTTTACCGCCAGGGCTGTATTATTTAGTGGATTCTGGATATGGAAATTCTGCGTCTTTCTTGGCACCGTATAGGGGGGTGAAGTATCATCTGGCACAATTCCGTTGTAACGACCCGAGAATCCGATTACCGGGAAGGCCCGATAACCCGAGACTCGCACCGCCACCCACGAGCCCGAAGACTCGGAAGGGTTAAAAGGATGGTGTGGAGACTACACAAGTATCACAAATAATTGCAGAAATAAACAGTTATAATATTAAGCAGGAAAATAAATTAACAATTTACATGGTCCACAATAAAATAACAACAACAGCAACAGTAGTCCACGACTAGTACAGTGACAAGAAAGAAAAGTACAGCTACACGGGGCATCCCCCGGCTCTGACCTCTGGCACTACCTCTGGGCACCCGCACCACGCTGCGCTCCTGACGCGCTCCCCGAAGGTGGCGTCTCACCTGAAACACGGTGAAAACACGCAGGGAATGAGTCTCGGAACAAGACTCAGTAGGGATCACTCGAACCCTACCTCGAAAAACGAGAAACCACTACTCTAGCGGTAGGAAGTACCTCGGAAAGGAAAGCCCTGTACTCTACAGAACTAGACCCTACGGCACGTAAACCGACACACGTGCCACGGTACGAGAAGACCGAAACCAACGGTCGAACCGTAAAACCCGAAGGTCGGAACACACGACTGACAGTCTGACACTCCGTACTCGACAGGAGTACCACCCACTAGAAGCACAGCCGGTAGCGTCCCCTGACGTCTTACACCGCACCGCAGGTGAACCGCCTGACGTGGTAGGTCCTACCCGAGGCGCAAACACCGTACAAGTAACCACAAACAAGTGACTAGCTGGGGTCACGCCCGTCGACGTGGGTCCAACCGCCCCCAACCACGTGTGCACACACAGACCACGCGTCCTAGGTCTGGCCCTCTGACCGGTTTTCCCCCTGGCACTGGACTCTGATGGACGAGGGGCCTACGGTAACCGGTCCACAAACCGTCTCGACAAGGTGGGTGCCCGTACACCACTCCCAGGTGAGACCAGCACCTCGTACTGGTGGGCTACGACTAGTGGAGGGTCACTGAAGGAGTAGACTCTCAAGTCAACGGAAAACGACGTCCGAACCCGACAACGTGTGGGAATCACCCCACGTACTAGCTCCGTCGCACGGTGACCACGGTCGGAAAAGAAACAGACGCACTGCCCACGGTCAAACGCCTGACCGAGGCAAACGGGACTTCCGGACACCAAAGACACGGTCGCGGAACTCCACGGGGTGCCCGGGACACACACACGGCCCAAGGGGAACACCCAACAACGAACCAAATCGCGCTAGGGATACCTAGCGCGACAGGGCATGTCGCGCTAGGGTCCCCTAGCGCAACAAGGGATGTCGCGCTATGGCCCCATAGCGCGACACGGACTATCGCGCTAGGGAACCCTAGCGCGACAGGGACCATCGCGCTAGGTCCTCCTAGCGCGACAATGATGATCGCGCTAGGACCCCATAGCGCGACACGAACCGCCAAACTGTTCATCTTCTCCGATGAACACGCTCGGTCGGGGCAGCGCGACCTCCAAGAACGCGCTACTGGAGTATAGCGCGTTCTCAGTCCGCGGCCGAAAACGGTAAGAACGCCCAAAAATTCTAACCACGCCCCCATGCCTCCAAAGGAGAGGGGGAAAACAAAGGGGAAGACCCCTGGGGACCCCTAGCATGATTCTAGGCCATCAAAACACGAAATCATGCATCAAATCCATAGATCGGGCGAGCTCTCCCCAAATCATGGAAAAACCCAAAAACGCTCAAACGATCCCCTCTCGGCCTCCCCGCGGCCTATAAATCACGGAAAAGATCGGCATGAGGCTAAGGAACGTCACCCTACCTCAATGGAGCGAATGCTCCGCCGAATCAAGCACGAATCACGAAGAACGCTTCAAGCTTCACGAACTCCCCACGCTCCCCACGCTTGCCGCACGCCCACGAGATCGTCTCACCGCCGCCCTCACGCCCGCGCCGTCGCCCCGCCGCCGTCCGTAGCCGGAGAGGGGCTCGCCGCGTCCGAATGGGAGAGAGGGAGAGAGAGGAGGGCTCACGGTCGCGAGAGAGAGGAAGAGGAAGAAGAAAGAGAAAAGGGGAAAAGAAAAGAAAAAGGATTAGGCTTTATAGAAAATCCGAATTTTCGGAAAAGTACCAAAAAATAGAAAAATACGTTTCCGGAATCCTCGGAACGCACCGATCGCAACGGTACCACTCGTGCCCGGGTGAACGGCCCAGTTAACCCGCAGCGAGCGTCCGAAGGAAAAGCCGAAACCCGCGCCGAAAATCGGGAAACACGCGCGGAAAAGTCACGGAACGCCTCCGGGCCTCCGAAACGACTCCGGATCGCGCCGATCCGAACACGAAAGATGTCCGAAACGAAATTTCGGACACAACAGAGCCGGACACTCCGAAAACCAGATCCGGGACCCACGAAGAAGGATCCGAAAGGTCCGGGATATTACAGCCCTCCCCCCTTAAGGAATTTCATCCTCGAAATTGAGAACAGCCCAAGGGGAAAGAAGAGGAAGACTCACTCAAACAGGTACGGGAACTGCTGACGCATCTCGTCCTCATGTTCCCACGAAGCCTCACCACCAGAGTGTCGCTGCCACACGACCTTTACCAAGGGAATGACCTTGTTCCGCAGGCGCTGCTCTCGCCTATCCTCCACGCGGATCGGAAACTCTGGGAGAGAAAGATCTGGAGTCACCTCGGGCCAAACAGAAAACTCGAGTACATGAGAGTCATCGGGCATATACTTCCGCAACATCGAGACGTGGAACACGTCATGCACCGACGCCAACTCAGGAGGTAACTGTAACCGGTAAGCAACCTCACCGATGCGCTCCACAATCGCGAAAGGACCAATATAGCGGGGACTCAACTTCCCACGCCGTCCAAAACGCATCACCCCCTTCATCGGAGAAACTCTCAGGAACACATGATCGCCCACGGCGAACTCGAGGGGCTGCCTCCTACGGTCAGCATAGCTCTTCTGCCGACTCTGGGCCGCCAACATGTTCTGACGAACCAGGTGCACAACATCCACACATTGCTGCACCAATTCCAGGTCCCGTCAAAACACGCTCACCCACCTCAAACCAATCAAGTGGAGTCCGACAAGGACGCCCGTACAAAGCCTCATAAGGAGCCATGCAGATGCTCGAATGATAGCTATTGTTATAGGTAAACTCCACCAGCGGTAGGTGATGAATCCAACTCCCCTGCCACTCCAGGCAGCAGGATCTCAGCATGTCCTCCAAGGTCTAAATGGTCCTCTCAGACTGACCATCTGACTATGGATGATACGCCGAGCTAAACGCCAACTCCGTGCCAAGAGCTCGTTGGAAACTCCTCCAGAATCCAGAGGTGAAGCGCAGATCTCGATCCGACACGATCGAAATGGGAATCCCATGCAACGGAACGATCCGCTCCACATACAAACGAGCCAACCTGGACACGCTCCAGCTGACCTTGACCGGTAACAACCGAGTCACCTTCGTCAGCCGATCCACCAGCAACCAAATACTGTCCTGCCCACTCGAGGTCCTCGGCAACCCCACCACAAAATCCGTGGTCACATGGTCCCACTTCCAAGCAGGAACATCCAAGGGTTGGAGAGTACCGCCTGGTCGCTGATGCTCCGCCTTAACCTGCTGACAGATTAGGCACCTGGCCATAAATTCGGCAACATCTCTCTTCATGCCAGGCCACCAGAACTGCCTCCGCAAGTTCCGATACATCTTCGTCGCACCCGGGTGCACAGTGTACCTGCTCCCATGAGCCTCGCGCAGCACCGCACGACGAATCTGCTCCTCCGCTGGGACGTACAACCTGCCACGAAACCTCGCAGCACCGTCCTCGCCGAGCTCTACGTCAGCCATCGCAAGAATCCGGGACAACTCAGGGTCCGCATGCTGAGCCTCTGTCACCTGACGACGGATAGCAGGAGTGACAGTCAGACTCGCAAGCACCGCCAACCCTGGCTCCTGGGGAATCTTGAGCCTGAAAGATACATCGGGCACTTGTTCCTAGAGCCTCCACCTCCTCAACATCAAGGCACTGACCGCAACCTTCCGACTCAAGACATCGGCGACGACATTCATCCTGCCTGGCTGATAAGACAGGGTGAAGTCATAGTCCTTCATGAACTCCATCCAACGCCTTTGTCTGAGGTTCAAATCTCTCTGCGAGAACACATACCTCAAACTCTGATGGTCAGTGAACACCTCGAACTTCTCACCGTACAGATAATGCCTCCAGATCTTCAGCGCGAAGATCACTGCTGCCAATTCAAGGTCATGGGTAGGGTAGTTCTCCTCATGGGGCTTTAGCTGCCGAGATGCATAAGCCACCACTCTACCATGCTGCATCAAAACAGCACCCAGTCCAACCCCGGAAGCATCTGTACACACCACGAAACCTCCCGATCCAGAAGGCAAAACCAACACCGGAGCCGAGGTGAGCAACCTCTTCAGTTCACTGAAGCTCTGCTCACACTCCTCGGACCAGACGAAAGGCACATCCTTCCGCGTGAGCCTCGTCATCGGGGTCGCAATGCGGGAAAAATCCTGGATAAACCGACGATAATAACCCGCAAGCCCCAAGAAACTCCGGATCTCCGTCACCGACCTCGGCCTCGGCCACTGCATCACAGCCTCGACCTTGGCGGGATCCACGGAAATGCCATCACCAGAAATCACGTGCCCCAGAAAGTGCACCTCGCTGAGCCAAAACTCGCACTTGCTGAGCTTCGCATACAACTGGTGATCTCGCAACGTCTGCAGCACCACACCCAAATGGTACGCGTGCTCCTCAGCAGACCGCGAATAAACAAGGATGTCATCCACGAAGATGACCACGAACTGGTCCAAATACGGATGAAACACCCTCTGCATCAAGTCCATGAAGGCAGCTGGGGCATTGGTGAGCCCAAACGGCATCACCAGAAACTCATAATGCCCGTACCTCGAACTGAATGCAGTCTTCTCCACATCGGACTCACGAATCCTCAGCTGATAGTAACCAGACCGCAAATCAATCCGCGAGAACACTCGCGCAGACTGAAGCTGGTCGAACAAATCATCAATCCGCGGCAACGGATACTTGTTCTTAATGGTCACTTCATTCAGCTGCCGATAGTCAATGCACAACCGCAGACTACCGTCCTTCTTCTTCACGAACAACACGGGCGCACCCCAAGGGGAAAAGCTAGGACGAATATACCCCTTGGCCAACAGCTCCTGCAACTGCGCCCGCAACTCCCTCAACTCAGCGGGGGCCATTCGGTAGGGAGCCTTTGCCAAAGGTCCCGTACCAGGCATAACCTCGATCACGAAATCGATCTCCCGCTGGGGAGGTAATCCAGGCAACTCCTCGGGGAAAACGTCGGGAAACTCGCACACCACCGCAATGTCCTCGACATCCGGCTCCATCCGGTCCGACACAACCACGGACGCGAGAAAACCCTGACAACCGGAATCAAGCAACCGACGGGCTCGAATAGCAGAGATAAGGAATCGAGAAGAGGCGGAACGGATACCTTGGAAATAGAAGGTCCTCTTGCTCGGATGCTGGAAGTAGACCCTCTTCATCCCACAATCCACCACCGCTCCATGAGTCTCGAGCCAATCCATGCCTAGAATCACATCGTAATCCCGAAGATGCAACGCATACAACCTGCCTGGCATACTCCGCCCATCGATCCACACCGGAACCTGGTCGAAGCAATACGGAGTGACCATAAAGTCACCCGAAGGCAACTCCACTGC
Source organism: Amorphophallus konjac (assembly GCA_022559845.1). Lineage (NCBI taxonomy): Eukaryota > Viridiplantae > Streptophyta > Magnoliopsida > Alismatales > Araceae > Amorphophallus > Amorphophallus konjac. The sequence continues at coordinate 35,188,051 of CM040127.1, forward strand.
CAAATCACAGGACAACTGGGTCACCGGCTCCTCGACGCTCGACGCGAAATCCTCCGAAATAAACGAATGAGACGCGCCAGAATCGAACAGAACCCGAGCCGCACAACCCAAAATCTGAACGGTACCTTCCACGAGCTGCGACGCCACTGCCTCTGCCCTGGTCAAGTGCGTGATCTGGCCACGAGCCCTCTGCATGCCTCCCACGCTAGCTGACCTGGGTAGCGGCGGATACTGTCCCTGCTGCTGCTGCTGCTGCCTCTGCTGCTGCTGCGGCGGCCTCTGAGGACAGTCACGCGCCATGTGCCCTGGCTGGTCACACCGAAAATAGATAATCGGCGCCGTGCACTGCCTGCCTGGGTGGGTCCCACCACACAGTGGACAAAGTCCTCGCGATCCACCCACTGATCCCTGACGCTGCAAAGGAATCGGCTGCTGTACACTGCCCGATGAAGCCTGCCCCTGATCCTTGTGCTTCTTACGGAAATTCTTCTTCAAGAACTTCTTGACCTTCGAGCCGAAGGACGCAGATCCTGCCACTGACGCTGCCGACGCCGGTACTCCCGAACCACCCGACGCATGCTGGAAGAAACCCTGCTGCTGGGTAGCCGACTGCTGGCTGCGACCTGACAAGGACTGCCCCTGGCTGACCGGTCCTCGAGTCCTCTGCATATCCATCTCCAAGGAAATCGCAACACGAGACGCCGTCTCTAGATCAGTGGCCCCATTCGTGATCAAATGGTGCCTCAGCTCCAGCCTCAAGCCCTGTACAAACTGGGTCGTCCTCACCCTCTCATGCTCCATGATATGAGGTGCGTACCGACCCAGCTCGACAAATCGGGCCCTGTACTGCAACACGGACATGTCGCCCTGCACCAGCTCCAGAAACTCCCGCATCCGCTGCGTAGCAACGACGTCTGGACAGTACGTACGCTCGAAAGCACTGACAAAGTCACCCCACTCGACCTGCTCAAGTGGACGAAGCTGAAAGGACGTCTTCCACTCGGAAGACCACCACCTCCGAGCCGTACCCTGCAACTGGTTGTAGGCCAACACCACTCTGTCCTCGGCAGCACTCTTCGCAGAACTGAACACCCGCTCCATCTCATCGAGCCAATCACGAGCCGCATCAGGGTCTGCCTGGCCGCTAAAGTAAGGTGGATGGAACTGCATGAAGTCCCTCACCGCTCGGCCTGGCCCACCCCTGACAAACGAGCCCTCAGCAGCCTCTCCGCCAAACTGCTGAGACATGAGATGGTACATGCCACGGAAGAAATCCTCGGCCCCCGGAGCTCTCGCAGCATCCGCGGCCTCGGTAGCTCCCGGAACTCTGCTATGCTCCTCCTGGTCCCTCTGGACCCCCTGCTGGATCTCCTGACCTCCAGCCGACTGCCCCTGCTGAGAGCGAGAACTCCTCCTCGGCGCCATACTCGCTCCTAAAGCACAAGATAGAAAACACGAAAACGGCAAGGTCAAAATAAACACACGGTGCCCAATGTCAGCGTCACCTGTACATCATCGCTGTGGACTAGTGGACCACTACAATTACCTATGATTCTCATGTAATTCCACAACCGCGCTCTGATACCAGCTGTAACGACCCGAGAATCCGATTACCGGGAAGGCCCGATAACCCGAGACTCGCACCGCCACCCACGAGCCCGAAGACTCAGAAGGGTTAAAAGGATGGTGTGGAGACTACACAAGTATCACAAATAATTACAGAAATAAGCAGTTATAATATTAAGCAGGAAAATAAATTAACAATTTACATGGTCCACAATAAAATAACAACAACAGCAACAGTAGTCCACGACTAGTACAGTGACAAGAAAGAAAAGTACAGCTACACGGGGCATCCCCCGGCTCTGACCTCTGGCACTACCTCTGGGCACCCGCACCACGCTGCGCTCCTGACGCGCTCCCCGAAGGTGGCGTCTCACCTGAAACACAGTGAAAACACGCAGGGAATGAGTCTCGGAACAAGACTCAGTAGGGATCACTCGAACCCTACCTCGAAAAACGAGAAACCACTACTCTAGCGGTAGGAAGGTACCTCAGAAAGGAAAGCCCTGTACTCTACAGAACTAGACCCTACGGCACGCAAACCGACACACGTGCCACGGTACGAGAAGACCGAAACCAACGGTCGAACCGTAAAACCCGAAGGTCGGAACACACGACTGACAGTCTGACACTCCGTACTCGACAGGAGTACCACCCACTAGAAGCACAGCCGGTAGCATCCCCTGACGTCTTACACCGCACCGCAGGTGAGCCGCCTGACGTGGTAGGTCCTACCCGAGGCGCAAACACCGTACAAGTAACCACAAACAAGTGACTAGCTGGGGTCACGCCCGTCGACGTGGGTCCAACCGCCCCCAACCACGTGTGCACACACAGACCACGCGTCCTAGGTCTGGCCCTCTGACCGGTTTTCCCCCTGGCACTGGACTCTGATGGGACGAGGGGCCTACGGTAACCGGTCCACAAACCGTCTCGACAGGTGGGTGCCCGTACACCACTCCCAAGTGAGACCAGCACCTTGTACTGGTGGGCTACGACTAGTGGAGGGTCACTAAAGGAGTAGACTCTCAAGTCAACGGAAAACAACGTCCGAACCCGACAACGTGTGGGAATCACCCCACGTACTAGCTCCGTCGCATGGTGACCACGGTCGGAAAAGAAACAGACGCACTGCCCACGGTCAAACACCTGACCGAGGCAAACGGGACTTCCGGACACCAAAGACACGGTCGCGGAACTCCACGGGGTGCCCGGGACGCACACACGGCCCAAGGGGAACACCCAACAACGAACCAAATCGCGCTAGGGATACCTAGCGCGACAGGGCATGTCGCGCTAGGGTCCCCTAGCGCAACAAGGGATGTCGCGCTATGGCCCCATAGCGCGACACGGACTATCGCGCTAGGGAACCCTAGCGCGACAGGGACCATCGCGCTAGGTCCTCCTAGCGCGACAATAATGATCGCGCTAGGACCCCATAGCGCGACACGAACCGCCAAACTGTTCATCTTCTCCGATGAACACGCTCGGTCGGGGCAGCGTGACCTCCAAGAACGCGCTACTGGAGTATAGCGCGTTCTCAGTCCGCGGCCGAAAACGGTAAGAACACCCAAAAATTCTAACCACGCCCCCATGCCTCCAAAGGAGAGGGGGAAAATAAAGGGGAAGACCCCTGGGGACCCCTAGCATGATTCTAGACCATCAAAACACGAAATCATGCATCAAATCCATAGATCGGGCGAGCTCTCCCCAAATCATGGAAAAACCCAAAAATGCTCAAACGATCCCCTCTCGGCCTCCCCGCGGCCTATAAATCACGGAAAAGATCGGCATGAGGCTAAGGAACGTCACCCTACCTCAATGGAGTGAATGCTCCGCCGAATCAAGCACGAATCACGAAGAACGCTTCAAGCTTCACGAACTCCCCACGCTCCCCACGCTTGCCGCACGCCCACGAGATCGTCTCACCGCCGCCCTCACGCCCGCGCCGTCGCCCCGCCGCCGTCCGTAGCCGGAGAGGGGCTCGCCGCGTCCGAATGGGAGAGAGGGAGAGAGAGGAGGGCTCACGGTCGCGAGAGAGAGGAAGAGGAAGAAGAAAGAGAAAAGGGAAAAAGAAAAGAAAAAGGATTAGGCTTTATAGAAAATCCGAATTTTCGGAAAAGTACCGAAAAATAGAAAAATACGTTTCCGGAATCCTCGGAACGCACCGATCGCAACGGTACCACTCGTGCCCGGGTGAACGGCCCAGTTAATCCGCAGCGAGCGTCCGAAGGAAAAGCCGAAACCCACGCCGGAAATCGGGAAACACGCGCGGAAAAGTCGCGGAACGCCTCCGGGCCTCCGAAACGACTCCGGATCGCACCGATCCGAACACGAAAGATGTCCGAAATGAAATTTCGGACACAACAGAGCCGGACACTCCGAAAACCAGATCCGGGACCCACGAAGAAGGATCCGAAAGGTCCGAGATATTACATCCGTGGTCGTGCGAATGTGCCTTACGAAAATAAGAATAAAAATTCAATCATCGTCATGCGCAATTGAGGAACGTGGTGGAGCGCACATTTGGGGTATTGAAGATGCGTTTCCATACTTTGCGTGAAGGCAACATGTACCATTGGCCGACACAAATCAAGATAGTCCTTGCATGTTGTGTGGTGCAGAACTTCATACGTCGTGAACAAGGGTATGATTGGTACTTCAATCGGGTTGGTGACGAAGATGTGGAAGGGGATGATATTGATGATCAGGAAGTTCCCACTGTATCATCCATCGGCCACCAACAGGTTGCTGCAGGAGAGCACCTTAGGAATGTCATTGCTGATATGCTTTGGGGGTTGGCATGCGATTTAGTATGTAGGATAACTTTACTTTCCTAAAACATGTACATTGGGAACATTAACTTTAGTTTTGTTATTGCTTGCTTTGTACTTGAACAATTTCCCGGTTGAAATGTAGTTTGTTTATGTAGTAGGTTTAACATGGTGCATTATAGTTGCTGTGTTTAATTAGTATTTGACTTTCATTTACATTTCAACCGTTCTTTGTGTAAAGTTTTTTTGCAGGCCAAAGCCTCCCAACCCTAGCTTCTCATACAGTTGGGTAGTTGGATGGGAAGAGGGCTTAAAGGGCAATGATGAGTAAATAATGCATTGAAAATGACAAGTCAGCAACACAGTGAATAACCTCGCAGCTGTGGAGGTTCCTCGGAGCACATATGTTGTGATAGCTTTGAATTGTGAGGGCTGACTTGTCTCTCAACCCCTTGCAATGTTATGACAGTTCATGGTAGCAAGAGCGGGTAGAGGGCGTGAAGGGCAATGAACATAATTCTTGTGATGGAAAAGGCATTGTCTTGGTGGGTGATTGGTAATGTCAGCAACACATAACTTCACACAGCTGTAGAGGTTCCTCAAAGCACATATGCTGTGATAGGTTTAAATGGTGAGGGCTGACTTGTCTCTCAACCCCTTGCAATGCTATGACTGTCCAAGTCCGAGCCTTCTCCATGTCTCTAAACCCCTTGCAATGATGTGACTGTTCATATTAGTCTGAGCCCTCTTGTGTCTTTACTTTTCGCAAAACATCCTTTTCTCAGCCCTATTCTTATTGTGTGGTCAGTTGACAGTGGAAAAATAGAGCACTCCTAATTTCTGCCAGAGTAATGTCCACTTATAGTGACAGTTACAGTTAAAATTACAGATGTGACTGTTCTCGACATTCCCTCACATCTGCAATGGCCAATTACAGTGAATGTGGGTCTTGCAGAGCAAATGTGGAAAATGTTCATCTGAATCTGTCTTGGCAATTATTCATATTGTCATCCGGCTACTGCTACATCAAGGGTATGCAACAATAAGGCATTCTACTTGACTGACATGTGGAAGAAGATTTGAATACCTACGTATGTGCAATTTTAAGGACTTGCTTGCTTCAAATACATGAAGACTGTGAGTACTTGAATGGCAGAAATCTTGAATATCTGCTGATGTATGGACCCTGATATGCTAAGAAAAATTATGGTTATGTTATCTTTCAGTTGTTACTCCTTCCATACCTTCAGCATCTGTAATGTGCTTGTGTCTGAAGGTGAACATAGTTCAGGGTGCAGGTGGTACATGGATCAGGTGTCACAATGCCAGGGATCTAATATGTTACACATTCTTGCTTGGTACCAATTGCCAGGCCAGGAGCCATTAGAGTTTTCTGTTACTTTCCTCAATATGCATGTTGTTTACAGTTTCATTCAGTGACAAATGCTATGATAATTTTGTGAACGTGTGTAATCAATCATTTTCACATGCTTTGATCGTCTGTACATGGCTGGATACCCAGAACATTAGATAATGCAATATGTAGCCTGGAGATGAAACTGGCAGCAGCAAGATCTTCACAAATTGTCCTTCAGCATTGGTAATTTTCCTTTCATGTTGTTTGCGTAGACTCAAGCGACTCTTGCTGTGCCTGTATAACCTCCCTAAGTTGCATGTTAGTATATCTTCATGTTGCAATGGAAAAGTATTAACCGCAACCAGCACTCCAAGCTGTTTGTGCTCAAATTGGATGGGAACTTAAACATTTCATGGTATTGTTATTATGTCCCTTATCATTGCTTGGTTTGGCTCATAACATATATTTCCAGGGCTTCAGATATTTGTTTCATGTATGTATGTACATTTGTTTCATAACATTATCATAGCAACTAATACATGGTTACATTTAATTGGCTACAATTTTGGGATGTTACAGGCTTAGATAATGCAATTATTTGGGCGTTGGGTTGTCAACAAGGCTGGCTGGGTAAAATTACTTGTTCTCAGTAAATCTATCACGTGGGGTGAGTAAATTTTTTTAAGCTTTCAAGCAAGCTTTATTACGCACGTAATTAACTTTTGTTGTTGGCTATGTTCTTCTCAATATTACTCTGTCAGCTCTCTGCATGTTTCTGGTGAGTAAATGGCCATTTCTTTTGTTGTGGGCATGCTGATTTAAATGGACATTCAAAAATCTCTGCACTCTTTATCCAAACTGTAACATGACTTTTGTGGAGGATGAGGCCGCCATTTGGTATATCAGGTGTTTGGAACTCTAGTATGGAGCTTTGTGTTTGTAATATATCAAGGTTGCACTCTTTCCCCCATGCTAGTAATTATAGGTTGAGGGTCACACGTGAGGTAAGACACGATATTGGTTTAGCGTCTGACATTAGGGAATTTATGATTTTCACTGCCCTCTCCAACTTTGGTTGTAAGCAGGTATGAAAAATGTAACTTCTTATCGCATCGAGGCATATTGCGTATACAAATGGTTGTCTATAATTGTTGCGCTTTTAATTTGTTTTGATTACTTGAATTCCGATCCCACAGTATCCGAGACTTTCTATTGTGGTTATATGGTACACCCGAGGTGGCAAATGAAGTACAGATCTGATCACTCCGTACAGTTGTTTGTGCATCTGGATGTAGAAGAGGGAATCCGAAGATGCCTTGTCCTGGCCCATGCAAGAAGCTCCAGTTGTCCGTGATGTCTCATCCCGCGTCGTCGTCCTCTCATCTATTCCTGACAAGTTCCTCGGCTCGAAGACCAACGGTTTCTAGTCCAAAGGTGGTCGCCTCGACATGGCGTTCGACAAAGAGATTATACAATCTTGTGTATTCAAGTACTGCAATGTAGGGGCTGTAAAATATGGTGCACAATGAAATGGCCTGATATTTTTTATTTTATGTATATGTAATTGTGACAGTGGATTCAACATTTGCTTGTGTAAATTTATGTCCCAATTTTAATGCAATGCCTTGTTGATTATCAAAATGTTGACTTTATGCACATTTGTTTGTTGATTGGAGATGGAAAAAATATTATTTTTTTTGCTAGAGTGGATTTATGTGTTGAGAACGCAGTATTTTGAATGTTTATCGGCAAAAAAAGAGATTCAAGTTTCATGTAAATTTGCGTCAAATGAGAAACAAATTTTATATGTAGTGTTGTTGGGTTACGTTAAATCGTATCCGCGTTTGAGATGCATTCCGATTTAGTCACACAAGCAATGTCCATCTTTTTATTTGAGTTGAGTTGTATAGGCATATAAATCACTCTTAACCTATCTACAATTATTAGGAATTCTTATCAAAGTAGATGGAACAAGGGAGGTTATTCTATGGGTAACCTGGGTTATGGTACATTCTTATCAAAGCAAACATAGCTTTTCTTTGGAATAAGTAAACACTGGTTAAGATATTCTCCGTAACTTATTCCGCTATCAAAGAGGGCCATAAGGGGAAAGAGGGGGGTAAGTGGGTAGAGAGAGAGGAGTGGTTAATTGGTGGGAAAATATTTGTTAGTTAGGGTTCTACCTTCCTAATGGAGCGGAGCGAGAAAAATAGAATCCAAAAAAGATAATAGCCCCAGAAGATAAAAAATATTTTCCGAAGTAATATTTTCTTGTGATTACAAAAGTGTGAAAATTATGAAAAACCCTAAATTAGTTGTTATAACCTTTGAATTTTTCATATTTTTGCCCTCCTCTCTATCTCCCATCCACTCCTCCCCCCCCTCTCTCTCTCTCTCGCGACGGCTGAGCTGAAAATATTTAACCGTCGAGCAAGTAGGGGTGAACACGGTTTGGTCTGATTTATTTTGAAAAGAATTTTTCTTAAACCAAATTGAATCAAATTAAAACTTCTAACTCGAACCAAACTAAATCAAATTACTTTGAAATCACACCAAACTAAATCGAATTAATTCGATTCGGTTCGATTTAGTTCGGTTTGAACTATATCCATCTCCCCTTTTAAAAGTTAGATTGGATTCAAATAAGAGTAGAGAGATAGAGTAGAAAAATTTCTATCAAATAAAGTAAATATTAAAAATATAACATAAAAAGTTATAACTTGTAAGAACAATCTCTATAATATTTTTACATAAAAAATTAAAAACTTAAATTACAGTAAAGTGGAAGGTGATTTGAAACTTATTTCATAGAGTCCCAAACCCCGTCATCTTGACGGGGATTGGACTTTTTGAATTATGATTTATAATTACATATACACTTATATTAATTTGATAAAAAAATCTTTAAATTCAAGTTATTCGATTCGGTTCTATTTCTTAAATTTTAAAATCAAAACAAACTAAAATTTTTAATACGATTCGATTTAAATTTAAATTAAATTTTTTTAAATTTCAACCCAAATCAAATCCAACCAAATCTATCGATTGGATTTGATTTTCGATTTAAACCCAAATAATAATCACCCCCGCGAGCGATCACTTTCCGGAGAACATCACGGTCACGACACACCGTCCTAAAATGTGCAGACACGGGGGACCAAACATGAAACGCCTAGATCATAGTCAAATTCACGATCCGAATCCACGTTTCCCAACATTTGCTTGGGACATGTTCCAAAAAATTTTCAATTACAATGTAATAGTAGAAAAGATAATCCAACAAATTTTAGACCATCACATTATCAACTCTCTTCTGTTCCCATTCTACCTCTAAGCTTGGTGGTTTTTAATTTAATTTTTCAAGCCAGAGCCCAGAAGCCAATAAGGCAGGCACATATGTGGGACACAACGAAATCAACAGGGTGAAACTGTGGAAGTCGAAAGCCCCCAAAACACTACAAAATGAAAGTTGCACCAAGCATGCCATTTATACTTTCTGCTCCAAACCATAACGTCCTGGGTCTGTAAAACCATCTCAGGACTAATATTTTAGACCAACGCAGGAGCCTTAAGACTTTGACGAGTCAGACTAGGGTGGGACAAACCGAGAGTCAAAACTCATTAGTTTTAAAACTCAATTTTGGCCCAAGATATGTCAGTGTTAGACAAGACCTCGAGCCGACTTAACCCGATAAATAAAATAAATAATATATAATATAAAATTATATAAAATTTAAAATATCACCAAATTAATTAGAGTTTTTAATATTCATTTGTTTGGAAAGAAATATCTAATTTTCTACTTAAGCAAAAAAATATTTTTTAATTTTTTAATTAAACAAAATATGAAGTTTCAAAGGTGAAAAAGAAAAAACAGTAACAGGCCAGGCAGCCCACAAGAGAAACTAAAAATCCGAGCCCAACCAGTGAGCTTTCATGGATCGGGCTTTTAAATCCAACCAAAAACTCACGGGCTAAGCAAAAAGCGACGAGCCCGACCCAATACCGAGCCAAACCCGCGAGCCCGTCCCACGGACAACCCTTCTCCCCATGCGATTTTTCCATAACTTCCATCATCCAATCATTCTTCTCACGTTTCTCTTTGCTTGTATAAATGCAAAGTTGCACATCACAATTCAGCACAGGAGATCCTCGATGACAATGCGTCATCCCGTCTTCGGATATTTTACTATTCATTCTCAAAATAACATGTACTCCATGTTTTGCGTATCTCATCTGTTCATTTGTAAGATAGATACACAGATACACCCATCTTTCAATCTTGTGTAAGATACACAGACAATACAAAATTACCGGTTTCAATCTCGTTGCTAGATACACATGGACACATACATCACTGTTGCAGTGGTGTCGCAACCATGAAACATGAAGATACGCCTTCTTTTCCCACCGAATACAGCGATAGTGGGTAGTGCGACAGGTTTTATGAACAGGAGGCATGGAATCTTTATATACAAAATTGGTGCACGCACCAGGTAAAACAAAACTGGTATTGCAAAGTGGTAACCATGAAACAAGAACACTTTTTCTTCACTGAAATAATGATCTGGGTAGTGTTAACTGCCGCCAAAAATGTGTTTCCTCAAATGCCAACTTGAATAAACTTATTGATGGAGGCTCAGGGCCTCCATGGAAGGACTAGATGTGCCGAAATTCCGATGTTTACCATCAGCTTTGTTAACCAGTCGGAAGCCCAGAAGTGGGAGTTGGTTGATCAGAAGAGTTTCTAGTTCGCTGGCCACACTCTTTCCTGGAACTAAAACATACAAGAAAGGTGAGTTCTGCAAGCCTTCCTCCAGGCGATGCGTCCGAACCCTGCCTGCAAGGTCGTCCGTCTGCCAAAAAATTAACGGTTTTAGTCTAAGGCATCTACCTGTCTAGATAACAAAATAACCCCCAACCAACAAAGAACAAAAAACTTCTGGTGAAACCAACCTGTCCTATGTATAATCTCTTGTCAGGTCTGAACATTACATAGATACTAGAGATGCCTATTGTTGAGGGAGGTGGCTGTTCCCTGGCACCAATAGAAACGCAAGTGACTTCTGAAACTTTTGATGTGATCTTCTCAGGAAGATCAAACATCTTCTTCTGGCATATTACAGCGACTGCTTTTTTCACTTCCTCGTGCAAAGTTTTTGTAGCACTCAATATCCTATTACCAGAAGTGAAAAGCTCAACTTTGGAAGCAATACAAGTCTCACGGGAAACTTCAACAGGAGGACCCACGAAGGAATGCTCTGCATTTCTGTCAGCCTTTTCAGGAACATTTGCAACCTTCTGCTCCATAGAAAGGTACAGTTCTTCAGCTCTTCTAATGATTTCTTCAGGAATGCCTTCCCTTTGGGCGGTTTCAAAAGCTAAGCTTTCTCTACATATGCCATCTCTCACTTTCCAAGTTGGTTTTACATGGCCACTAACAATCTCTGTTCCCATAGCTTTGTAAACAACATTCTTAGTGGATAGTGGCAGGTCAAAAATGCCATGTAGGTGGGTAGATATTATGCCGAGGCAGCCAATGCCATCAAGGGTTTCAATAATGCTACCAGCAATGCAAGTTCCTTTGATTGTTTCTGTGCCCCTACAGATTTCGTCAATGAGAACTAAGCTCCTCTGGGTGGCTCCACCAACCAAAGAGCGCAACTCTGACATTTCAATCTGTAAACAGCATTATAAGGGAAACAATGATGCTTTTTAATACTTAAAGTCCAAAAGAAAGAACGGAAAAATCAAGTGAAAGATGTGAGAACACCAGTCGGGAAATTAGATCACAAGTGTTAGCAGAAAGGAGAAAAATGAAGACTGGTGGATTTTTCCGTACATAGGTGGCACAACCACATGGACGACAAAATGGTGGAAGCTCATGTTCAAACATGACCACATCATACCACAACATAATTAAAATGTCGGTTTGTTGGGGGGGGTGTGCAGGTGATGTCAGTAATCAACTACCAAACAAAGACATCAACACTGATTCAGATATTTGAACACTGACCTGAAATGAGCTTTTCCCATCAGCAGGGCTGTCATAAGATTTCATATGCAGCATGACAGAGTCAAAATGAGGAATCAGGGCTGACTCTGCAGGTACCATAAGTCCACAAGTTCCAAGTAATGCAGCTGCACATATTGAACGAAGCAAACTGGATTTACCCCCACCATTTGGTCCCGTGAGAAGAAACAAAGACTGCATACTGATGGTATTCTTTATTGCACCACCTTCAGAAATGTCAAACCAATAAGGTGATAATCCTATCAGGTCCATTTTCTTGGTCATATCTGACATTTCTCCATCCTGCAACCATTTCATGAAACATGTAAATAAACATAAAACCAAGGGAAGTCAACAAAACACATGTAACATCAAATTCTTGAACTGGCATCTTGGATTTTTCTTGCATGTGTGCAAATAGAGTGATATGTTTGTTTTTTAAAGCTTTTGCATATATACCCCTGTTAGAAACAAAACTGCATAAAAATCTATCCAAGATTTGCATTTGCACGAATACCCATCGTATGCAAATAAGTGACACATATGCTCTTCTTGTTGCCACCTTTAGTCAGAAGGTTAATTTCATGCATACCACTGTTACATGCAAAACATCAAAAATACCACTATTACATAAGCAATATAAAAAAAAACACTATTAGACTATTAGTATCAAAACTGCCATCAAGGTTAGTTTCCATTTGGTGCAGTTCGAATATGCCAGGAATATTTCTTAGGGAAATTTGCATATATATCCCTATAAAGATCGCTTTGCCAAATATACCATTTATTTAGACCTATTATCAAGAATATCTTCTAAACAGTTCAAAATGTTGCAGTTATACCCTCGCCGTAACTCCCGTGTGTTTAACATGAGTAAACGTGGGTTAAAGAGTAGAATGACTAACTTATCCCTAATTAGCACTCTCTCTCTCTCTCTAGACTTACCGACTTTGTCGGCGGCTTTGATCCCCTCCACTTCCCCGACGGCACCCCCTGGACATCGACGCTGACCTCCTAACCGTGAAGAGGCTCTCTCTCTCTCGCCAGCGTAGTTGGGGGAAAAGGGAGGTTCCGCCGGGGGGAGTTAAGAGGGGGAAGGGGGGGGCGCTTGGGTGGGGGATTGGTCGCCGGGGTTGTTGGAGAGGGGGTGCTCACTAGAGGGGGGAGGGGGCCAGGAGGGGAAGGGGGGTCGTCGAAGGTTGAGAGGGTGGCCGAGAGGAGGGGTTCGTCTGAGGGGGAGAGGGCGGCTGCAGCAGGGAGGGGGTTTCGAAGGGGGAGGATAGGGATCCAACAGCCCTGGTGGGGCTCCCTGCCGTCCAGCCTCCTCGCTAATACCGCCACTGCCGAGGAGTAGGTGGACCCCCCATTCGGAGCCCGCTAGCCCCTGGGCATCAGAGCTAAGGTTCAAGGTCTCGATGTGGAAGTCACCCCTGGAGAGGGCGAAGCCAGAGAAGGGCCTCCTTGTCGGGTAGAACTAGATCCTCCTCTTGAATAGCTCGTCGTCCCCAGATACACACAAGGGGAGCAATGGCAGCCATCTCCATGGCACAGCCTGCTCGCCTGCAGAGATCCCTCCGCCATAGGAGCAGAGCTGGACGAGATCTCTCTCTCTCTCTCTTTGTGTTATCACCGGAGGGGGAGAGGGCGACCGAGAGAGGGTGGTTGCAGGGTTGGGGTGGGACTCCGACAAGAGGGGGTTGCAAGGTGGGGGGGGGGGGTTTCAGTGAGGAGGGGGGTTCCGGGGTAGGGAGGGGGATTCCAAGGTGGGGTGGGGTGGGAGGGGGGTGGGCAGGTGGGACTCCGGTCCGGCGGGGATGGGGGTTCCAGGATGTTGGAGGGGGCCTCCTACGGAGATTGCAGAATGGGAAGGGGGAGTCTGGTGGGTGTTGTCTCTCTCTCTAACAGTCGGAGTATTTTGGGTATTTCATATACCTTGGCATTTTCCATCAAGTACTCTCTCTCTAGCAGTCGGGGTATTTTGGATAATTCATATACCTTGACGTTTTTCGTCAAGTACTCTTTAGAATATTGCCTAGTGTAGATGGCAGGAAACCGTACTCGGGGTATTTTGGGTATTTCATATACCTTGACGACAGGAAACTGTAAGGGATATAGCCACAATATTTTGAGCTATTTGGAGGGTATTCTTGACAATAGGTCTAAATGAAGGGAATATTTGGCAAAAGTGATTTTTATAGGGGTTTATATGCTAACTAATGGGAAGGACAAAATGACTAAAATACCCCTACGATTCATATTTCCCCATTATAAAAAAGAAACACAATCCCTCCCTTTTCCCGTGTGCTCTTCCCATCCCCAACTTGCCGGCCCAACTTGCCAGTGGCCTCTCCTCATTCCAATGATGGTGACAATGGCCTCTCCTATTTTCAATGACAGTAGAAAGGTTTCACACCTGAGTTAATTTATAACCACATCTGGTTTGGTTAATAGGACAGAAGATAACAATCATGCAAATATGAAAGTTTTACTTTATAAGGGTTGCATATGATATTGCACATGTAGTAGTGGTATTTTTGATATTTTGCATGTAATGATGGTATGTATGAAATTAAACCTTGTTGAATAAACCGTTAAACCCTCATAACAAGAAATGAAGGAATATTTTACAAATATTTTGACGGAAGTTCACCACAAGGCATACATGGCATTAAATTCATCAACCAAGGGTATACATGCCAATGCAAATCTAAGATAGTTTTCACACATTTCCATTTTTAAGAGAGGTGCATATGCAAAAAACCCTTTTTTAATCAGGCAATATACCACTATTTATTTGATCCCAAAAGATACTATCCAGGAGAACAAGATTAGCAACAAGTAGTAGTAGTAGTAGTAAGAACAATATTAGCAACTAGTAGAGGGTTCACAGGCGACTACAAAAACAACAAAATCTAGCTTTATCCCACTGTTCCCAGAGAAAATCATTAAACTGAGTTCACTAGAACTCAGGATGATTCAATGTCACAACAAATGTTCTAAACATATTTAACATACTATTAGAGCTCCGGAGAGTATCAAAATCGGTAAGACTTTCAAAGCTGCAGAGGATTCATGCTTACACCTGCTAGTTATTTTTCGGGAATAGGGCCATTGGTAGGAAGATGCTGCGGCCTTCAGATTTTGAACTCTATCTCAATCTTTCATATCAAGTCCTTAGTGTAGAATGAATTAAGGCTCTTGTGCCATAAAAAAGCAACCACGAAAACGAGCTACTATTTTTATGTGTTAACCTTTTGAAGATACCTCAATATTATTCCAAAACACAACTAACCTTGCAGCCTGCTTCACATTGTTCAGCTACAGTTTTGTTCTCCTTGTTCCAAGCCACGATTGAAGCCAAAAATTTTGATGAAAAAAAAAGAAATAAAGAGAAAAAAGGTCATCTATAGGGGCTGGCCCCTTCTTTCCCTCATTGGGGGGTTTGGACCATATGGAACCCCCTATTGGGGGATTTGGACCGGTTAGACCCCATACTCCCTCATTTGCTATATTTGGTCCGGTTAGAACCCTCAAATGGGATATTTGGCCCGGTTAAAGCCCCAAACGGGGGTACTTGGACCGGTTAGAGGCCTTGGAGGGCCATGGTTGGTCCGGCTCAACATGCAACCACCCATGGGCTCTATAAATACCCCCTAGTGGAACCTAGGGAAAGACAGAAGGCAGGAAGAGCGCAGGAGAGAAGGAGAGCGGAGAGTTTGTGCTTGTGCATGTGCTCACAGTGAAGGTATGTTATAAAATTGTCCCTCCTTGAGTCCACACACATGTCCTTGTGTTGTGGTTAATGTAATCTCATTGTAAATATTTTTGAGAAAAATAATGTGATTCCTTAAAATAATCAGGCATCCCATAAGCACCCCAACTTTTATAAAAAAGATCTGCATAGATGCTCTTGTGGTTATGTCCCTTGTGCCACTCCTTAGAGAGAGATTATAAGCACCCCAACGTCGATCCCCGGTGTTACGCTGACAGACGCATGAAGCTAGACCACAATCCATGAGAGCTCAAGAAAGAGAAACAACCTGCCAAGAGTCTTTGGCTAACGCGTCTCCAATAAGGAGGGACTTACGCCTCATGTCAAGATTATACGAAAACCTCTGTCAAATTAGATGTTACAAAAATACCTCTGGTCTATACAAACTACACAAATACCCCTTAACTTTTCTAGGAGTTGCAAGTCGACCCGTACTCAAGGAAAAATCGCAAATAAACCCAAAAAGGGTTCAGAATCTCAAATAAACCCAAAAAAGGGATTCACGATTACAAATAAACCCAGAAAGGGTCTGCAATTACAAATAAACTCAGAAAGGGTTCAAAACCTCAAATAAACCCAAAAGGATCCAAAATTGCAGAAATACTCCGGAAGGGTCAGAAACTACAGAAATACTCAAGAAGGGTCCAAAGCCGCAGAAATACTTAGGAGGGGTCCAAATTTTCAAAAATATCCCCGGAAGGGTAAAAAATTGCAAATATATCCCCCTCCCTCCCAAAAGAGGGTTTGATCTCTATGAAACTCAAATTCAACAATATGTTCCGGTGGTGGAATGAAGGCCAAATGTAAATCAAATGACCCAACTATGTAATCGGGATTTCATGTATTTTGTAAAGATGAATCTAAAAGAATGAAATGTTTAATTTTCTCCTGCAAATGTGTATCTCTAATGGGTAATCTCTTTGATCAAATCTGTTAGATAAAACCCCCAATATAACAACATATATTGTAGAGGTTGAAAAACGATTCTTTGATAGTTAATCAAGGGTATTCGGACTTTACGCCGATGTAAATAAGCATCGACTACGGTTGATGGGGAAATGTCCCGTACCCAAACCCAAATCGTCTGATAAATCTAAATTCGCGAAAATAATAGTACACCCGCTACTTAAATAAGCACTAATGTGCATTTTCTTCTTCAAAGAAGAAATATTTATTTATTTAGTTATTTATTTCTGTGAGTTCAACGGCCACAAACAACTTTGGAGAGGGGGATTTCTGTAGCCCATCTAAGAGCAGCCGAACTAGATCCGTCAGGACCAAACGAGGCCCAGCTCATCCAAGTGACAGCCCCGCAGGGCCCACTTAGGATAAAAAGCCCAATAAGATTACTTGGGATCAAACCCTTCCTCGGCGGCCCTTAGACTCGGAAGGCCCGAACGTCGGTCAGAACGGAGGAAGACCCATGCCCGAGTTATCCCCTCACCGGGATAGAGGCAAGCGCTCAGCGCCCACTCCGACCTATCTTCATCCGAGCTATGCCTATCGCCCGGACAGGGTTGGCACCCTTCATGCTTGGGTTTAACCGACGATTGCTTATCCACGCTGCCGTTGAGATCCCTTTATGAGCAGGAGTTTTTGAGGACGTAAAGCGCCCATGATGAGGACGTAACTCCCGCCTGAAACTCCTCAGCTTACGGGACTCATGAGGCTTGCGCACTATTTAAACCTGGGACTCCCTCCCGCGGAAGGGAAGGGCCAACACACGCCTAAAATTCCCTGAGCAGGAACCACTTCACCACCTTGGTGTAGAGGGATCTCGCGCCTCTCTTTTCCTCCTCTCTTCATAGCTTCCACCATTACTCTACTGACTTAGGAATCGGAGGGTTTACCCCAGCGAACCATCACTGGGCCCCCTGATCTGTTTCCCTTCCTT
Source organism: Amorphophallus konjac (assembly GCA_022559845.1). NCBI lineage: Eukaryota > Viridiplantae > Streptophyta > Magnoliopsida > Alismatales > Araceae > Amorphophallus > Amorphophallus konjac. Next base: position 35,205,424 of record CM040127.1, read on the forward strand.
GCAGTTCATTATTCGGTGATTATCCCCCCAGCTCAGGTCCAGCGCGAGATCACGCCTCTTCATCTGGCGCCGTCTGTGGGAAACGACAATAGAGCCAGTATGGTGCGAAGAAGTTCAAGGAGGAGGTCCGCCGGCGACAGGGGAAAGGCCATGGTGGCGGCGGGAGAAGGCCCCTCTCAGGCCTCACAAAACCCTCCCTCCAACGCCAACACCCCAGTCGACGAACCACCCCCTCCTCCCGCGGCGGTAGGGCTACCACTCAACGGTGGCGTTGACGCTTTCCAAGCCCTCAACGCAAAACTGGACATCCTCGTGGAACTCATGAGGACCCAGGCGGCCAGGGATGGAAGGTCACACGCCCCTCCGGAGAGTCCTCCCCCCGAGAACGCGTCCCAGCACATTGTCGGAGGTCGCTTCACCCTCCGGGGCCGGCAGATTATCCGTAACAGGTAAGGAGGACCTTCACAAGCCCCTCCCCCGGAGCAAGAGGCCTCCACGCCGAAAAGGGGAAGACCTGCGGCATGCCATCCAAACCCAGAGACCGAAGCTCCCGGAGGGCGCCAAGGAAATCCCCCCAGCCCCACAACGCGGCGACAGCCGGAGTTATCCCTCCGACTGCGAGAATTCGAGAGACGTTTCGCAGAGCAGGAGCGGGCCCTACGCGCCTTGCAAAATGTCTCTCCGGCGGAGGATGAGGAGAAATCCCCGTTCTCCGATTACATCTTGAAGGCAGAGGTATCTCCCAGAACCTCCATCCCGACCTTCAAATCCTACGACGGCCAAGGCAACCCGGCCGACCACTTCGACAGCTTCGATGCCCTGATGACCCTTCACGGAGCGTTCGACGCCATCAAGTGCCAAGCCTTTGCGACCACCCTGGTCCAAGGTGCCCAAGCATGGTTCCGGGCCCTCGCCCCCGGATCCATTCGGGATTTCAAGCAATTCGGGCGAGTATTCAAGGAGAGCTTCGCCGGTAGCGGCCCCCCGAGGTCGGTAGCGGGGCTATTGGCTCTAAAACAGGCGCAAGGGGAGAAACTCCGGGCTTACATCAACCGATTCAAGTCGGAAGCCCTGAGAATCCCCCGCCTGGATGTAACCTCGGCCATAACCGCGCTGACCGGGGGCACCCGGGACGAGAACCTCCGTCGCGAATTTGTCCTCCACCCTCCCTCGACCCTTGCCGAGCTAGTGACTCTGGCTTTGCGCCACACCGAGTGCGAAGAAGTACTCAGCGCATGCCGAGGCGCAACCGGCTCAGGTCGGGAGGGGGACAAGAAGCGAGCGCTCGAGTCAAGCTCGGGCCAAGGAAAAAGGCGGAACCGAGACGGAGAGCACAAAGAGCCGTCTTCGGAAGTACGAGCGGTACACTCCCTTAACCGCTCCGGTGTACGAGATATATGAAGCCATCAAAGGCTCGGGCCTTCTCAGCCAACCCGAGCCAATGAGGTCGAAAAACAGCAATCGCAACAAGCATTGCCTGTTCCACAGCGACCACGGGCATCATACCGGCGATTGCCACCAACTCCAGGATGAGATCGAGCGCCTCGTCCGCCAGGGACACCTATCCCGATTCGTGGCTGGGCGTGAGGAAGACCGAGGCGCCCCAGAGGAAATCGACAACGCCCCTCGCAGGGTCCACATCAACATCATCGCTGGAGGAGCTGCATCAGGAGGGGACAATAGCCGAGGAAGGAAGCGTCATGCTGAGCGGGCGAGCCGAGCCGTCGAGCCTCCCAAGGCCCCGCCAAGTGAGCCCCAGATCAGTCTTCTCCGACCAAGATCTGGAAGGGCTGACCACCCCGCATGACGACGCCCTAGTCATATCGGCCACAATAAACCATTGTAACGTAGACAGAATTCTAGTTGACAATGGAAGTGCCCCTGATGTATTATCTTACGAATGTTTCCTTAAGATGGGGGAGAATCCGTCTAAACTCCGCCCGATCCGAACCCCCCTTTGCGGGTTCAATGGCCAGGCCACTTATCCCGAGGGAGCCCTAAGCCTGCCGGTTACTCTCGGCACCCCACCCAAAACCGTTACGGTCATGGTGGACTTCATAGTGATCAAGGGTATGATAGCATACAACGCAATCTTCGGCCGAGGAATCCTTAGCCGAACGAAAGCGGTGCCCTCTACCTATCACCAAAAGATGAAGTTCCCCACCAAAAACGGGATGGGGGAAGTCCGAGGTAACCAGGCGACGGCCAGAAGGTGCTATAATATCTCGGTTGAAGCCACAAGGCCGGACGGGAAGAACAAGGGTCCCCGGGAAGTCGAGGAAAAACCCGCAACCTCCGAGCCTGAAGGCGAGCTGCTAACGGTTTTCCTAAACGACGACCCGACCCTAGGAGTAAAGATTGGAGCCGACCTACCGTCTGAGGTTCAGAAGAAATACAAAGAGTTTCTTTCCGTGTATACCCGAGTCTTTGCATGGTCTGATGATCAACTCCCCGGAATACCGGAAGAGACGGTAATACATGAGCTCAACCTCGACCCGACCGTGAAGCCCGTACAACAACGCAGAAGGAAGCACGCGCCAGAGAAGTAGGCGATCATCAAGGAGCAGGTCACCAAGGGGCAAAAGACTGGTCTTTTTAGACCGGTCCTGTACCCGACGTGGCTGGCTAACGTCGTCCTGGTGCCAAAAGCTTCGGGAAAGTGGCGAATGTGCGTGGACTTCACCGACTTGAACAAGGCCACACCAAAGGACTGCTATCCATTACCGAGCATCGACCAACTGGTTGATTCAACCTCGGGCAACGAAATACTCAGTTTCCTGGACGCCTATTCAGGTTACCACCAGATCAGAATGGATCCAGAAGACGTCGAGAAGACCGCCTTTATTACCGACTTCGGCGTATACTGCTACACCCGGATGCCTTTCGGGTTGAAGAACGCTGGAGCCACGTACCAGAGGCTGGTCAATCATATGTTCGAAGGACAGCTCGGCCGGAACGTCGAGGCCTATATTGACGACATGCTCGTCAAGACCCCCAAGGCCGAGTATCACTTCGCCGACCTAGCTGAGACCTTCAACACCCTCCTGAGGTACAATATGAAGCTCAATCCCACCAACTGCGCCCTCGGAGTAAGATCCGGGAAGTTCCTGGGTTTCTTAGTCACCCAACGTGGGATCGAGGCCAACCCCGACAAGGTCTAGACCATCCTGGACATGCGCCCACCCACCTGCATCAAAGACGTCCAACGCCTTACTGGGCGCATTGCCGCGCTCAGTAGATTCCTGTCCCGCGCGGCCGAACGATGCCTACCCTTCTTCAAGCTGTTGAGGGGGTCCAAAATGGCATCTGCTACGTTCGTATGGGACGAGGAATGCCAAAGAGCGTTCGCCGAGCTTAAGGAGTTCCTGGCTTCGCCCCCGGTGCTTTCCAAGCCTGTCCTAGGTGAAGCCTTGTATCTCTATCTCTCGGCGACTCCATCTACAGTTAGCTCGGTCCTGGTCAGAAATGACTCGGGAGTCGAGAGACCGGTCTACTACACCAGCAAGGTGCTCAACGAGGCTGAAAGAAGGTACCCCGCAACCGAGAAACTCGTGCTAGCGTTGGTTACCTCGGCCAAGCGCCTCCGACCCTATTTCCAAGGGCATTCCATCACCGTGCTGACCGGCGAACCTTTGAAGAGGATCCTCGCTCACCCTGAAGCCTCGGGACGCCTCGTCAAGTGGGCCATCATGCTCGGGGCCTACGATATATCATACCGGCCTCGCTCGGCTATCAAAGGACAGGCGCTCGCTGACTTCATCGCCGAGAGCACTATCCCGACCGAAGAAAAATCTCCGTCCGCGCCCGGGCCAACCTGGGAACTGTTCGTCGACGGATCCTCCAACTCGGCCGGAAGCGGCGCTGGAATCCTCCTGAAGTCCCCCGAAGGAGCAGAGCTACAATACGCCTTGAAGTTCAACTTCCAGGCGTCCAACAACGCCTCCGAGTACGAAGCCCTTATCTCGGGAGCCCGCATGGCCCGGCGACTGGGGGCTGAGCGAGTCAGAATTCACACTGACTCCCAACTAGTCGCTAGCCAGGTCAACGGCGATTACGAAGCTCGAGAAGCACCGATGATCAAATACCTCCAGCTGGTCAGAGCCGTGGCACAACAGTTCGAGAGTTTTGAGGTAGTTCGAATAGCTCGGGAAGAAAACTCCCGAGCGGACGCCCTCTCTCGGCTGGCCTCCTCTCTTGACCCCGAGGGTACTCGATCGGTCCTTCTCGAAGAGCTAGAGCGACCGAGCATCGATTCGGAGCTCCTGGCTGTTGACCAGGCCTCCCCAAGCGACTGGCGCACCCCCTACTTGTTGTGGCTCCAAGACTCTCAAGAGCCTCCCGACCCCCGGGAAGCCCGAAGATTGAAGTACCAAGCTCGGCGATTCGTCGTTCTGGACAGCACTCTCTACCGAAGATCCTTCTCTGGTCCTCTCCTGAAGTGCCTCAGTACTGACGAAGCCAACCGAGCGATTCAAGAAGTTCACGAAGGCCTGTGCGGAGCGCATTTGGGAGGAAGGTCACTCGCCAGGATCGTGCTACGGCAAGGCTATTGGTGGCCCACTCTGCAGCGCGACTGCTCGACCTACGTACAGCACTGCGACCGATGCCAGCGATTTGACGACTTGGTCCATCAGCCGGCAACGGAGCTCGTTACCCTAGCCGAGCCATATCCTTTCGCTCGCTGGGGAATCGACATCCTCGGGCCGTTCCCCACGGCTCAAGCCCAGAAGAAGTTCGTCATCGTCGCCATCGACTACTTCACCAAATGGATCGAGGCCGAAGCCACAGCAAGAATCACCGAGACAGTCGTTTGGAGTTTCGTCTGGAAATCGATCATCTGTCGCTACGGCATCCCCCGAGTGATAGAGAGCGATAATGGTCGGCAATTTGATTCTCGTTATTTCCGAGACAGATGCGCCGACCTAAACATTCGCAATCACTTTACCTCGGTCGCCCACCCTCAGGCTAACGGGCTGGTCGAAAATGCCAACAAGACTATCTTAAAAGGCATCAAGACCAGGCTCGGCAAAGCCAAGGGCAGCTGGTTTGAGGAATTGCCGAACGTACTTTGGTCACACAGAACGACTCCCAGAATGGCAACCGGTGAAATTCCCTTTCAGTTGGTGTACGGCGCCGTGGCCATTATCCCATTGGAGATTGCCAATCCCTCCCTCCGAGTCATCTGTTTCTCGCACGAGGCAAACGACCAGAAATTGCTCGAAAACCTCGACCTAGCAGATGAGCTCCGAGAGATTGCCAGCATCCGAGCAACGGAATATCAACGCTGCCTCACTCGATACTACAACGCCAAAGTCCGAGATAGACACTTTCAACCGGGAGATTTCATCCTCAGGAAAGCTGAAGCCTCTCGACCACTTGAGGCGGCGGGCAAGCTATCCCCTAATTGGGAAGGCCACTACCGAGTGGTCGAGACGCTCGGGAAAGGAGCATACCGGCTATCCACGATGGAAGGAGAGCCCATCCCTCAGACCTGGAACGCGACTACACTACGCAAGTTCTACTTCTGAATATTGAGCATTGTGTAAACGACATGAAATAAAACAAAAGCCTCCTTTCCTTTATTCAAACAACTCGCTTGTACATCAGAAAGGCCGAAGCCAAGAAAATACATGTCAAAAAAGCAAAAAATCCATCTGGCGCCGCCGTATGAGCCCATCGCTCGGCTGACTCGGTTGACCTTCCTGCGTCCAGCCACTGACTCTGCCTTGTGCAGAAACTGGCTCGGATAAAGGGTAGTCGACCCCGTTGGCTCGGGTAGCTCGGAACAAAGGTGACAGAGGGATTAGGAAGGAGAAGGCTACCTTCTAAGTTGACAGAGATGGAAGAAAGGGAAGAGGGAACGCATATGAAGGCATCCTCCCGCCAATCTGCCAACTCTTTGGAAGGAAGAGAGTGCATGCACCCTCGAAGAGTGAAAGAAATGATGAGAAGAGCAGAAGAGGGAAAAAGAAACCAGTAGAGCTGGACGAGGAGGCAAGGGAAAGCCCGGAAAGGAGGGAGCTTAATTGGCTTCCTCCTCCCCTCCATGGAGCGAGCAGGAAGGGACGGGCGGTAGGGATTCCTGATGCCCCCATCCGTCCACCATCTCGCCCCCCCGCAAGCGCCGCCGGAACTGATAAAAGAAGACGATGTGCCTCTACACGTCGAACCCTCTTTAAACCTGCCGGCCGGCCGTCGAACCCCCTTTAAACCCGAAGCAGCAAGGACTCTCTGCCCTCCGTCATCGACAGCCTCATCTTCTAGAGCGTCTTCCATGCTTCAAATATAACGGCACAACGCTACCTGAAGAAAGAATGAGGAAAGACTGTCGGGAAAACCCTAAGCGGTGGAGAGGAAGGGACGCCCTTCAGACCTTTTATAGGCGAAGGGAGGCTATTTGCCTTAAATGATTCTCCCCTCGAAAACACGCCAAAGGGACCTCTCCCTACGAACGGTCACCTCAAACTTCTCGTTTCCGCCCCAGCGGGACACACGAAGCGGCCAAACATTCAAAGCATGAGAGAACGGAAAGACACCCTGTCAGACGCTCACCCAACCATCAGGCGAGATCCACGCAGAAAGTATCGGCACTTTCCAACTACTGCAGATACGCTGAACAAAATACGGCAATGGCGATACGAAACAGTTAAGTCTTCATCATAATGCTACTGCCTTACTTTTTTTCCTACACAACAAGGAAAGTTTTCCTTCGAAAAAGGAAAAGACATACAAAAAGAGAAAGCAAAGCAGATACATTAGGCCTCTGGCCCACCCTGAAGCTCGGAAGTGGAAGGCTCAGACGGTCTGCCCCCGGCACCCTCGGCGACGGCCGACCCTGGCACTGACCCCACCGGCGTGGGAACTGCCTCGGTTGCGCGCCCTCCCGAGGCATCCGGAGTTGGCGACCCCTCAGACGAAGAGCCCCCCTGATCTTCTTCCTCCGACGCAGAGGAACCGGAGGATGACAAGTCCGAGTCATAGCATTGCCCGGACGGGAAATCGATTGTCTCGGACGCCTGCTCCTCGGCATAAGAGACGGCCCGGTCGTAGCCTTGTTTGAACCCCTTGCGGATGCCTCGGCGAAGTGCTGACTCGTAGTAGGAGAGGGCAGCCTCCTTAAGGTCGACCCGGTAGGCCTCCGAGCATTTGTACTGCTCGAGCGCCTCCGCCCCGGCCGATCCCACCCTACCAGCGAGCTCGGCCTTCTCCCGCTCCGCCTCGGCTAACCTCCGCTCGGCCTCAGCCGTCTGCTTCTCGGCCTCCGCCGCCTGCTCCTCCGCCTCAGCCCGATCAGCCTCGGCCTCCCGCCGAAGGCGCTCGGCTTCCTCCGCTTGGTCCACCAGCTCGGCACGGTCGGCCTCCCATCGGGCATCTAGCTCGATGCGAGCAACGCGCTCCTCTTCAAGAAGCCTGCTCTTCTTCTCGAGCGATTTGCGGGCCCTAGCTAGTTGCTCGGTCAGTGCCCGGGCCCCCACCTGGCTCGCCCGCGCCAGCTCCCTAACTGAGGAAAGCTCACGCCGAAGCCCATCACGCTCCTCGGCGAGCCGAGCCATCTTCCTGTCAGACCCACCAAGGGTCCAGGCCAGGTTCGCCCGCTCTGACTCCGACCGAGCATAAGCTTCTGCCAGAGTGGCCCCCATCTGGGCCAGGACCAAGCCGCCCTCCATAACCGTCTCGAGGGCCACGGACGGGGAGTGCTGCCTGTCTCCCCCCTTCACCTTCGCGGCTATACCGCGACATACTTGATACAGAGGGCCCTGGATGCCGAGCCTCTCCAAGGCCGCCGGAATAGAGACCCCCTCTTCGGTCGGCGTCCCGCCGGACGGCCCAGATCGAGCCGCGGCTTCGTTCGCCCCTCGTGCCTCGGTCGGTAGGGGCTGCGTCGCCTTTTCTTGCGACCCCCTAGCCTGGACCGGTTCGACACCTGCACCGCCACCTGGAGCGCCGCCCGCCTCAGTCAACGCCCCAATCTCGACCGTGGTCCCAACGTCACCTGCCTCGTCTACGGCCCCCTCGGCTCCTACCGAGGGGAGAGCCGGGCCAGCACTGCTGCCAATCGCAGAAGCAGCCTCGGCCCCCTCGGCTCCGGCCGAAGGGGGAGCCGAGCCAGCATCATCGCCGACCGCAGGAGCAGCCCCAACCTCCTCGGCCCCCTCTTGCTCCGCGGGTGGGAGAGCTCGCCCAGTAGGGTCGGCCCCATCATGCTCGGCGGAGGGGTGAGCCACGGCAAGGCCACCTTCGACTGCGAGAACGACCCCGGCCTTCACGGCGGCCCGGATCATGCCCTCCACGGGATCCTTGCGCTTGGACCCCCGCGGCCCGAAAGATTCGCCCCGGGCCGCCCCCTTGCCCTTATCTCTGGCTCGAGAGCGACCCGTGGGAGCAGCCGACTCATCGGCAGCCGAGTCATCGTCGAGATCGATCACCTCTGCGGCCTCCTCCAAAGCCGGCCGCCTGGTGTCTGCACAGAAGAAAGATATGATCAGGAAAAGGAGATGGTCTCAACATCCAAAGAAGAAACTGATTCGTGGCGACCGAACCTGTCGGCTGCAGCCACGCAAGAAGACATCGCTCGATGTTCTCCGGAGTAACCAGCTCCTCCGTGGATTGACGACGCTTCAGCAAAATGATCGTGTACTCCTCCACGTCCAGAGAAAACTCGTCCTGCCTCGGAGGAATGTACGGATGAAAATTGGGGATTACGGAACATCTCCAAGTCTCCTCCACCGAGAGAATCCCCACCTAGAAGAACTGAGTTTTCCACCCCTTGTGCGAATAATTCTTCGCGGCCAAGGAAATACAGCTCCTATTCCGCCTCGCCTGGATGAAATAGAAGCCCTTCCCGGCCGAGGGATGCGCCTTCAACTCAAAAAAATAGTGAAAGAGGTCCAAGGAAGGAGGAACTCCGCATTGACGGCAGAGGATGCGAAAGGCGGAAAGAAGAAGATAAGAGTTGGCTACCAACTGTACGGGCGCCAACTGGAAGAAATTGAGAAGTTTGAGAACAAAGGGCTCGAAGGGAAGGCGGAACCCACCCTTCCACGACAGTAGAAAGGTGCAGATGTGGCCCGTACGAGAATCCAAGCTCGACTCGTGCGGGGCAGCCGCGGCGAAGAAAAACTTGTGGGGCAGACGAAACTGGTTCTCCAGCCGTTTCACCTCTGCCTCCCCCAGTTCGCTGCAGTTTGGAGCCGCCGCCCTCACCGCAGGCTCGCCCTCCCACTCTTCGACATCCGGACGCTGATCCGCCATGGAATCCGGAGAGGAACTTGAAGAAAGATACTCCCGGGACCCCGAAGACTCTGGAGGAAGAGGAAGCTGTCGGACTGCCTCTGCAGTTATCTCCACCAACTCCGCAAACGCCGCTGCAAGCCTCTGCTCTTCCGTCGTGTCTTCACGACGCATCAAAAAGCCCCAAAAGCAAGCACGAAGGAGAGCCAAACCCTAAAAACGGAGCGAGTCTAGAGCAACGGCAAGCGCACAACGACTATATTCCCACGCGGAAGGCGGCGCGTCGTTCCGACCTCCGAGAAAAGGGGGCCCCTTCAGTTCAAATCCGTCAGGATCATCATTATTAAGGGCCCAGGTGACCACGACACGTGGCTTACTAACACCGCCAAATCTCCACCCACCTGAGCCACGCTGGTCCAAAACCCTAAACAGCTACTCTTCCGAGCTAACTAAAGCTTGGGAGTAGAAGGGAGACAAGTGGAGAGGGGGATTTCTGTAGCCCATCTAAGAGCAGCCGAACTAGGTCCGTCAGGACCAAACGAGGCCCAGCTCATCCAAGTGACAGCCCCGCAGGGCCCACTTAGGATAAAAAGCCCAATAAGATTACTCGGGATCAAACCCTTCCTCGGCGGCCCTTAGGCTCGGAAGGCCCGAACGTCGGTCAGAACGGAGGAAGACCCATGCCCGAGTTATCCCCTCACCGGGATAGAGGCAAGCGCTCAGCGCCCACTCCGACCTATCTTCATCCGAGCTATGCCTATCGCCCGGACAGGGTTGGCACCCTTCATGCTTGGGATTAACCGACGATTGCTTATCCACGCTGCCGTTGAGATCCCTTTATGAGCAGGAGTTTTTGAGGACGTAAAGCGCCCATGATGAGGACGTAACTCCCGCCTGAAACTCCTCAGCTTACGGGACTCATGAGGCTTGCGCACTATTTAAACCTGGGACTCCCTCCCACGAAAGGGAAGGGCCAACACATGCCTAAAATTCCCTGAGCAGGAACCGCTTCACCACCTTGGTGTAGAGGGATCTCGCGCCACTCTTTTCCTCCTCTCTTCATAGCTTCCACCATTGCTCTACTGACTTAGGCATCGGGAGGGTTTACCCCAGAGAACCATCCCTGGGCCCTCTGATCCGTTTCCCTTCCTTGCAGTTCATTATTCGGTGATCATCCCCCCAGCTCAGGTCCAGCGCGAGATCACGCCTCTTCAAACTTTTTCTAGACAAATAGACAGACAAGGGATGTGGTAATCTCCTCATCATTGTCTATAAGTTTATTCCAAGTCAAAATGTCAAATATCATCAACTGCAAACTGTGGGAAACAGTCTAGCAAGCATGATGGAAAATTACATAAGTATAAATGAAATGATCTTGTTATGCATTTGGCTATTTAAGATGGACGGACTTGAATAGAGTGGTCCCTGAGAAAAGGCTAGACTGGAACTAAGGAGTGGAGAGGTGAAAGGCCTTTTAAAAGAAAGGATAATCAAAGAAAAGATTTAATGCAAACCCTATTTGGTTTGACAAAAGTCCATGGCTGACTGAAGGAAATGATGCATCTAAAAGCCAAACTATCAAGGTGTCATGGACAGCAAAAAATTAAATGAGAACATTTTTTCTGAATCATTTATGAATCAGTAAGCCTATAGCAAACCCAGCCGTGCTCAATTGTCTCTTCATAATGGCAGCTCTGATGCAGATGTAGTTAATGTCCTTCACATCAATTCCCTTGCATATTCCTGTTTGATTTGTAACCGCTATTGTATTCTCTCTTCATTTTTGCTTAATCTAGGATGTGATCTCAACGTGGAGCTTTGTTCATTAACGAAATACGATGATTAGTATGCATCAGCAACTTTATAAAAATTTGCAACAAACTACTAAGGATAAAGTCCAGGCAGTCAGTTGTGAGCCTAGCTAGTTTTGATGAAAGTTGTCTTTAGCTTCCACCACTGGTTTAAAAAGCAGCTGCCTAGATGCCTAGGTGGCCCACCTAGGCACCTTAGATAGGATAAGGTTTCTGCCTCAGCCTCTACCTTATTGGCTTTGCTAATTTGTTTTCATCAACTGTTTTCCTCATAGAATTACTAAATGTACTAAAAAACAATTGCATGATGTTTGCTATATCTCTAGTTAATGAAAGTAAGCAATGAGCTTCTAAGAAATAAGGGAAAACGAGAAACATTTGTATATTTGTTAAGCTTAAATTAATTATTAGTATTCTATAATTACAGGATCAAAAAGATGTTTGTCATAAGGAATATCTTAAAAGTATTATTTGACTGGAATCATGAGCCGCCACAACTTATGTATATACATAAAGTTCAAAGAATGTTGATCCAATAAATTTGAACATAATTGTTAATTAGTCAAGTAGTTTTAGATGCAGAAATTTACAAATGTAATCTTACACATCAAAAAATTAGACTGTCCTTATCATCATTTACAAAAGAAATATAATTGCTTTAATCAAACCCTGCTAAACTAATAAAACTACATATTTTTAAGAAAGAAACATGTGCATAACACATTCTTTTAACTAGAGCCTCACTAGCCCACAGATATTCACTGGTCATGAAGCATGCCCTTTTGAATGGATTACCTTAGATCTGCAAAAGTCAATAAGCTGAGGAAACACCCATTTCTTTCTTCGACCTTCACTGGTAACAAAAAGTGAACGGAACTGTAAAGATGTAAAGAATAGTCCAGTAATAGAGATACATCAAGGAAAGATATGCATATAGCTTTAAACAAAAAACAAAAACTTTAAAAGTGTGTGCGTGTGTGTGTACATATACCTATCTCCATCATGTGCATGCTGCAAGACATGCAGAGCATGCCCATGTTTTGCACAGGCACCTCATGGCAACCATCTGATCAGGCCGGGGCTTGATCAGATGGTCTGTTGTTGTATCTTTTTTGGCAAAAAAAAACTTCCAAAATCTATCATTTTTAACTTCCATTGGATTTTAGAGCGCCAAAGGTTCATAGCATGCAAAAACTCTTGTGCGCTGCCAGCGCATCCAATATATATATATATATATATATATATACACACACACACATATATAGATAGATAGATAGACGAAGAGGGAAGTTTTCCATTACCTAAGATCTGAACCATCCAATTAATCTACATCAAGAGCCAACCCCTAGAGGAAAAAAAAACTAAGAACACTTCCCCTAAGGGAATCCCATGCGAGAGAGGTTCCTCCATGCGCACGATCTCTTATTCATTCTTTTCCTCACCCCCACCCTTTTTACTCCCATCAATTTAGGCATGCCGAAGGCACAAAGCACGTCTTATTTATGTATTTTTTTAAAAAGTGTGTGCATGTGTGTCATGGTTGTGAAGGCCATCGCCTAGGCACCACAGAGTGCCTGGGGAACCAGGCATTTTTCTGGCCTAGGGCCCCCGCCTACGTGACAAGAAGCCTGCCTAATTTTACATATATTATTGGTCGTTTGTGTTTAATTTGGTTTTGAATAGTAAATTGTTCACAGTCTTTATTATTTGCTGTTGGGTTTGTTTGTCATTATTGATTTTTTCCCTATATATTGAAGTTTATTATCTTATTGCAATTCAATTTTATGTTCATTTTTTGCCATTTATATATTTAATTCATTAGTTTTCAATTTTTAATATTGAAATCTGCAATTTTTTCATGTATTTTATTCTTAAATTGTATATTGGGGATATACATTTTGGGGGTCTTAAAAAGGTGCAAGGTGTCATCTAGGCGGGCACCTTACTGCCTAAACACCTAGGCTCCCCATGAATGCCTTGTTTTGCCCTGTTGCCTCGGCAACTATGGCATATATAGATAGATGTACGTACATGTAAAATTTCTCTCGTGCTTCAGGTATTTGTATGCATATCTCTTATGCATCTCTATAGATATCAACAAAAGATGTAATTGCCATGGAGCCTAGCATATGCAGGATTTACAAGGCAACATGTGCTCCTATTAATGCCTTGAGGGAATTCTCTTTCAAGTACTCAGGTCCCTTGTTTTAAAGTGAAATCATAGTCCAGAAGCCTGCATGCCAGCAGATTGGTGTGCAGAATCATTCATTCACCCATTTAACAAAAGGATTGACTTAAACTAAACCTGCAGAAATCGTTTGCATAGGATCTTGCAAACCTTTTTTTTTGGATGCCCAAGTTGATAAGTTCTCGGTAATAAAAGGACACAAGGGTTACAATTCATTTCCAATGCCAAATTGACAAAGAAAAGCACATTTCAAGCGAGTTCAGGTCATCTAGGATAACTAATATCATACATGCTATATCTGCAACAGTTGTGCGGTAAAGCAGATAGGAAGGAAAAACTATATTTGGTGTTCCCACCTATATAATACATGTTGGAAAAGATTTCAGGTTTAGTGTAGTCCACTGGTCCTAACTTCAAAATAATCCCATTTTTCACAGAGATTGTAAAAATCTCTCTTCCTTTTTGAATACATCACTCTTAAAATACAACTATTACACAGGAACTGAAACAACACACCTTTCTTGTACTCCCCTCTCCCACCCAAAAAAAAAGAAGAAATAAACGAATGATATCTTGGTATTTCGATGTCATTCAATGTTAAAGCAATGTCAAAGAATGAACTTATTAATCATTGTAATTTCTTCATATCTGGACTTTTCCAATCTGGTTAGATGGGGTGGGGCCACTTTTGTTCTTCTAGACTTCTAGTTCTCCAATATCAGGGTTGGAGGCAGCACATGTTATCTTTTGAAGATGGAAGAAGAGTCGGAGGGGGTGACGATGCCAGAGGCCCCTCCGATGAGATACTATCCGCTGCCTTCTTAGAGTCCGCTGGCAGCGTTTCAGCTGAGGGAGAGATTGGATGAGTTTTTAACAGTCATGATTTTGCAACACCAAAGAAGCCAGTGCAAGAAAAGAAAGTCACTTGCTACCCTTGTCGCATCTTGGAATTCTCCAGCGCTAGAGCAACACCCCACCCCACCCCCATGGGATAAGCCTCCCACCTCCCCCGTGCATGCCGTGCAGTCCCCCAATCTCGCCACAGAATTCCCCTCTTGCTGTGCTCCGTGCAGACACCTCCCGTGCATGCAGCCACCCTCGGCGTTCGCCACAGCAGCCTCGCATGACGACCACCCCATGCGGGAAGCCAACCGCCGTGCTTGTCACAGAAGTCCCGTGCATGCAGACCCCCTCCCTTGCCGCACAGGCAACCAAATAGGCAGCTTGCCTGGCACGCTTGCATGCTGCTCCCCCCTGCACATGCAGGAGCAGCCACAGCAGCCACAGGAAGCCACAACAGCCGCAGCAGGTTGGTGGCTGCACGAAGACCATGGGGGTGGTACTGTATGCGAGGGTAGTGGCAGCGAGCACGTGACTGGGCTGACGGCCCCAGTAGAATCCTGCTGCTGTAGAGAGAGAGAGAGAGAGAGACATGCAAGGGGTCTCGCAAGCCGATTTATTTTCTCGCAACGACTTGTTCGGTGTTGCAAGATTGTGACCATTCAGAATTCATCCAACGGTTCGTTCTACTAAAACACTGCCAGCGAACTCCAGGAACGCAGCGGATAGTATCATATATATATATATATATGTACATATATAATGCAATGGAATAAAATATAAAATCATTATCATTTCTAATTTTCTAAAGCAACATAAGAAAATAAGCCTTTGGTTCAAAGAAACTGACAAACTGACATAGTATAACACATTACCTGGCATGTGCAAAAAGTGCCTTTGCTATAATGAGCAGCATGGAAGAGAAGACGAGGATATTGATCTTTGCCTGCAACTCAAGGGAAAGCCCTCTCAAGATCTCCATGACCTTAGCCTTCGCCAGAGCATTGACCTCATGGTACCTAAAGTGAAACCATACACTTTCAGATAACAACACATTGCCATTACAAGGAAACATATTCTCCAAGCATAAACAACAAATATAACTCTTTGATTAACAGTTAAATGGAAAATGAAGTTTGGAATTTGATTTGTAAAATAATACACCACCAAAAAGAAAATTTTAAACAGGTGAGGTCAAAAATGCAATTTCTACACCGCATAAGCTAAATAAACAACAGAGTTTATTCCAGCAGATTAACTAAGGCGACCTGAATTACCTGCTCAATGCATTGTCAACCTTGGAAGTGGTGAACCATTCATCACCAACCTTTCGTCCTTTTGAATCTGTAGCATGTTTCAATTGTTTTATTTGTTCCTCTCCAGGAGTATCGGCCCAAACAGTTGGTATAAAGCGTTTTCCCTTGAACCAAACAGCTTCATGCTCCCTTGAA
This sequence comes from Amorphophallus konjac, assembly GCA_022559845.1. NCBI lineage: Eukaryota > Viridiplantae > Streptophyta > Magnoliopsida > Alismatales > Araceae > Amorphophallus > Amorphophallus konjac. Next base: position 35,220,945 of record CM040127.1, read on the forward strand.
TACGATATTTCTCCCCTTGGCCCACCAAGGGGAGATAGAATAGACTTTACTCTTGAAACAATTGGAACAAAATCTTCTATCACCTGAGAACAGAAGGATATCACATGACTATGATTTTTTTTAAAGATCAACTTAGAGAACAATTAGGGCTGAAAGTAGGCCAAGAGTTCTGAGATTTGAAGCATTGAATGGAGCTCTCGCAGCCGTCCAAGAAACTCATTCACAGAAACTCGCTGCTCACACCCCCGGTGATTTGTCACAGAAACTCCACACACATCCGAATGTGAAATGTCACAGACTCACAAATGCCCTCTGTATCACACATACCTTCTATACAAACTTTCTTTCATGCGTCGTGTGTAAAATGAAAATTTTATGGGGGCTGCAACTACATAAGATGCACCTCAGGTCTTGTTACGACTGCCCTCTACATGTGTCTGCATGCAGATACAAAAACATATTCATTTTACCATATAACAGGGATGTTTTCTGTTATCACCCCCCTTCCCACCATCCAACAAGGCAATAAACCACCAAGGTGATAGGAAAAGAGATTAGGAATTGCACTTAAATGTGTGGAGGGAACCCCAAGACAGTGCAGATGGGAGCCGCCTCTGAACTGCATGCAAGAAGTTTCTCTCCACCTACCCAGTGCAAGTGCCATGCTGGGTGGTTGAAAACCCTCCTAGCAGAAAGCCAAAGTGACAATCCACTCATCAAATTGTGGAAATCCACACAAAAAGTATGGACATGCTGATGGCCTCTTGATTAGGCACTAGCACGATTGGATGGATATAAAAAGTGTCAGCAGCAAAGATTTCTACTAGTTAATAGCAGAATATCCATGTATATATATGGCCTAACCTGCTTCATATCTTAAGTTTCCTCTCATTTTATTTTTATAATGATGAGATGGCAAAAATGAAAACCATGGTCAGAAAATAATGCTTCTGTTGTTTAATCATAGTCCTTTGATACACAAATGGGGATATGTGCAGCCTCCTCATCTGCAAAATTTGCTGGACCATAGTCTATAGATGCCCTGATAAAGTTCCTGGCCTACATTGAATAGTCATTTTAATCACAGGAGTCAGGCTGATGATGCAGGCCCTGCTGAATACATTGTGGCTGTGTGTATACATATATAAGATGAATGAGTCCACTGATACATACTGCATTTGTTAAGGCCTCAGCAGCTCTTTCCACTTCTACAAAAGCCTCCTCTGCATGGACCCTCTTTACACGACCCCTCCATGAGAATTCCATATCTTCAAAAAAGTCTGTAGGAATAAACTCCGATGAACCTATGTATTGATCTGTTTCACCATCCACAGAAATCATTTCATCTATCCTTTTTGAGATCAACTCGCACTCATTGACCTAAAAGGAGGAGAACATAAGTATCGTAAGTAAATGCCATCGAATATGAGCAAAGCTAACTTTCAAAATGAATCCTGTTCCAGTTTAGGCAGAAAACAAGATCAACAAAAACTAGAAAATTTCAAGAACACTTGAAATGCAAAAACGTGACAAGAGATTGTATTCCCTGTGTTGGGTGTTTGAAGTCAAAATTGGAGCTACTCAGCTATGAGCACCTAGTCCTGGATGATGGCTGTCATGTTTGAAAGGCTGGCTTACCCGATCAAGTGGTGAGCAAGAGGTCAGTTTGCCATGTCATCCTTGGTCTTGGGCATCAAGCACTAAGCAGGCACTTAGGAAGAGTCAGGGAGGAATCTTCTCACATCTCATTCATCATGTGGTGCAAGCCACCTTTTATTCCCCTGAAAAGAAATAATCATGGCTTTTCCAAAGGATGATTGCTCCCGTATTCCTCTACATGGTCTGACTCTCTCACTTTATGACATGCGATGGAAAAATATAGAAATGAAAGAAACCAGTTATGCAACTTAGGTCAGCTGATTTGGCTTGAAGAAGACATAATGCAATTCAAGAACTTCTATCATGGCCAAAACTATCACAGGTATATGATACATCAAGTGTCTATAAAATTTGTCCTGCCCCAGTCTGGTAAAAACAAGAGGCTTTGAAAGGCTTACCCTCACATCTTTGAGCCCTAATAGCACAGCCTCCTCAAGACAGCATAGCCCAACGTCAGCAAGGTGAAAGGAGATTTTCCCACTCATTTGAATACAGGGGGAAGTCACAAGTGCATGGTTGTTCTCTTTCACGTGATTGTAATATTACACACAGATGTAATTTATGTGAATGATTATTCAATGAAAGGGACATCTCATATTTAAATTAAGCATAATTTTCAAGTGGCTAAATTTTTCTCAAATCTTAGATGCTCAAAAATGCTTTCAATTTTGGTGATTTAAAACCCAACCATCCATTAAAATACCTTACCACTCAAGGTTTTCTTACTTCATGCAATATCAATAGTCAAAACTTGAAAGAGATAAAATAGGTCTCATGCTTGCCATCAATATTGACAAAAGGAGGCCTTGCGGTTACTATTGTTCAGCAGAACAAGATACTTAGCTAATTAAAGCGCACCTGGACAATACCTTTTCAAATATGAGTTGGTAGTTCGGCACATGGATTGAGAAAGCATAGGGGTGGAGTATTTTTTTTCGAGAAAATGTGGATCATACCACTAAGTTTAGAAAAATAAACTGAGGTAGCACAATGGAAGAGATAAGGAGAGGTTCCTCGTTCTCAAGAAAGGAAAAAAAGAAAATAAAAAAAGTAAATAGAAAGACTTCTCTACGTGGAAGTAATATCCCCCCTCCACTCAGCAAGCGACATATACATAATGTGTCTAAACGACTAGTAAATAAAAGTCCAAGATCTAAGGAAGATACTCTTGACATAAAAAATACTCCCCCAGAATTTGTGATCGTTCTGCTCTCGCCAAATACTCCAGCAGATGGCATGAGGGATGAGTCCAACCAGCAGTCTTTGTGCTTTGAGCCAAGCATTTGCCTTTAAACTCTTAAAGCAGTCCCACATTTGTTGCACAGTAGCAAAAGATGTTAAGATATAGAAGACATGGCCAACGGCTTCCCATACCGAGAAAGCATAGAGGTGGTAAAAAATGTGCAACTGACACACTGCTACCGCCTAATAGTTTTATGATGCCATGATGTGCCGAGCATTGGCTATTGTTGGATATTCGTTTCTCATGCTTCACATGTACAAAACTTTAACATGCTCAACTCATACCTTTGGTGTTAAATTACATTCTAAACAATGCCTGCACTCAAATTGGCTAATTTTATAAATTCACAGTTTACTTATACAATGTCCAATTTTTTTACATCTTCCATATTTATTCAAAAAATTCAAGTGGACACTTGGCATTGGCTGATTTAACTCAATATCAGATTTTGACCATCCAGTTTGATGGCATGTCTGATCACATGATCGATGATGAAAATATGACATAACACCCTCCATTTTGTACCATATACCCTACTAGTATGCTATGTAGTTAAAAGCGCGCCTAGGCGCTGAGGCGAGGCGCCCCGCCTCGCCCTGCCTCGCCTCACTCTGACCACAGTTGGTCTCACTCTCTCTCTCTCACATAGACACACACATAACTTGGTTTTTGACGGTGGTCTATCTCACTCTCTCTCTACCTGTAAGATTTATTGTTTTTTTTTTTACTTTCTTCTCTTTCAGAATGTGAGAGATTACCTTTTGACTCACCAGAATTTGTTTTACGTCAGTTTTCTGAATTTATTAGTTTCTTCATTATTGGTATCTTAATAGTTGTAATTTGGTTTGTTAAATTCTATGTGAATTAGTGAGTCATAATAATTTGAATCATAGGATTGAATGAATTTAGGAAAATTGTTGACTTTATATAGCCATTTTTGTGATATTTAGACATATAGTTTATTTTTTTAATTAAATATATATATTTAATAAAATTTCGCCTCAAACGCCTAGGCCATCGCCTAGGCATTTGAGGCATGAGGCGACCTCTTGGTCACCTCGGTCGCCTCACGTCTCATACTACATAGCTAGTATGGCATGAAACTAATAGAAGGTACAAAAGACAGTGCAACAGAGAAAAAGTAATTGGTCACATCATTTGGAAGGATGGTTGGCTTGATAAAGATGACAGGTAGAAAGACGGATGTTCAGGTTTTACTGTGAGCTAGGACTCAATTCAGGAAGGGTGGTGCCATCAGCAGACTGGTGAGGCAAGTCCCAGTTCATCAAGGATTACAAGATCAGATAAGGTTAGGCCCAATCTGACTTGGATCGGAACGGCTGATCTGGCCAATCCAATGGAAGGCAGGCTGATCCTGGACCAGCTGATTAAAAAATTATTTAAAATTATAAACATAAAAAATTGGAAAATGGAAAATTTAACACATCAATAAAAATTATAGTAAAATTAAAACAATAATATTTGAGAATTTGGGGAATTCGTTTTGTCTCAGCTAGGAGGACCCGGGAAAGCTAGCAATGAAGTAAGATAGGCAGGATCGGGGATCGGATCGCCTAGTCCAAGACCGATCAGGATTGGTGCGATCGGCCAATCCGGCCCGATCCTGGTCAACTCTTGGCCAAGTCCAAGGATGGCAGTATCGGTTTCGGTACCGGTTTCGGTTTCGGCCGAAACTGGTTGAAACCATTAAAAAAATTAAAAAAATAGTAATTCTCTCTGGTTTCGGCCGAAACTGGACGGTTTCGGACCGAAACAGGTCGATTTCGGTAGAAACCTTTAATGGTTTCGTCCGAAACCATTAAAAAATTATTATTTAATAGGTTTCGGACCTGCTACAGTGTTAGGGTCCGGTTTCGGATCGGTACCGGCCGAAACCGATACGTTTCGGCCGAAATGTATCGGTTTCGGCCGATACTGCCAACCATGGCCGAGTCAGGCCAGCAGTCCATAGACATGTCCTAAAATTTCTAAAAAAGTTCAAAAATTATGAGAAAATAGGAAAAGTGTTCTAACATAAGGCTCAAATTTTCATGAAAAAGGTGATATATTCAAATGTTGCCTTTCAATCATTGGAGGCGTATGTTGAAAGAGTTTTCTACATATTGTACATGGCCATTCCATGACATGTACGTGACATACATGAGTTGATAGTCCATGAGATACCGATTGTACTCCTCGGTGTTGGCGTAGACTGTCATGATAAGTGTGCAACCTGAAATCTCAGGAACTTAGCAGGTGCCTCCAGTTGATGATTGTGATGATATATCCGAATATTGTGGATATGGAGCATAATCATAGTACCTTCCTCCTGAATAAGAAGACACATCAGAGGGGGGATAATCATAAAACCCTGAAGGGTAAGCATAAGACCCCAAGGCTGAGATGAGTGTCAGAGTACTTAGACTGGCCATAATTTTCACTTGTCTCTCTTGCCCTTCACAGGAACTCTTCCCTCATTGCCTTCTTCGTTCTCAACCAATTCCGTCGGTAAAGAATGATGTTTGGATTATAGCACGTGTCTTTAACGCCTTGTTCGAGTGTCCTTCCTAGTGAATACATAGACTTTTGCTTCTCCTTCAATTCCCCTTTATCTCCCGTTGATTTACTTGAGACATTTTTTGCTCTCCAACTAGTATGATCTTTATCTTGTGTAGCATGGCTGAAATCTCACTCCTCTATGAAGGCAATGCCTTTGGAGGTTCGCCTTGAGCCTTAGGACTGAATGGCTGCACCACCTTGTGCTTGACTAGGATCATCATCATCATCATCATCTGTTAATAGCCGGGCACACCCTAGAAGGGGATGAATAGATGTGTCTTGCAAAAATGATCGTGTATTAAAAATGTAAACGTTAAATGTAGCGGAAATTAAATATGCAAGGAGACAGTCCGGCTACTAACAGATGATGATGATGATGATCCTAGTCAAGGACAAGGTGGTGCAGCCATTCAGTCCTAAGGCTCAAGGCGAACCCTAGAAGGGGATGAATAGATGTGCCTTGCAAAAATGATCGTGTATTAAAAATGTAAACGTTAAATGTAGCGGAAATTAAATATGCAAGGAGACAGCAAACACACGGGACAAGAGATTTATCTTGGTTCGGTCTGCCCTCTTAGATAGACCTATGTCCAGTCCCCTTGCAACTTGCAAGAAATTTCACTATGTTAACCAATCCTAATTACAACCGCTAGTTTTCCAGGACCCAGCTCCCTAGTTGATCTTGCAAGTCTCAGTGAACCTTCCTGTTAGTTTTCCAAGAACTAAAGACCCAGCTGATTTTTTATCAAGTTTCAACAAACCACCCAATCACACCAAGTGACTTAATGTTTCCGCAGGTGATTTCGCACTTGGCTAGTTTTCCAGGAACTAGTGGCTAGCTGATTGAAGTATCAGCAGACTGACCCAGTACACACAATGTTGTCTTCAAGAGCAACAGATGCTCTTAACTCCTGTCTCGAAGACAGTTACAGATTCAACACAAATAAATGAATACACTGACAAACAGGAAGAGGAGGGATTGAAGAATGTCGATGTAGTGCAAATTCTTTCTCCTCTTAATTTTTTCCCACAATGAGAGACGTTAGGGATTGGAGTGAATGCGGTGAAGTCCCTCATAGGCGTGAGTGTCTAGGAACCTTGGCGTTGCTCAGAGATCGCTTTGATTGCTGGGATTTTTGCGTTGAACGCTCAGCCAAAACAAATCCTTGTCTTCTTTGAACTCTGGACTATTTATAAACCCCTAGATCTTCTATCCGTTAGATACATTCTACCTTCAACGGTCCGATCCCCAGTTGCAACGTTCGGCAGCTCTGATTCATCCTTGGAACTTTGCCTCTTTTGCATGTGTACATGTTGGTCTAGGTGGAAGGTGAATCAAGTTTCTGCCACATATATGCCTATCTAGAAATCTTTCCACTTGTGTGCTTTACGTCTCTATCGCCGCACCCTGTATATCTACAAGTATACTAAAAGTATTTCTTCCATATACAACTGTTAGAGTGACGTGAGATAAAGCAGTAAAATTTGAAATATGTGCCTTAACATTTGAATATATGAATAAAAAAGTTTTATGTGTGCATATTAAGTCTCACAAACGGAAGGTGACAAAGCACATTGAGCACACAACATTTTATATCATACGTCCAGAAAATAAAATATTCTAACGGATACATAGCATTTAATGCAAACGTATATAGATGGTCAAATGGTCAGCGCCAGTTAGTTTGTCTGGACGTGCATCGTCTAAGGTTTTGTAACGAGTAAATGCTTATACAGCTTAGACAATAAGAGTATCGTCTGCATTTCATGGCATTGTAGTGTCTAAGTTTTTACACAAATGTCTATAATATTTAACGTTTAACAATATTAGATGAAGCACAATCAAACAACTATTTAGTTGATCGATTCTAGATGTAGGCACTGCATCGCCTAATTTCTCACTTGGACGATTATCGTCTATGTTTAGAGTAGATGAAGGGATATGAAGTTAAACGATAGCTTTTGTCATCTAGCGGTTTTGGACGATGTATTGTCCAACTTTTCGTTTAGGCGTTCTATCGTCTACTTCTAGAATTTGGACGATGTATCGTCCAATTTGTTTGTATCGCCTATTTTTTCGAGCTAAACGGACGGTGTTACGTTTTAGGCGCTACATCGTCCAACTTTTCAACTTGGACGATGCATCATCCAACTTGAACTTGTTTGTGACTGAGGCGATCTTTCGTCTATTCGTTCAACTTTTGCTGTTAGACGGAAGAATTTAGACAGAACACGTTGACCTTTAAAAGTAGGCGGAGCGTCGTTTAATATTTCAGGGTGGACGATGCTTCGTCTATGTTTCATTTTAAGCGTTGGCACTAAGACGAAACTCTTTAGACTTTTAAAAGTAGGCGGAGCATCGTCTAATATTTCAGGGTGGACGATGCTTCGTATATGTTTCATTTTAAGCGTTGGCCCTTAGACGGAATCTTTTAGCCTTTTAAAAGTAGACGCTACATCGTCCAACTCCCCAGAGTAGATGATGTATTGTCTAACATCCTTTTTAGACAGAGGTAGACGTTGTTTCTTCTATAGTTTACACTTACACGCAACGACGTCTAAGTTTTCCCAAATCTACAATAAACATGATTTTAGACTAAGTATTTAAGAGACCTACTGTTTTAGACAAGGTTGAATCCCTCCCTACCCGGGCGACTTTGCAAGAAGTCTTATATTTTTGTTTTGGGTTTGGGGGTTCCTCTGATCATGGAATGGACTCTCTCTGAGGAGGTAAGGGTGCACATGTGGGGGCTACACGAGTGGCCAGTGCGGTGTCCATTTCATGAGATGTACATCGTATCAGACGATTAGGGTTCGAATGCTGGACCTTTCCCCACTGACCGCAGTCAGTGTTGATTTACATCGACATAACGTCCGAACACCCTTGTTTAATTGTCAACAATAAGGCTTATAATTTCTCTCCAAAGTTCTAGTCGAGGACACATCAGCATAGGTAGCTTGCATCGCACTTTTGACTCCCAGTGGGTGACCATAAAATGTGTGAGGGGTAGGGCTTGACTAAGACCAGGTTGAACTGGGCAACACCCTACTGTATCTGGGGATAAGAGTGAGCTAAGGGAGCCCAAGAGTGCACCAGGGTGCCCCATTGATTACCTGGATACTAGGGACATTTTGGTAATTTGCCATGTCCAGTGGCACTATGGTAATTTTACCTTACTGGAAGTTTTATCACAATCTGGGGTGGCCGCTAGGCAAGGGTTAACTCCGGAAGGCTCAAAGGCTGTTTTCAAGAGTCGTTGGGGATTATCAGGGCATCCCAAGGCTGGAAGGGCATTTTTGTAATTTGGCACGACCCTATGCGGGGCGTTTATGAGAGGCGTTGGGGCCGAAGGGCCATTTACCAACTTTTCTCAAGGGTGGAGGGGGCGTGAAGACGTCAAAGGTGACAAGCATCCCTAACTCCTGAAGGAAGGCCATATGTGTAATTTTCCTTGTGGGAGGGGTTTATTCGCAATTTTCTTTAACTGGCACGCGTCGGGGGCAACATCACACACCCTTGCAAATTTTCATAAATTTTATTTCAAAAGTTGTCGACGAGTTGTCAACTGTACACAGTATCATCGCCCTAAGGCGGGAGCATGTTCAATTCTAATATCCTCGGGAAGGGTATTATGGTCATTTCACGTCTTCATCCCTTCGTCACCCGGAGGATATAAGAAGAACATGACCCGTAGGGTCGTGATTACAAGGCCCACATAGGGGCATAAGTACAAATCCCGCGTAGGGACATAACAACAGAGCCCACGTAGGGGCAAAAATACAAGACCCACGTAGGGGCACAAATACAAGATCCACATAGAGGCACAACCACCAAACCCACGCAGAGGCATAAATACAAGCCCGAGGTCTTACATATCCCAAGTGGGCCAAAACAACGAACAAGGGCCTTTCTTCTTCTCCTTCCAGTAGAGAAATTCAAGGTCCAAAAGTCCTCCTAAAGTGAGCCCCATAGGGGGTATTTATAGAAGGTGAGGGACCGGCCCGGGGTGGGCCGAACCCGGGCGGGTCAAGGCCACTCCGGGCAGATTCCCCCCTCTTTTCTTTTTTCTTTTTTTTATGGGCATAGGCGGAACCCCGAGACCGGCTCGAGATTGCCCCACCCCGGGTAGGTCCGCGCGGACCTGCCCGGGGTTGGGGAGTCTTGGGCGGGTCCCGCTCAAGGAGGGCCACGTCGGGCAGGTCCGTCCGGGGTGGGCCGACCCCGGGCAGGCCCGCCCGGGCTCACCCGACCCCAGGCAGACCTGCCCAGGGTCGGTTGACCCCGGGCGGGTCCTCCCCGCCCCGCGCGGTCGCGGGGGGACCTGCCCGGGGGTGGCCGGGCCCGGGCAGGTCCCTCCACCCCCCGGGTGGTCTGGGCCCCTCCTTATAACCCCCTAAAAAAAAGGCTTTTTCTCTGTTTTTTTTTTTTTGCTGAAACACTCGCTGCACGCCACGTGGAAGAGGGAGGAACTTCTCCCGTGTTCGTTTGTCATCTTCCTTGCGCCACTTGTCGAGGGGGAAAGCCTTCTTCTTTCCGAAAGACGTGATACACGCCGTCGGGACTACGTAGAAGGTGTGAATATCAATGTTCTCTCTCCTTTTTTGTCACGAGGTTGTCCTTGTGTGTATTAACCCCGGAACCACATGACCCTGGCGGTCTCCGTGGATTTATCCCGGGTTATGGCCGCCCGTTTGCTGCAAGATGCATTGGGCTGAACTAATAATCGGGCTATGGAACCCTTGTAGAGCGGAGATACTCCGGGAGACGGCGCTACGCCGATTTCGCGACCTTGGTTCGCACGGGAAGAAATACCCGTATTGGGTTGAGAATTCTTTTTGTATCTCATCCCAATTATTTTAGGATTTTTTTTTTGGTTGCAACACCTGCATTTCATGAAACATGTAAACTAACCTAGCCATATGGGATATCATAAAAAATGAGATATTTAAAATGTATTTATTTTGTCGTAATCTAAAATAATTAATTTGTAAGAAAAGACATTTTCCTAACATCATCATCATGATTACTAGCCAAAGTGAAATCCTCCGAGGTTTGATAGACAATTGTGTCATTTGGCTCCGGTGTTTCATCCCCCTCTTGTATGGTGACCAAATTTGCAATGTCCATAAGAGCCATGCTTGCAGTACCTTCCGAGGTAGTCTTCTTCTTTGATTTTCCTTTGTCTTTTTGTAGGTGAAAACTGAAATGCTGATGATAATGGAACATCATCCAACTCCCCTTCGGTCCGATCTTGGCTGATCCGACCGATCCCAACCTTGGATCGAGATTGGATTGGACTGACCGAAATCCGATTGGATCAGCCGATCCAATCCGATCCGATCCTGTATCCCTTGCAATGAAGTAATTCAGCCTGCTTCTTTTCCCCCTTCTTCCTCGGATCTCCAATGTCATATTTTCTACATTGCAATTGCCATTAACCTCTACCCTAAGTTGGGATAGGTTTGGGAACATGTTATATCAATCTTCAAGGCTATCACAAACTGGGAAAATATATGAATGGGTTAAATTATTGCATTGGAATGTGTACTTTTGAGTTATTACATCCTCTGTCTTGTAGAAAACCTAGGTGATCACAGTAGAAGGGCTATTTTGACTACATCATATATGATATGAAACAGTAAAAACTTGCAATCGTTATCCATTAAATATGCAAGATAATTTTTGGTACATATAAACTATTATTTTATTTACCTAGAATCTATTATGCAGTAGGAGTTAGGGGGCTTTTACACCGTCTTTCGGAGAGCATCGATTGGCCAAATTCAACTTGGATCTTGCCCAATCCTACCCCCCCCCCCACCTCTCTCCGGAGTGGAGGGAATCACTATGGATTGGACGTCCACAGTGACTATAGCCAAATAGCCACTGGAGCAGCCACCTGGAGGATGGCGACGACAACCGTTCTCGAGTCCACCGGTGTAAAGCCCTGAGAAACATGCTCCACCCGATCAAAGCTCCTGACGAGGAAGCCCACACCCCCTTCGTCATAAAGGAAGATAGGGATCCCCCCAATGACCACTCTGAATCTCCTCGCCGGCGGGTTAAGGAAGGTGTTCCTAGACTACGACCACCGTAGGAGGTGGAGAACAAATCCACTCGGCGCAAGAAAGCCAGCCTCAGCCATCCGTGCCACCACCGCCTGACATCCACAACTTCCACCTTCCCTTCCAAAGGAGAGACACATAGGCATCTACAAAGCCACCCTAGCTACCCTGGCAGGAGTTCCGTCGGGAACTCCCCTGCATCAATCCAGCGCTTGTTCGTAGGGCCTTTTGGAGATGGGAAAACCGAACGACATTGGCAAAGGAGCGGCCACTCCCTGGGGCACCCCGCACCTCAGTCGTCAGAGCCTAACCTCTGTAGAAACGCCGGATGCAGCCCCTACCGCCACAGGGAAAGCACGTCAGCACCCCGCCCCCTGACCTACGAGCGCCACTGCCGAATGAAAGCTCTGGCGAGAGCCCCCCGGACAAACCATATCGCCCAAAACCCCCGAGTTTCTCCTCTAGGAAAAGCTAGCTTAATACTTTGGATTGGAAGCTTATAGAGCAATCTGGCCAATTTAGATGATTTTCACTTTTTTACTTTCACTTTTGGCCTATTAAGACCCAAAAGTGAATCACCTAACGGCGATCCCAATCCGGATCAGCTGATTCTGCATTCCATGCTGTTCATGGCTTGATTTTGCTCCCCAAACATCCATGGACTTCATGATGTCCCAAAACTTGCAACCAGAAGCTACAGAATCTCAACTGTACACAGCCGAGTTGTTAGGCCGGGTTTCCTGGCAAGGTGGGGGAAGTAATACTGGACAATAAACATCTGCAGCAATTGGGAATTGATATTTACACGTCAAAACCATCATTCAGAATATAATAACAACTATAAAAACAGTTTTTCCTTTAGCTACTGAGACTTTAAATTATATTGGCACAAAGCAGAATCATCAAATAAACAGTTTTTGGGGTTGGGGGTTTACTAGATAAAAGGGGGGAACTATTACCAGCATTTCAGATTCCATTTGTAATCCAGTGGCCGTCCAAGTAGGATCCATCAAAAGTTGTAGAATGGGAAAAAGCTGAACATTTTTGTACATCTGTATAACCTCATCAACTACATGCTTGATTCTGCAGAACTCAATATGATTGGCCTCCTTTGATTCTAGCAATTTCACAAGCTGCAAGCATTTATTCAATGTGTGAAGATATAACTAAATAAGTCAACTAAAAGTGACTCTAAAAGAGTAAATGACTGTTTGAAAACTCAGAAAGTAAACATCCAAAATAAATGCCAATTATATACATGGGGAATGTTTCATACTGGCTATTAGTTGATCTCCTTTCCTAGAACTTTGGGTAAGCAGGTGATGAAACAAGTATTTAGTAATTATTGTTATGTGAGGCAAAATCAGCATCAGGATCAGCATCATGAGTCTCTTGGGTTCTAACTAGGTCGCACAAGGGATATAGAGACTTTTTTTCTGGCCAGCTGCACCGCCTATAGTCAGCCATCTTAAAGGTGCAACAAAAGGTTCGCCGACCCAGACTGACTTGGTTCATCTTGGATGAATCAAACCGAATTTGGCCAGTCAGAATTGTGAAAAGCATCGGGATTGGCTGATCCCAATATGCCACACTTGTTTACCCAACTTGTAGCGATTCATAGCATATCACAAGTTGCTACATTGGGTCACATCAATTCAACCTGGCTCAAGTCAAGTTGAGCTGGCTGTAGACCATCAACACCAACAACCTCCCCTTCAATCAGTGTCATTTGCCAGCAATGCAAGAACACCCAAACCCGAAAAAAATCTGGCGGCTTGGGAATCAAGAATATCAGGGATTTCAATTTGGCTCTTCTTTGCAAGTGGTTTTGGAAGCTTGGCACTTCTTCAGATGGCTTATGGGCATGGCTCATTAGGGAGGAGTACTCCTCCTCCAGTGTTTGGGATATTGAGCCGGCTTCCACTCACTCCCTCTCACACATGTGGAGGGGAATTCTTCAAGCTGCTGATGTCTTTCGTTCCTCCACCTTTATTTGAGTGGGTGATGGATGTCCCATCTCCTTCTAGCTGCACGTTGCTGTGGGAGCTTCACCTGAGCCGAACGTTTTCCCCAACTCTTGAGGATTGCCTCAGAAGCTGGTGCTTCAATGGGTCAGTGTTTTGTGACCTCTCCCTCTGGCGACTTTTGGCTTCCATCATTTAGGAGCAACTTCCAGGAAGAAGAGATTTCTTATTTCGGTGCCCTCCCTCTGATCCAAGATTTTCGGCCCTCCCCATCTGCTAGTGACTCTTGGATTTGGCTTCTGGACATAAGCCCCAATTTCTCCGTGCGCTCAGACTACTTCCGCATTGCATTTCAGGGGTATTTGCACTCACTCTCTCCTACCATTTGAAATCCGAGAAACCCGCTTAAGGTGAAGGTGCTTATTTGGAGAATTTCTCATGCTAGACCGCCTACTAGGGACATCATATGGTGCTCCCTACCAGGTGTTCCGACCTCTTGCTGCTTGTGTGGGACTGAGGATGAGTCGCTTGATCATCTCTTCTTGGGATGCCCCTTCTCTAAAGAGGTGTAGGCCTTCATCCTCTCCAAGCTCCATCAGTTGGCCAGTCTTCGTCCTGCAGTTTCTGCCATATTGTCCACCTGGCTAAAGAGGTTGGCTTCTAGGGGAGAAAGGGTGGTCTGGTGGCTGGTTCTGCATGCTACCCTTTGGGCTCTTTGGACAGAAAGAAATGCTATAATCTTCAAGACGCAAGGTAGATCCCCAGATGTTGTGGGTTCCTTTATTTGTAATCATGCTCTTGAATGGGCTGTCACCTCTTGTAATTTGGCTGTTGATGCCTCTTCTCTTGCTCTTTTCAAGGGGATTAGCTCTTTCACACTTGCTCACTGTCTTTTGTATAGGGCCTTTGTATTGGGTTTCACTCTCACACTTGTACATCCCCTTCTTTTTTTGTTATACGTGTCTACCAATTTAGGATGGATGGTGATAGCACCCCATGTCTGGTGTTGCCATGACATGAGGCTCGCTTCGGTTATTAAGATGCAGCTCCTAGTTCAGTAGAGGAAGACCATCTGGACAACTTACACTAGACATACTTTGGCTCCTTCATTAGGGCTTGTCTGTTACCTACCACCTGTGATAGTATAATCTTCAGCAGTAAAGTGTCCGTGGATAGTGCTTAAGGAGGCAATTTGTGCCTTCTTCATCAAGATGCAGCTCCAGCTTCAGCAGTGGAAGACCAACTAGGCAACTATTGTTGGATATAGTTTGAGTCCCACATCATGACATGTTTCTTATCTACCACCATTGGCACTATAATGTTTGGCAGCAAAGTCTCCATGAATAGTGCTTATGGAGGTATCTTGGGCCTTCTTTTATTGAGTATCATACAGCACTCAGTGTCCTATACACTCCATTTTGGTAATGCTAAGATGCATACAGAGACACCCACATGGAGATCTTCCAACACAAGTGTACCTGAAAATAGCTCACTGTCATGGAAATGGTTTTGACTCTGATGATGACGATGAGTGAGGAAGTGGGGATTATGTTTAGGAGTGTTTAATTCCAAAATCATGTATTACATTCTTATATATAGACCTTCCAATTCGATGGTTACATTTTGTACACTTTGGCATATTTTATTCCTCTCACATATGCTAAGGATTGATGCTATCAAATTTTATTTCTAAGTTTTGGTTGGCGAGGACACAGATTCATTAATAGGGTCAAAACAGGCTCACATGTAAACAAGGATGGCAGTACCAGTTTCGGTATCGGTTCCAAAACCGAAACGTACCGGTTTCGGTTTCGGCGGAAACCAGTTCAAAACATTCAAAAAGGCAAAAATTACAGTGAGCAGGTCCGATTTCGAACGGTTTCGGTCCGAAACCATTAAAAAAAAAAATTTAGTTTCGGACCTGCTACAGTGAGCAGGCCCGAAACGGTTTCGGTATGGGCCAAAATCGATATGTTTCGGCCGAAACATATCGGTTTCGGCCGATACTGGCATCTATGGATGTAAACCTAACGACAGATTACAGTGGCACCATGCCTACTGTTTCTTTTAAGGTAATAGCCATACAAATCTCATGAAGAGTCTCCACATAACACATCATAAGAAAGTAATTTTGGTTACATAGCAGAGATAGAACAATAGAATCACGATATAGATTTCCATCTAAGCATATTCTCTCAGTCCTTAATCAGATCTATGAAGGGATTGATGGTGCTGAGACTTGACTAAGCTACCTATCCTTTATTTGGGACTGCCTTTGCATTTCCATTCCCTAAAAGTCGCAGATTGGGAACCTGTACTTCATACAATGCAGAAAAGGTTGGCCACCTGGAAAGCAGTACATCTGTCCTTGGGGGGAAGGCTTACTCTACTTAATTCACTGCTAAATGCTATCCCTTTGCATTGTATGTCCGTGTTTGTTATTCCAGGCTCGGTTACGTTATGCATGGATCAAATCCGTCGGCACTTCCTGTGTGCAGGAAACAAGGATAATTCTAAAGGGTTCCCCTGGTCAACTGGGATAATGTTTGTAAACCAAAAGTCAAGGGGGTCGAGGGGTGAAGAATTTGAGGCATATGTACTTAGTCCTTCTTGGTAGGTGGTTGTAGGAATTGCTTGTGGGCAATGGCTTGTTGTGGATAACTTTGATCGAGCATAAGCACTTCCAGAGGCATCAAAGATTTTTCTTGGAAATGGATTGTTAGAACAGGAGGGAGAAAGGCCTAAGGGAGAAAGAAGCAGAGGAGAGGTTGCGAACCACCACTCCAAGATTTATATCCAATATGTGAAACCAATTTACAAATCTACCCTTCGATGAGGGAGCGACAAAGAACGAAGTAAATAAACCCTATAAACTTACAATATTGCATAAATACCCCTATTTTCCTACATTTCCCCTTAAGGTGAGCAAAGGCATCCTTCATGCTCAACTTGTCAAAGGCAGATCTAAATTGAGCTTCAGTCATAGCCTTTGTGAAGACATCAACAACTTGCCTTGTGACTTCACATAAGGCAAACATAGTTCTCCTAAGTCCAACTTCTCTCCAATGAAATGTCTGTCAATCTCGATGTGCTTTGTTCCGTCATACTGAACAGGGTTGTTTGCAATGTGTATTGCTGCTATGTTGTCACAATAGAGTTTCATGGGTAGTTTCATTGGAACTCCCAAATCCAACAAAAGAAGTTTTAGCTAAAACAACTCTGCTAATTCATGTGTCATGACCCAGTTTTCCGCCTCTACACTTGACCTTGCTTCTTACTTTTCCAGATAACTTTTTTTTTGAAGTGGGTGGTACCACCATTGTATTAAAAGAAAAGGGGATGTACAAGTATAGACAATACGCTCCCAAAAAATCCGTGTACATGCGAGAACCATACCAAGCCATTGTTGCCCAAAACAAAAAGGGAAGAGTTTTGGGAGTTCACATTACAAAGGAGTTTTGCCAACTCCCTCACTCTATCACAAATGAACAACACCACAGTCTCCCCCACTCTAACTTCCCTCATGAACACTTATTATTATGTTCCCCCCACAAAGATCACAAGGTGGCATGGAGGATCATCCACCATACAACTCTATCCCCTCTGAGGGTACAGCTCCTCCCCTAACCCGCAATAAGGTGGTGCACTTGACTCTGACAGCTGATGGCACACTATGTCCTCCTAGTAAGCTCCTCCCACACCCCCTATAAGAAAGTGCAGCCGACGAACCTGTGATCCATGGTCTCATCCTCCTCTCCACATAGGCAGCAAGTCGCAGATGTTGTGTCCCTGTGGTTTTGATGATAGCAAACACTATAAGTCATCACGTGTGCTTGCATGAAAGATTGAATGATGATAACATATGACATTGCTTATGAATCTGGTTTCTGTATGTTATGTTACATAGAACTTCATCAGTGCATTCATTGTTTAACTCTGTGCATAAACATACTTGTCGCGTGTAGAGGTCTGTGCATTTCATTGCTTAGATCATATTAAGTCGGTGCATGTCTTGCATATGGCATATAAAGTCGGTGCAACTTTTGTGTTGTGTATACCAAGTCGGTGCCGGTTCTGTTTTGCGCATATACAAAGTCAGTGCATGCACTGCCCTCGCACACACAAGGTTTGTGCATCCTTGTTCATACTATCTAAGGTCTGTGCACATATGTCCAAGGGTGCATCTCTTAGTAGTCTGGTGGTATGTGAAGTCTGTGCACCTCACTGTAGCAAGTCCTTGAATGAACGTTGCTCACTTTGTATTTCATCATAAGGTCCGAGCATGTCTCAGTTCATATGCATATGGTTGGACTACACACGTTGCACAACTCTGTGCAAGTGTTCATACAGCTGGACTTAGGCACCTCTGCCTTGCATTTCAAGGTCGATGCATTCACTGTAGTGTGCACCTCTGCCAATGCTCATTCATCAGTGCACCTTCTACATTATGCATATAGGCCTGTGGATATATGCTCACTAAGTCTGTGCATGATTTAGTCTACACTTAGCTGAGTCGGTGCACATCTGCTCTATGCCTGTGCATCTCCCTGTAGCTGTGTCGGTGCAACTCTCGCAGCGTTGCACGCAATCAAGTTGAAGTCGGTGCAATGCACGTTAGCGCACGTAGTCGAAGTCTGTGCACATGACTGCAGCGTGCATGTTAACGTCGGTGCACACTTGGCGTGTGTGAGATCAAAGTCAGTGCAAGTTGCATTTCATGCATTCACATGGTCGGTGCAAGTCTACCGTGTGCTAACCAAGTCCGTGCAACTCTCGTTGCTGCAAGCACACAAGTCTGTGCAACTTTAGTTGCTGCGAGCATTTAAGTCAGTGCATCAGTGTCATATGTCACCACACGGTCAGTGCACATCTTCCCTGTGCACTATGCTAGCTTGTGCATTTCTGCTCGTATGTCACCGAGGTTTGTGCATCGTTTCATGTCTATTGGGATTAGGTCGGTGCATATCTTCTTTATGCATAAAGTGAGTCTGTGCATGTCTCACTGTAAGCACCCCGAGGTCTGTGGACATCTTCCATACATGCCCAAAGCCTGTGCATATTTTCACACCGATTGCTATTGGGTCTGTGCATATTTTATGCTAGTGGGTATAATGTCAGTATACACTTTAGCTTTATGAAAAACAAGGTCCATGCACATTAGTTCATATACGTCATTAAATCTGTGCAATATTCATACCTGTTTAACTGTTAAATGATTTGTCCTGTCCAAAGCGAACTGTCCCTGAAAGAAGTCGCCACGTGGATTCTCAGATCCAGATTTTGACACGTGGCTAATCCATTCTTGAAGCTTCTTGGCGGGAGTGTTCCCTCCACACGCCTAGGGTGTGAGCTCGTGGGTCCCAGGCTGAAGATATATATAGATCCCTCTTCTACGTTCAAATGAGGAGAGCAAGAGTTACAGATGTGAAGATCAGAAGAAGAGAATTCAGAGAGCAGAGCAGAAGAAAAAGAGAATTCGTGAGATAGAGAGAAGAAAAGAGAGAGCAGCAGAGAAGGAAAAAGATTGAGAGTTCGAGAAAGAGGAAGAGCGAGTGAGAGAGTTCAGGAAGAGGAAGAACGAAAGAGTGAGAGAGAGAGAGCTCAAGGAGAGGAGTCTGAAGCCATTCCTGAAGAACTGTTTCTACTGGACTTTGGATCAGATCCAAGCCAGACTTGCTCCTGCGAGAGCTACATTCTATGTTTCATTTCCAGCTTTCCTTTGCTGTGGTTTTGCTTTATATTTTCCTTTGTTCTTTTAGTTTATCTTTAAACTTCAAGCTGTGAGCCAGCAGAGCAAGCTGTGATGCTCAGCAGGCAAGGTGGTTACCTTGGTCAGCAAGCTGTGATGCTCAGCGGGATGGCAAGCTATGTTGCCCAGCGGATGGCAAGCTGTGAGGCCCAGCGGATGTAGGCAAGCTGTGATGCCCAGCTGTTCAAGCTATAAGTCAGCAGGAATCCACACTCGGGTTGAGTGTGGGGTGGATGTAGGTCTGGAGGACCGAACCACCTAAAAATCTTGTGTGCAGTGGTTTGTTTGGTTTGAATGCAACTCTAACTATCGCTAGATGAATGCTTAGGATCGTTTCATCTATGGTTCTGACTGAATGAATTTCAAGCACACGCATGATTGATTTGGTTCTGTCTACGGCTTAGACTTGCTTAGGTGTCTGCATTCTAGCAGTCCAATTGTTTGATCAAGCGCATCTTTGACTCTCTTATTGTGTAGAGCTTAATTGGTTTATTTCCGCAACAGTGTCTAGTTATAAGTTTTAATTGGGTAAAATTTTATAAGGGAGATTCAACCCCCGTTTGAATCAGGTTTGTGCATTCGCACCCAGTCCTTACAGACCAACAACAGAGATGTCTAGGAGGAACGAGAGAATCCCATCCCGAGTGAGTAGTCTCCAATGGGAGATCCTCTAGATAAGAAGCTTCACCTTCAAAGAGCTTATGGGTCACCAGATCTGGGGTGCAAGACTGTGGCGTACCCTTCGTCGGAGATGAAAGTGTAAGCTAATTTATCTGAGAAGGTCCCATCCGTCGCCCATCTCCATGTCCACCCGTCTTGTGTGTCTTCCTGAAGAGCAAAGTCCATGAGGAGGGTAAGAAGGTCATGTAGCTGCTCCGTCTCCTCCAACCTAAGGTTCCTCCTGAAGGTCGATGCCCAGGTATCTCTCGACAGGTGGGAGTCAAAAGTCTGGGAGACTGACCCCAGCGGGGTCGCTGAGACAGCGAAGAGGATCGGGTAAGAATCATCCAGGGTATAGTCGCCGCACCATCTATCCTTTTAGAAAAGGCATTGGTCACCTTGCTTTAGTAGGGACCCGAACACTAGAATAGATAATGTCCTTGCAATACCAAATGTCATGCCAAATGGGAGAAATGTAATGTTGTGGTAAAGGAGTCAAGTCCCCGTCTCCCCCCTACTGACATACCTCTGCCAGATAACTTGCACCCATTGCCCATCCTCTCCCACCCCTAGCCTCCACAGTCACTTGCATAGAAGGGCCAAATTGAAATCTCTAATGTTCTTGATCCCCACACCTCCCTTCCCCTTTCTTATGGCCACTCTACTTCACTTGAAGTCATGCCATTCCCTACATCTTTCCCCACTGTCATGCCAAAAGTATCTCCCATGAATAGGTTCCACATTCTTCACCACTATCTTGGGAATCCAAAACATAGATAGTAAGGTTGTCCAACACTAATTTACATAAAACTAGCCTTCCCCCTTAGGAGAGAAGTCTAGTCTTCCAACCTATCAATCTGGACTCAAATCTCTAAACAATAGACTGCCAATATGCACAATGTATAGCACTAAGGGGCAACGGTAGGTCAAGATAGGAGATAGGGAAGGAACCTATTTGACAACCCAAGGTGCAAGCCACCCTCTGAAGAGCTCTATCCTCTATGTTCACCCCTACTAGAAAACTTTTATCAAAGTTGACCATCAACACATTGACTTCTTCCAACAACTCCAACAATAATCTAGTCACATAAAGTTGCTGCCCATCCTCTACAAGGAACAAAATAGTATCATCAGCATACTACAAGTGTGTAACAGCTGGACCACCTCTCCTAATTTGGAAACCCTTGATCAACCATGTGTCCTCAACCACATTCTACTCAAGATATGAGCTACAAACACAAAGAGGAGAGGGGACATAGGGTCTCCATGACGGAGGCCCCTGCCATTGTAGAACAAGGTAGCTAGCTTCCCATTGACTAGGACAACAAAAGTGGCTGAATAAATGCAAGCACAGACCCATCATGTCTATCTCTCCCCAAAGCTCATCTTGCCTAAGACATCAAGAAGGCATTGTCAATTGACTCTATCATAAGCTTTTTCAAAATCCAACTTCAGAACCACTCCTCTCTTCCTCTGCATCTTCATGGCAAATAAGTACTCATGGGTAACCATGAAATTATCCTTGAATGTGCCTCCCCCGATAAAAGCTCCCTGGAAGTTACTGACCAACCAATCCAAGACTTTGTCCAATCTCCCTACCAACACCTTTGTGATGATCTTGTAAGTGCCATTCAAAAGGATGATGGGCCTAAAGTCCCGAAAATCATGTGCTCCTTACTTTTTAGGGATAAGGATTAGGAGGGATTTATTTATGCCCCCCAGATGACCTCTTCCCTCCTGGAACTCCCTCAACGCTGCCAGAAGATCCCCTTAATAATGTCCCAACAGTGCCAGAAGAAGCCTAGCGGAAAGCCATCCGGACCTGGTGCTCTATCCCCTGCAAGAGAGAAGACCACATGGTGAACCTCCTACTCTAAGAAGCTGTGTGAGATAGCTTCCCTGTCCTCCGAAGAAAGACATGAGAGGAGGTCGTCTGCAATCCTCGATCTACTGTGCACATGGTCTATGAATAAGCTATAGTAGTAGGCCCTCGCCTATCCCCAAATATCCTCATCACTAGAGTAAGAGTGATCGCCCACATTAATGCCTGTGATGGTGTTGACTCTCCTTCCTGAGGCAATACGCTGGAAGTATGCAGTGTTCCTGTTTCCTTCTTTAATCCATCTATCCCTTAATCTTTGCCTCTAGTAGATCTCTTCCCTAGTAAGGATTTCATCAAATTCCCCCTGAGGGTGTCCCTGAGCCTCCTGTCATCATCATCCATAAGTCATGTCTCCTCCAAGCTATCAAGGCCTTCAATCTGATTTAGAATTCTATCCTTAGCTGCCCTGCCCGGGAGAGTTTTAATTGTCCTGTAAGGCGCAAGAACTTGAGCAATGTGCCTAAACTTTTTTAACCAAAGTAGCCATAGTAGACTTACACCTGAACTATACATCCCAAGCTCCCATGACTTTAGCCATAAAATTTGCCTCCCCGAACCAAAACTTCCCAAGCCTGAAAATGTGCCTCCTATCATCAGAGCGGCTGGTCTTCAATAGATGGGGTTTGTGGTCCAATATTGATCTAGCCAAAAGACAACACGTGCACATAGGGATAGTGATCCTCCTAATCAATTGATACCAGATATTTGTCTAACCTAGAGCAAGAAGGACTAGCTCTCAAATCTCAAGTTGGACCGTGTAAACTACCCATTTGCCATGATGACATCCACCAAAGCTACCTCAATGAAATCCGTGAAGTCCTCTATCTCCCCAGTCTGGATATGGCCCCCTATCCTCTCCCAAGGAGCTGCCACTGCATTGAAATCCCCTCCTACACACCATGGCCGCACATAACTGTGATGGAGCCGCAACAAGTCCTCCCACAACAACCGCTTCTCCTCTTTGCTTTTGAGGGCCATACACCCCCGTAAAGTCCCAAGAGAAGCCATCCCTTGCATTCCAGAAATATAAAAAGATAGCCCACCTGCTAATCTATCTATCTATCTCCACCTCTTCAACTTCACACTGATTCCAGAGGATCATGATTCCCCCATACCTTCCCTCTGCCAAAGAGGCCACCCCCTTGGTTAGTCTAGCTCCCCCAATCTCCTTCATAATAGACTCCCCTTCCCCTTCACACTTGGATTCTTAAATGCACAACACATCGATCTTACATCTCCTAACCAACTCTTTCACATCCCTCTTCTTCTCTCCTCCCCCTATCCCTCTCACATTCTAAGAGACGATCCTCATAATGATAGCGGGATGTCTCTCGCCTCCTTCACACACCAACACTCCCTATCCCCCCTCAGATGAGTCATTCCTCCCAACAGAATGCTTGCACACCACCTCTTTTTAATTTTAGAGAACGCCCCCATCAAGTCCATCTCCGCTCCAACAAAGGAAAAGCCCACCTTATCTGCCAACTCCCCCACATGGTCACCCATCATTTTTCCTACCACTGCCACTAGCTCCCTCACTTCCTTCCTCCACTGGTTATTCCTATCAAACGGGTCCTCCCCTCCACCCTCTCTCGGTGTCTCTGGGATTGCCTCATCGTCCTCCATCAGTAGCTACTCCCCAACGTAACCTCCCAAAAGGAATCCACCTGCTGTTCAGATTGAGCAGGCCCGACTATGGCCGCAACCACCGGCACCAATGACGGAAAGGACTGCGGATCCTCGATGGTATCCTCCGCCTGCCCAACCACACCTCCTAACTTAGTCGCCATGGGATCAACACCCACTTGCCACTGCCAACTCTCTTCCTTGGAGGGGCAGGGACCCAAGATGACCAACGGTGGCTCTGGAAGAAGGGGCAGCCGGAGCTCAAGAGCTAACTGCGGCCCCCCTCCCTCTGCCACTCAAGTGGGGTGGCTGCCTACACCTGCTACTGACAAAGTAGAGAGGATAGGACAGAGACCTGCTTCTTGCGGAGTGATACAGAGATCGGAGCATGTCGCCCCCTTGCAACCATCGCGAGGAGGATCCTTCGCCACTGGGAGCGTCTCCACTCCAAGGCAAAGCAAGAGGGGAGACTTGCGCTTGGACTCCGGGAAGACCATCAACGGACCCCAGAGACGTAGATGCCACCGAAGACCCCTACACGGGCCGCTTCCCCTGCACCAAACACCGCAACACCAGAACAGAAAGCGGGCAGAAAAGAACACCAGTATCGAGTCCCGCAAGCCTGATACGTTGCGGAAAACTGAACTCGAGTAAGCTCCGAGTCTTCAGCCTGGACCCGAACCCTTCACCCAACCAACCAAGGTACAACCAAACACAGCCCCCGAACCCAAATCACTATGTCTGCCTTTGCATTGGCTCGAATCCAGTAAGTGAAGCCCAGGCCTGGCCCAACGAGATGGGCCGAACCAACCACGACCACAAGCACAGCTGCGAAGCCCGGCTGTTGCACCCGTAATTCTCTCAAAATATTTCGAGGATTTTATTTCATAGCAACCGATGAAAAATATGACGTAGCGCTGATATCGTCGGTCCGCAGAGTACCTCCGCGATTTAGGGTCTATTGATCCGACCTTATAATTGCAAGCGGCGTAGCAGCAAGGGAAATTAAGAGGAAGATATGCATACACATCTGTCAAAGTGGCCGAACAATTGTGTATCACACGGCACGGACGGATACAAAAATCTCCCCACCCCCTGAGCGAGCGACTCACAAGCAAACGACAAACGAACAAGACTTCGCTCCCGCACGGTTCTCTACCAATGTGGTGCTGCCACGCGGCAAGAGCGGGCCTCGGAGAGCAATAAATGTAGGGCAGCGGCTCCTCTCCTACCCAGGGCGATAAAAAATTGTAGAAAAGACGCGAAGAGGGGCCAAAAGGGGTGCCCCGGGGTCAAATGACCCCGCGCGGGGGCGGCCGACCCCGCGCGGGCTCTGTTTGTTTAAGAAGGTGGATGAAAACATATGCAATTAGGGTGCTAGCGTGTTGGTCAGCGAGGCTCTTCTTTTTGTGCTCGGGCATGGTTGGAGGCGCGTAGCGGCTGCCTCCTTGGCTTCAGGGGGCATGAATTTATCGAAGGCATCTTTGTAATTGACGGTTGTAGCTCTTTAGGGAAGCACTGCTTTCCTTCGGCATGTTCATTGATTTATTGTTCATAGTAGCTAGCCGAGGCCACCCCCGCGCGGGGTCGCGTCCACCCCGCTGGGTCCCAGTGGGGTCGACCGACCCCTAACGAGGTCGTGTCCCTGGGGACCCAGCAGGGTCGACCAGCCCCCGCCGGGGTGGTGTCGCCCCACTGGGACCCCAGTAGAGTCAACCGACCCCGGGCGGGGCCGGTTGACCGCTGCAGGGTCACTTGACCCCACTGGGTCCCACCCGTGGGTCAAACGACCCCCCGGGGTCGTGTTCCCATAAAAAAAAAAAAGAAGAAAAGAAAAAAAAGAGGGTTGGTCACCCCACCTTGTCAGAATTGGGGCTGAAACCCATTTTTTGTCAAAATTGAGGCAAATCCTTACATTTTTGACAACATGGGTCCTCCTACTTCTATAAATAGCCCCCTGGGCCAAAGAGAGGACACACAGACGGAAATACGGACTGACAGACGCGGAGAAAGACCTACGGACGTTCGGCGAAATCTGTTTGTTTGTAAAAAGGCCCACTAAGGGTATATTGTATAAATACCCCCGGGTCTTGCGTTTATGCCCCTAGAGACTATGTATGTGATTTTTCATACATCCCGGACAGCTAAATCATGTAATTCCTTCAGATAATAAGGAATTGCATAAATGCCCCTTCCGAGATTGTAAGAAAATCCAAGTCTTGTGGTTCGCAATTCCATCTTGCAACTTTATGTAATTATGGTTATGTCCCTATATCCCGCGTCAGTGCGGAGACCTCTTTTTCTTGTACAGTCGATAACTCGCCGACAACCCTTATATCCACTTGGGCCCTAAGTATGTTGGGTGTACTCCACAGATTTTCTCTGCATACCGATCAAGTAAAATTATAAAGAAGCCCCCGACTTTCGGGAAATTGTATACATGCCCCTTCGTTCGCAAACTGGCACGTGTGTGCCTTCTATGAAGCCCCTCGTCGCTCCTTCGATTCAGGGACACCGTCAGCTCAATCTCATACTTGAGTGCCACCTCAGATCTAGGTTTACGGAGGGTCCAGTAAAATTACCAAAATACCCCTGACCTAGAAATTGCCTAATAGCGTTCCCAAAACCCTTCATAAGCCTCAGCGTCTTGGGAAGTCAGGGACCCTACCCTACCTTCTTTCCAGCCCAGAAATATCAGAAATACCTCTGGCCTGGCTAAATTACCAAAATACCCCTGGGAATGTAAAATTGCCAAAATACCACCGGGGTCCAGGAAACCTACCGCAACTTCAAACGGCATGGCTTCTGCATAATTGTTTTCATACTCCTAAATTCTAGAGTTTTTGCCTGAACTTAAGAGGCCTTTGGTGAAACCCTAGTCCTATCAGTCGGTTGGTGGTGAGTGGTAATTGTGAGTCACTCAAGCGAACAAGCCCTCAACATCAGAACCTATGGAGGGGATTTTAAGATTACTTTAACAGTCAAACAAAGGTGTCCGGATGTTAGGCCGATGTAAATCAACACTGACTGCGGTCAGTGGGGAAAGGTCCAGCACCCGAACCCAAATCGTCTGATACAATGTGCATCCACAGAATAAACCCTCATATAAAAATATTTCTTTTCAAAAAGAACACTATATAAAAATATATATTTTGTGGCCAACACCGGCCCAGCGGAAGAAAGCTGTGGGATTCAAATTTAAATCACCTACCCGCATCTGTACGTCGTCTCCCCCCCTGCACACCTCGGGTTGCCCTAATCCAAACAGCGGCGCTCCCTACAACTCCTCCATCACCCACAGACATATGAAGAATGACTTGTCAGCGATGTCGGCGGTGATGACAACAAGATTATTCGCCATACTAGCCACCTGAACAACGGCAACAACTACCGTCCGTGACCCCAACGACAACAACTAAGTCTTCCTTTAACTATTTGATTCCTACCTCATCATCTCCTATAACAATCATGTCATCCACATAAACAAGTAGCACAGTTACATGTCCCCATGTCCATTTGACAAACATAGTATAATCAGCATTTGATTGTTTAAAACTAAATTTGACCATAGCAAGGCACAACCTACCAAACCAGGCTCTAGATGACTATTTCAATCCATAAAGTGATTTCTTCAAACAAAAAACCTTCCCTTTCGTATCAATTCCAGGTGGTGGCAGCATGTATACTTCTTGTAAATCACTATTTAAAAAGGTATTTTTAACATCCAATTGATACAAAGGCCAAGAGTATTGGATAGCCAGTGAAAGGATCACCCTGAGGGACTTCAGCTTCGCTACCGGAGTAAATGTCTCCTGATAATCAATCTCCAATGCCCGAGTAAATCCTTTTACAACAAGTCTGACTTTATATCGTTATACCTCACCCTCTGCATATTTTATCGCATAGACCCATTTGGATCTGATTAGATTTCTGCTTTTTGGAAGACCAACTAGGATCCAAGTGTTGTTCTTGTTTAGAGCACTCAACTCCTCATCTATTGCACTTGCCATTTCGAATCCTGCATAGCTTTAGAAACGGTTGTAGGAATATGGGCAGAGGATCATGAAGATAGAAAAGAATAGTATCGAGGACAAACATGGGAGTATGTAACAAAATTGGTGATGGGATGTATAGTGTAATCCCAAACACCGTTTCTGACAATAATAGGAAGATTCAATGCATCAAGGCTAGGAGAATCGAACAGGTTAGCACCCTTTGGAATTCGTTGTTCAGTAGATGACTTTTCTATGAATTTCTTCCGCCTGTAAGTAATAATTTGCTTCTGCTTCTCAACACTCTCTGCATCAATCACTGGAATGGGAATAACACCAGAAGATCCATTTGTGGTAGAGCTCAAAAGAAGAGGTACAAGCAACAAAGGAGTGACATAAGAGGAGGAAAAAGGTAGATTGGTAGAATTCCTCCCCTGAGGCTGAGTCCAGGGAGAGTAGTAGGACTCAGACCCAAAAAAGTAACATCCTTTCAAACAAAGAAATGACAAGAGATAGGATCGTAGCACCTGTAACCCTTTTGAGTAGAAGAGTAACCAAGAAAAACACCATGAATAGCCTGTGAATTAAACTTGGTACTACTTGGACCAAGATTATGAATAAAACAAAGACACAAATACTCGAGGTAAAAGAGGAAATAAGGGCTTGTCTGGATAGAGAAGAGTGACAGGGCAATGGCCACCTAAACTCTTGGATGGCATCCTGTTGATAATGTGGTTGGTTGTATGAACTGCCTCTGCCTAGAAGGATTTCGGTAAATGACGCTACAATGGAAGAGACCTAGCAGTTTCAAGAAGATGTCGATTTTTGCATTCAACAACACCATCCTTTTGAGGAAAATGTGGACAAGAGGATTCGAAAAGTACCCCCTCATTTTTGAGAAAGATATTTACACCTACTGAAAAATTCACAAGCATTATTAGATGAAGGGTGTTCACCCTCGTGTTCAACTGAGTGTGACCCATATTACAAAACACTTGAACAACACAAGGTACATCATCCGAGGATTGTAACAAACACAGCCAAAAGTAACGAGTAATCATCAATGAATGTAATGAAATATTTGTAGCCATTCAAGGAAGAAATAGGGGAAGGCCCCAAAACATCATAATGAACAAGCTCAAAAGGAGTGGAACTTTTAATTATTGAAGGAGAAAACATAGTTCTACAATGTTTTGCCAACTGACAAGTTTGGTACGAAAGAGATGAAACATCAACCAGCTTAAAAGAATAAGGAAACAAGACTCTCGATGTATGAAAAGATAGATGTCCTAGTCTAGAGTGCCACAAAGTAATCTCTTAAGCTTGTTTGTCCAAATGTGATGGTGCAGAGGATTGAAAAACAACTGTGTCCCCTACCACCTATGTTATCAAACGCGATAGAGGCGATCGCCTAGGTGATGGAGGCAGTCACAAGTCACCTCGGTTCCGCCCAATCACCTCAGTCCGGCCTCGTAGGCCAGACGCACCTCCGCATATCTCGACCCATTTCATTTTTTGTTTAAATTTTTTTAGATTTGTGGTTAATTTTATTTAAATTTGTTTGATTTTAGGAATGAATGAATTTAGGAGATTTATTGATTTTATGTATGCATTTTTGTGATATTTAGACATATAATTATATTTCTAAATCATATGTATTAATTTAATAAAATATCCCCTCAAACGCCTAGGCCATCGCCTAGGCGTTTGAGGTATGAGACAACCCCTTGGTCGCCTCGGTCGCCTCTCCATTGTTGGTAGTTTCGGCCGAAACCGATACGTTTCGGCTGAAACGTATCGGTTTCGGCCATAACCGATACGAAAAAGCCCCCTATCACTGTAGCAACCCGAAACATAATGGGTGTATCGGTTTCGGCCCGAAACCATCCGATTTCGGCCGAAACACGTGAACTCCCTTTATCACTTGCTGTCTCCCCCCCCCCCCCCCCCGAAACCCACTACCCAGCCAACAGCCAAGCCGAAACCCTCCCTCCCTGCTGCTGCTGGCCTACTGTCGGCCGCTGCAATGCTGCTGCTGCCGTGCTGGTGCTGCGGCCTGCTGGTGCTGCTGTGCTGCCTACTGCTGCTGCCGCTGCTGCCGGTGCTGCCTGCTGCTGCTGGCCTACTGCCAGCTGCCGCTCTTGCTATTGCTGCAGCAGGTGCTGCTGTTACTCCCACCGCGGCACCGCCCTACTGCCACCGCCGGACTGCCCACCCCCTGCTGGCCTGCTGTGCACTTCATTGGGTTGTAAGTATTTTTTTTTACCTTAATTCGTGCAACCCTAATTAGTTCAGATTTCAAAAAAAACCTTAATTAGATACTTAAAATTAGATTCATTATTAATTAACCCCTAATTCATGAAAAAAATGGGGCTTTCGTCTAATTCGGCTTTATTAGCAACAATTGAAGGTTAGATAAGTTTCATTGACGAATTTGGGGTGGGATCATGCTGGGATTATATTTTTATGAAGGGTAATTAGGGCTTGATTAGTAATTAAGGCTTAATTAGTTCATAAAAATTGGAGCTTTTGTCTAATTCGAATTTTCTAGTTACAATTGAAGGTTAATTAAGTTTCACTAACGAATTTGGGGTGGGATCATGCTGGGATGTCATTTTTAGGAATGGTGATTAAGGGTTATTTGGTAATTAAGCCCTAATTACCTCATAAAAATTGAGACTTTCGTCTAATTCGGCTTTCTTAACCGCAATTGAAGCTCAATTAAACTTCATTGACGAAATTGGGGTGGGATCATGTTGGGATGTCATTTTTATGAAGGGTGATTAAGGGTTAGTTGGTAATTAAGCCCTAATTACTTCATAAAAATTGGGGCTTTCGTCTAATTCGACTTTCTTAGCCACAATTGAATCTCAATTAAGCTTCATTGACGAAATTGGGGTGGGATCATGTTGGGATTTTTTTATGAAGGGTGATTAAGGGTTAGTTGGTAATTAAGCCCTAATTACTTCATAAAAATTGGGGCTTTCGTATAATTCGACTTTATTACCTACAATTGAAGCTCAATTAAGCTTCATTCAATAATTTGGAGGTCTATCATGTAGAATTGTCTTTTTTTCATCGTACTTACAAAAGATTGTCTTTGACTATCTTAATGCAGTATCATGCCTAGGCGTCAGCAAACACAGGAGCAACAAGGGCAGGAGGATCCGGGGTGGGCCCACATGTCCTTAGTTGATGCTAAGAGAAGAAAGGTGAAATGCAATTACTGTGGTAGGGAGATGTATGGCGGAATTACCAGAGGAAAGTAACATTTGGCAGGGGTAAGAGGAGAGGTGAGACAATGTGACCACTGTCCCCGACAGGTGCGAGAAGAGATGCGCCAGTGCCTTCTGGGGAAAAAGGAGATGGTGCAACAAAGGGCTAAAGATGGGGCTGAAATTGCTGAGGAGATTTCTGACAGAAGGGTTATGAGAGATGATGATGAGGAAGGCACTGAGAATTCTGATCCGGAGCTGACTGAAGCAAGGGAGCGTGAAGAAGCCGCTCGAAGGAAAGGGAAGGGACCCATGGGTTCAAGGACCTACGAGAGTACAGCTGCACGACGTCCTGACAGTGGTGCTGCCCCGCAGAGAGCAGGGCCCATGGACAGCTATCTGCACGGAAGGCCCTGGAGAGGGGGATTTCCGCAGCCCACCACAAAGACAGCCCAACAAGACCCACAAGGTCCAACCAGGCGAGCCCGCCCGAGTGATAGCCCACAGGGCCCACTTAGGGAAGAAAAGCCCAATAAATAAAGACTCGAGGAACTAACTCTCCCCGGCGGCCTTCTAGGCTCGGAGGGCCCGAGACAACGGTCAGGTCCCAAGGAAGGTCCGGCCTAAAGCCCTCTCCCCGTCCGAGAGAGATAGGCTCCAGCCGACTATCCGACCCCACCCTCGCCGGGCCATGCCTATCGCTCGGACATGAGCTAGCATCCCCGAGGCTCGGTAAGGCCGGTTGATTATCCACATGTGCAGCCGTTCAGAGTCCTCCGCCAGCGGGAGAGTCAGGGGAGCCGCCGGACTCCAAGGGGATAACGTTCCCACGATCAGGCCATGAAAGCCCCCGTTAAAGACGTAACTCCCGCCGGGAACCCCTCAGCTTACAGGACTCCTGAAGGCGGCGCACTATTTAAGCAAGGGATACCCTCCGGAAGAAGGTAAGATGAACTAGGCATTCATGCACCCTAAGCTCCTGAGCACGACTCGCTTCACCCTCTGGTGGAGAGGATTCTCGCGCATCAGCTCTCTCCTCCCCCCATTATTGCTTCCACCATAGCTCTACTGACTTAGCCATCGGAGGGTTTTCCCCCAGGGAGATCCCCTGGGCCCTCTGATACGTTTCCCTATCTTGCAGATTCATCTTCTGGTGATCCACAGCCCGCTCAGGATCCAGCGCGAGATCTTGCCTCTTCATCTGGCGCCGTCTGTGAGAAACGCACGAAGAGCCGAGATGGTGAGAAGAAGCTCAGGGAGGAGATCCGCCGGTGGGGCAGGTAAGGCTGTGGCGGCGGCGGGAGGCGCCCCCTCTAGGGTCTCACAGAGCCCCCCCTCCAACGCCAGCATCCCCACCAACAGGCCACCACCCCCCCCGGCGGAGACAGGGGCACCCCTCGACGGTGGCGCCAACGCCTTCCAGGCCCTCGACGAAAAGATGGACGTCCTCGTGGAGCTCATGAGGGCCCAGGCGGCTAGGGACGCAAGGTCACGCGCCCCGTCAGGAAGTCCCCCTCGAAGGAGTGCGACGCAGCACACCGCCGGAGGCCGCTTCACCCTCCGCGGCCGACAGCTCCTCCGCAACGACGTCGGAGGACCCTCGCATGCTCCGCCTGCGGAGCAAGAGGCTTCCTCCACGCCGAGGAAAGGGAAACAGGGGGCGAGGCCGCCGCGCCCGGGCACTAGTGCCCCGGGAGATCGCCAAGACGCCCCCCCCAGCCCCACGGTGCGACTGCAGCCAGAGCTGTCCCTCCGGCTGCGAGATTTCGAGAGACGGTTCGCAGAGCAAGAGCGCGCCCTCCGCGCCCTGCAGAAGACCTCTCTCCCGGAGGACGAGGAGAAATCCCCTTTCTCCGAGTACATCTTGAAGGCAGAGGTCTCTCCCAGAGCCTCCATTCTAACCTTCAAACTCTACGACGGCCAGGGCGACCCAGCCGACCACTACGATAGCTTCGACGCCCTGGTGACCCTTCATGGAACGCCGGATCCCATCAAATGCCGAGCCTTTGCGGCCACCCTGGTCCAAGGTGCTCAGGCATGGTTCCGAGCCCTCGCCCCTGGGTCCATCCGAGACTTCAGGCAATTCGGGCGAATTTTCAAGGAGAGTTTCGCCGGTAGCGCCCCCCCAAGGTCAGTAGCGGGGCTCCTGGCTCTCAAACAGGCGCAAGGGGAGAGGCTCCGGACTTACGTCCACCGATTTAAATCGGAAGCCCTCAGGATCCCCCGCCTGGATGTGGCCTCAGCCACAACCGCACTGACCGGGGGCACCCGGGACGAGAAACTCCGCCGCGAGCTTGTCCTCCACCCTCCCTCGACCCTTGCCGAGCTAGTGACTCTGGCACTGCGCCACGCCGAGTGCGAAGAAGTACTCAGCGCCTGCCGAGACGCAACCGGCTCGGGTCGGGAGGGGGACAAGAAGCGGACCTCCGAGCCAAACCCTGGCTCGGGTAAGAAGCATGATCGCCTCCGAGCCTACTTCCAGGGGCATCCCATCACCGTGCTAACCGGCGAGCCACTGAAGAAGATTCTGGCCCATCCCGAAGCCTCGGGGCGACTCGTCAAATGGGCCATCATGCTCGGGGCCTACGACATCTCGTACCGGCCGCGATCAGCTATCAAAGGACAAGCGCTCGCCGACTTCATCGTCGAGAGCACCGTTCCGGTCGAGGACAGGCCTCCGACAGCAATCGGGCCAACCTGGGAGCTGTTCGTCGATGGATCGTCCAACTCGATCGGCAGCGGCGCAGGGATCCTCCTAAAGTCCCCCGAAGGAATAGAGTTGCAATACGCCCTAAAGTTCAACTTTCTGGCGTCCAACAATGCTTCCGAGTACGAGGCCCTTATCTCGGGAGCCCGCATGGCCCGACGGTTGGGGGCCGAGCGAGTCAGGATCCACACCGACTCCCAGCTAGTTGCAAGCCAGGTCAATGACGAGTACGAAGCTCGGGAGGTACCTATGATCAAATACCTACAGTTGGTCCGGAGCCTGGCCCAGCAGTTCGAGGAGTTCGAGGTAGTCCGAATAGCTCGGGAGCAAAACTCTCCGGCGGACGCCCTCTCCCGACTGGCCTCCTCCCTAGACCCGGAAGGTACACGATCGGTCCTCCTAGAAGAGCTAGAGCGCCCGAGCATAGACTCGGAGCTCCTCGCCATTGACTCGGCCACTCCCGGCGACTGGCGCTCCCCCTACCTGTCCTGGCTACGGGACTCCCGGGAGCCCTCCGACCCTCGGGAAGCCCGCCGAATGAAGTACCAAGCTCGGCGCTTCGTCATCCTCGACAACGCTCTCTGCCGAAGATCGTTCTCCGGGCCCCTTCTGAAATGTCTCGGTCCCGACGAAGCAAGCCAAGTTGTTGAAGAGATTCATCAAGGCCTGTGCGGAGCACATTCAGGAGGTCGGTCGCTGGCCAGAATCCTGCTAAGGCAGGGGTACTGGTGGCCGACCCTACAGCGCGACTGCACGGCTTACGCACAGCATTGCGACCGTTGCCAGCGGTTCGACCATTTGGTCCATCAGCCGGCCACGGAACTTATCACCCTTACCGAGCCCTACCCTTTCGCTCGGTGGGGGATCGACATCCTTGGGCCATTCCCAACGGCTCAATCCCAGAAGAAGTTCATCATCGTCGCCATCGACTACTTCACCAAGTGGATCGAGGCTGAAGCAACAGCAAGGATCACCGAGACAGTCGTCTGGGGTTTCGTATGGAAATCGATCATCTGTCGCTTTGGCATCTCCCGAGTGATAGTGAGCGATAACGGGCGGCAATTCGACTCTCGGTACTTCCGAGACAGATGAGCCGACCTAAATATCCGCAACCACTTCACTTCGGTCGCCCACCCTCAGGCCAACGGGCTGGTTGAAAATGCCAACAAGACCATCTTAAAGGGCATAAAAACCAGACTCGGCAAGGCTAAGGGTAGCTGGCTCGAGGAACTGCCTAGCGTACTATGGTCGAACCGAACGACCCCCAGGACGGCAACCGGTGAGACCCCTTTTCAGCTGGTATATGGCACCGAAGCCGTCGTTCCGTTAGAGATCGCCAGTCCGTCTCTCCGAGTGATTAGCTTTTCGCCCGAGGCAAACGAGCAGAAGTTGCTCGAGAACCTCGACCTGGCAGACGAACTTCGAGAGATCGCGAACGTCCGAGCTACGGAATACCAGCGCCGCCTCACTCGGTACTACAACACCAAGGTCCGAGGCAGACAATTCCAACCAGGGGACTTCGTCCTCAGGAAGACCGAAGCCTCTCGACCACTGGAGGCGGCGGGCAAGCTATCCCCCAACTGGGAAGGCCCCTACCGAGTGATCGAGACGCTCGGGAAAGGTGCGTACAGGTTAGCCACAATGGAAGGGGAACCCATTCCCCGGACATGGAACGCAACCACACTACGCAGATTTTATTTCTGAAAACTGTATCAACAAATCGGGTAAAATAAACCCCCTTTTTGCATTCATTCAAGATAACTGTTGGTACATCAGAAAGGCAACTGCCAGTACATTACATAGTGAAAAGCAAAAATCCATCTAGCACCGCGGCAAACGGCCATCGCCCGGCCGACCCGGTCTTGACCTTCTCGCATCCAGCCACTGACTCTGCCTCGCGTAGAAACTGGCTTGGACAAGAGATGGTCGACCCAGTTGGCTCGGGTGGACCGTGACAAAGGTGACAGAGGGACAGCAAGGAGAATGCCACCTTTCACGCGAGGAAGGCTACCTTCCAAGTTGGAAACAACCTGGAAAAAGGAGCGCCGTGAAGGTCTCCTCTCTGCCAAACTACCAACTCTTTGGAGGCGAACAGAAAGCAAGCAGCCCCCGAAGAGTGAAAGAAATGAAGAACAAAAGAGAGAGAAAGAGGCTGCGGACAGGGGTGAGGAAGGAACTGGAGCCGCCTCCTCCCCTCCCACGGAGGGGAATGGCGGCCGGCATCCTTAACTCCCCCATCCGCCCTCCATCTCGGCGTCCGCCCGGAAGCCTCGCCGGAGCCAAGAGGAGGCAAACGGCGTGCCCCCGCACGTCGAAGCCCTCTCCAGATCCGCGCGGCGACCGTCGGACCAGTCTCATGCACGCGCGGCGACCGTGAGACCCGACCGATATTCCAGGACAGCTGGAACCGGCCGCTCCCCGTCGTCTGCGGCGTCATCTTCTGAAGAGTCCTCCATGCTCCGATCGCGACGGCGCAACGCAGAGCGAAAACGAGGGAACAAGAGCAGACCGCCGGCGAGAGTCCTAAGTGTTAAAAGGGAAGGAGCACCCTTCGGTCCTTTTTATAGGCCAAGGGAGGCCACGCGCCTTAAATGACTCCCCCCTCGAAAACACGCTACAGGACCTCCCATGGAAGGTCACCTCCAATTCCTCGGCCCCCGCCCTAGCGGGATTCGCGAAGCGCCTCGGCTTTCAAAGCATGGTGGAATGAAAGGACTCCCCGCCAGAAGCCTCCCGAATCAGCATGCGAAAACGGTGCAGAAAATATCGACACCTTCCAACTGCCCCCGATACGCCAGCCAAATCACGGCAAAGATAACGATCAAACAAAGTAAGTCCTTTATTGCCTCCCATAGAGAAGTCCTCTTACAGAAGGGAAAACAGACAAAAAGGGGAAGGGGCAAAATAAAGCAGAATACATCAGGCCTCGGGCCCACTTTGAAGCTCGAGAACAGCAGTAGGGGATGCGTCACCCCCGGTACCTTCGGTGACGGCCGGCCCGGACACTGACCTCGCCTGTGCGAGAACTGTCCCGGTCGTGAGCCCTCCTGGAGCCTCCGGAGTTGGTGACCCCGCTGGAGGTGACTCCTCCGGTTCTTCCCCGGCCGAAGATAAGGAGCTGGAAACTGACTCATCCGAGTCATAACTCTGGCCGTAAGGAAAATCGCCCCCGGCAAGGTGCTCATTGGCATAGCTCATCGCCCGGCGATAGCCCTGCCTGAATCCCTTTCGAGCACCCCGGCGGAGCGCTACCTCGTAGTAGGGTAGGGCAGCTTCAATCAGGTCGGCCGAGTAAGCTTCAGAGCCTTTGTAGCGCTCGATCGCCTCCGCCTCGACCTGCCCGTCCCGAGCCCGCTCCGCCTCGGCCGCACGCTCTTCTGCCCTCGCCAGACGCTCCTCTAGCTCGGTCATCCTCCGCTCGGCTTCGATCGTCCGACCCTCCGCCCGGGCTCAGTCCGCCTCGGCCTCAGCGCGAAGGCGCTCCGCGTCCTCCGCCCGATCCTGCAGCTCGGCACACTCACGCTCCCAGAGGCCATCCAGCTCAGTGTGACGTTGACGCTCGTCTTCTAGACGTTTGCTCTTCCTCTCGAGCGATTCTTGGGCCCTTGCTAGCTGCTCGGCCAGCGCCTCGGCTTCCCGTCGGCTCGACCGCGCCAACTCCCTGAATGCGAGGAACTCCCGCCGGAGCCCCTCATGCTCCCCCTCGAGCCGGGCTAATTTCCCCTCGCATCCACTAAGGGTCCAGGCGAGCCTCGACCGTTCCGCCTCCCTCCGGGCGTGCGCCTCCGCCATCACGGCCGCTGTCCGAGCTATGACCAGGCCGCCCTCCATCAGGACATCAAGGACCCCGGCGGGAGTGCTGCGCCTTTCTCCCCCCCTCGTCCTCTCGGCAATCGACCGGCAGAGCCGGTACAAGTCGCCCGAGATACCGAGCCTGACCAGAGGTTCCGGCAAAGGGGACTGCTCCACCCTAGGCACCCCGCCAGAAGACCCTGCTCGGACAGCGGAGCTGACAGCCCCGCGCGCCACGGTCGGTTGGGGTTGCAACGCCTCCCCGGGTGAACCCCCACCCTCGACCGGCGCCGCGGGATCAACCGCACCAGAAACTGCCGGCTCTTGGGGTTGCGACGCCCTCGCGGGCGAACCCCCATCCGCACCGACCAATCCCTCGGTCCCAGCGCCGGCCACACCGGCACCGGCCCCCTCTGCCCCCACAGAGGGGAGAGCCGACCCATCACCTCCCTCTGCAGGGCCCCTGGTCTCCTCGGCCCCCTCTCGCCCGGCGGATGGGAGAGCCAACCCGGAGGGGTCGGCCCCATCCTGCCCCCGAGGGGGGAACGCCGCCGAGCCAGAATCGCCCCCGACGGCGGTAGGAAAGCCGGCTTTCTTGGCCCTTTTCCTGGCCTTCGCGGCCTCCCGCAACTTCCCCGCCAGGGGATCCTTGCGCTTCAGGCCGGTCGATCGAGAAGTCCCCTCGGGGGCCGCCCCCTTGCCCTTATCTCGAGCATGGACGCGACCCGCCGAGGCATCAGGCTCATCGGCTGTCGAGTCATCTCCCAGATCGATGACCTCAGCCGTCTCCTCCAGAGGTTCCCGCCTCGCGTCTGCAACAAGAAGAAGCCCCGGTCAGGAGGAGGAAAAGAGCTACCACCCCCGAAAAAGAGCCTCAAGAGCTGTACCTGTCGACGTCAACCGCGAGAGAAGACACCGTTCGATGTTCTCCGGCGTCACCAGCTCCTCGGTCGATTGACGGTTCTCCAGCAGACGGGCAGCCTGCTGCTCCACGTGGGGAGGGAACTCCTCCTGGCGAGGGGGCAGATTCGGGTGAAAGTTGGGCGAGGTCCGGCACCTCTAGATCTCGTCCGTCGCCACCGCCTTCACCCAGAAGAATTGGGTCTTCCACCCCTTGTGCGAGGAGTCCTTCGCCGCAAGCGAGATGCAGCTCCTATTCCTCCGCGCCTGGATGAAGTAGAAGCCTTTCCCCGCCGACGGGTGCGCTTTCAACTCAAAAAAGAAGTGGAAGAGGTCCAAAGAAGGAAAAATGTCATGCTGACGACAAAGAATCCGGAAGGCCGAGAGCAGCAGATATGAATTGGCCACCAACTGAATAGGCGCCAACCGAAAAAAATTAAGAAGCTGCAGCACGAAAGGATCGAAAGGGAGCCGAAATCCACTCTTCCAAGCCAGAAGGAAGGTGCAAATGTGCTCATCACGATCGTCCAGACTCGTCTCGTACGGAGTGGCGGCAACAAAGCTGTATCTGAGAGGTAGGCGGAAACGATGCTCCAGCCTCCGCACCTCCGCTTCCCCCAACTCACTACAGTTGGGGACGGGTTCCCGCCTCACCGGCACAAGCTCCGGACTCTGATCCGCCATCGAGTCAGGAGGAGATCCCTCGTACGAGCTCGAAGACTCCGGGGGAGAAGGAAGTTGCCGGACCGCCTCTGCGGTTATCCTCGCCAACTCCTCGAACGCCGCCACAAGGCTCCGCGTCTCCGCTGTGCTCTCACGGCGCATCAAGAAGCAAGGAAAGCCTAAAACCCTGGAAGCCTAGAACGATGAACAGCGCCCCCTAAAAACCCCTGAGGGTGGCGGCGCGCCGTTCCGTGCTCCGAGAAAAAGGGGGGCCCCTTCGTTTCGAATCCGTCAGGATCATCATTACGGGCCTCGGCAACCGCTATAAGCGGCTCCATAACGCCAACGGAATTCCACCCACCTGAGCCACGCCGGTCCAAAGCCTCGAAAAACTACTCATCCGAGCCTCCTTGGCTCGGGAGTAGGAGGGGGACAAGTGGAGAGGGGGATTTCCGCAGCCCACCACAAAGGCAGCCCAACAAGACCCACAAGGTCCAACCAGGCGAGCCCGCCCGAGTGATAGCCCACAGGGCCCACTTAGGGAAGAAAAGCCCAATAAATAAAGACTCGAGGAACTAACTCTCCCCGGCGGCCTTCTAGGCTCGGAGGGCCCGAGACAACGGTCAGGTCCCAAGGAAGGTCCGGCCTAAAGCCCTCTCCCCGTCCGAGAGAGATAGGCTCCAGCCGACCTATCAGACCCCACCCTCGCCGGGCCATACCTATCGCTCGGACATGAGCTAGCATCCCCGAGGCTCGGTAAGGCCGGTTGATTATCCACATGTGCAGCCGTTCAGAGTCCTCCGCCAGCGGGAGAGTCAGGGGAGCCGCCGGACTCCAAGGGGATAACGTTCCCACGATCAGGCCATGAAAGCCCCCGTTAAAGACGTAACTCCCGCCGGGAACCCCTCAGCTTACAGGACTCCTGAAGGCGGCGCACTATTTAAGCAAGGGATACCCTCCGGAAGAAGGTAAGATGAACTAGGCATTCATGCACCCTAAGCTCCTGAGCACGACTCGCTTCACCCTCTGGTGGAGAGGATTCTCGCGCATCAGCTCTCTCCTCCCCCCATTATTGCTTCCACCATAGCTCTACTGACTTAGCCATCGGAGGGTTTTCCCACAGGGAGATCCCCTGGGCCCTCTGATACGTTTCCCTATCTTGCAGATTCATCTTCTGGTGATCCACAGCCCGCTCAGGATCCAGCGCGAGATCTTGCCTCTTCAGGCCCCAAGCTACACAACCTAAAATCAAGCAAGCATTGAGAGGGGTCAAAAAATCAGCAGAAGTTGCAGGGCATGCATTTAAATCTATCTGCAAATGATTTTTTCATGCAGGTGTCCCTGCACATACAGCTTCAAGTGAATATTTCCAACCTATGATAGATGCCATAGCAGATGCTGGCCCTGGCATAAAGGCCCCCTCACGTCGAGACATATACGGGCGTGGTCTTGAGGTTGAGGTTGAGGTTGAGGAGCTCCATGATTGGGTTGAAAACTTCAAGCATATATGGGTGGAGAGAGGATGCACCATCATGTGTGATGGTTGGACTGGTACCATGAAGAAGTCCATGATAAAATTTTTGGTTTATTGCATTGAAGGTACAGTATTTGTGAAATCAGTTGATGCATCAGATTATGAAAAGAATGCAAATTATTTGTTTCATTTGATGGATGGCATGGTAGAACAAATTGGAGAGGAGAATGTTGTGCAAGTGGTGACTGATAATGAAGCCAGTTATAAGGCTGCAGGGAAGAAATTGATGCAGAAGCGCAGTCATTTATATTGACTACCATCTGCAGCACATTGTCTGGATCTGATGCTTGAAGACATAGGGAAGGAAAAGAATGTGAAGAAGACAATTGACAAGGCACAATAAGTCACACAGTATATCTATGACAATCCTAGGATTTTGAATATGTTCAGGACGCATGCCAGTGGAGGACAAGATATCATCCGTGTAGGCCCAACCAGATTTGCTTTCAATTTTATTTCTTTGGAGCCTTTGCACAGGTATAAGATTGATCTCAATTCTATTAACTTTATCCTTACTGATACGTAACAGTTGATGCAGCTTCAAATTTCATTTATTTGCACAGAGCTGAAAACTTTCATGTACCACAATGCCCAGCGGGAATACATCGACAAGGGCAATGTTGATGCTCAGATGGATTATTTGGATGTCGGCCACGTCGTGGACGACAACAAATTCTCGGACAGGGTGTCACGGTACTTGAAAGTAGTCACACCTCTCGTGAAGGTCCTAAGAATGGTGGATGACGATGAGAAGAATGATATAGGCTATCTGTACGAGGCCATGGACCGTGCCAAATTGGAGTTGCAGCATTCCCTTAGTGGAAAATTATTGACCAGAGATGGGACAACACATTACACCACGACTTGCATGCAGCTGGTGAGTGATTAATTGTACTGAAAGTGGGGTAATGCCTTTATGTTATTTTATATATAACATTTAGTTAATTATACACAAATGCAGGTTATTTCCTCAACCCTCGATTTATGTACGATGCCGATACACATGTTGATGACGAGGTGCTCCAAGGGACTTTAAAAGTCATTGGTCGTCTATCGAGGAATCTAGAAAAGAGACTTCAGGCCGAAGTAAAGGTTGGCCTTTATTTGATTTTATCAATAACATGTATAGAATTTATTTAAGTAGTTATGTTAATGTATTACTTTATGTTTGTAGATGAACAATTATAGAATGAGGATTGGGACATATGCTAATTCCCACTTGCAATACGCTGTGGGAAGAGTGAGCCCAGGTATATTTTATTTTTTGGATTTCTTAACCTGAATATATATTTCTACAACTTATATGCATTTGTTTATGGTTGGTGGAACAGCTGACTGGTGGATAATGGTGAACAACCGAGATGTGGGCAGCAATGCATTGACTTTCATTGCAATTAGGGTGCTCA
Source organism: Amorphophallus konjac (assembly GCA_022559845.1). NCBI lineage: Eukaryota > Viridiplantae > Streptophyta > Magnoliopsida > Alismatales > Araceae > Amorphophallus > Amorphophallus konjac. The sequence goes on from CM040127.1 coordinate 35,262,562, forward strand.
GTCAAACAACATCGGCAAGCCAATGTGAAAGAAATTGGAGCACGTTCAGCCTTATACACTCGAAGGTTCGCAATCGGCTAAAGACTGAACGGTTAGAAAAATTGGTTTACTGTCATTACAATATGAGACTGAGAATAAAGAACATGAAGATAAGACAAATGCTGAGGGACAAACGCGTCGCTGAGGATGGGAGTGCAGAAATTGATGTGAATGCCCTATTTGATGATGAGAATCCGTTGCAGTCTTGGGTGGAGACACGAGAGCAGATTGATGAGCCTATTTTTGATGATGATGATAGAAGATGGGCAGAGGGCATACTAGATGAAGATGAGCCAAGAGATCTCGAATTCAGAAGAAAATCAAAGAGGGCCAGAGATACTCATGCGCACCAGTCTAGGGTTGTTGAGGACACTGAGGAGCAGCATGATTTTCAGCCAGCTAGACACTCAGACTCAGATAGCAGGCCAGTCACTCCTAGAATGGGCAAGGCACCTACATCCTTAAGAAGAAGTACATCAGTGCATAGGCAAACTGAGAGAACAAATGTTACTGCACGAGAGGACCCGGCAATTGAGCAGTTGAAGCAGATTTATTTGAGGCACACGCCAAGGGGAACAGGATTCATGTCAAGGGTGCAAGAAGAAAGCACACCGGCACTGGAAAAAGCATCCTCAAAGGCCAAAAGGCGACTGGAGACTGCAGGTGCTACAGGTGTTGCAGGTGCTACCACTGGCGGTGGGGATGTTGGTGGTCCTTCCTCGTCATGGATGGCAGTATCGGCCGAAACCGATACGTTTCGGCCGAAACGTATCGGTTTCGGTCGATACCGAAACCGAAACGGGCCTTGTCACTGTAGCAGTCCGAAACCGGACCGAAACCGAAACCGGACCGAAACCGACCGAAACCGACCGAAACCGGACCGAAACCGTCTGGTTTCGGCCGAAACTAGACCTGCTCAATACATTTTTTGCCTTTTCTGACTGTTTTGAACCGGTTTCGGCCGAAACCGAAACCGAAACCGAAACCGATACGTATCGGTTTCGGTACCGGCCGAAACCGATACCGAAACCGATACTACCATCCTTGTTCCTCGTTCCACGCAGACACGGGCAGAGGATACAGTCAGGGTGAGCAAGGATATGATTCACATACTCAATATGGGCATCCATCAGGTTATGGAGGTGGCCAACAGGAGGCAGCGATTTATGGGTCGTGGGGTTATGAACCATCATTCCAGTTCCATCCGGCCAGTTCCTCTTCTCTTCCTCAAGATTCTTATGCTGATACTGAATTCGGCTCAAGCCAACCAAACACTCCAAGAGGGATCCAAAGAGGGATGCAGGACTTGGCTATCTCATTGTTTGGTTATAGTGAATATAGAACATACATGCATCCTTCTTATGGGTATGAACATGAAAAGCCAGACGATGAGGGAGAAGGTTCTAGTTATTACCCATATTAGTGCCTCTTCATTTAGGTAAAGATCATTTAATTTCCGTAACATTTACTGTGCCTAATTAGGTTTATTGTTATGCTTCAACCTACTTTATGCTTAGTATGTACTCAAGAATATTAGTTTAACATGTTCAATGCTTGAATTTCAATGTCTACTTCATATTTATTGCACTTAATCTAATTTCTTTACAATCAAATGCATGTTTAATGAATTAAAAAGCCTTTTTATGTGATTATTAACTTTATATCTATTTATATCTATTTGTTTATGAATTTTTAGGTCCATTTTCAAAAATTTTAAAGCTTTTGACTGAGTTTCGGCCAAAACCGATACCGATTCGTATCGATTTCGGACTCGGCCGAAATCGAGTCCGAAACCGAGACTGCCAACCTTGCGCCTCTCGCCTCTGACTACATAGCCTACCACAAAGAAGTACAATCCATCTAGTTCACGATAAATCCCAATCGTATGCTTGCTTTCCAAATCTTGGAACACACAGTGAGTAGAGAAGTAGGTCACAGAATAGTTTAATTGTTTGGTAAAACAACTCACTGAACGTAAATTGATGGAAAGAGTCAGCACAAGAAGTGTAGAGGAGAGGAGAGGGTCAAGTGATCAGAGAGTTTAATGGAACATTTGCCACCAATAGTGGCACGGGTACCATCGGCAATAGTGACTGTCTTCACCCGAGGATAGAAAATAAAAATGAAAAGTAGATACACAAGTCATGTGATCACTAGCACCTGAGTTGATCACCCATGAATTTTCAGGGGATCGAGCAATAGCACTCAAGGCAGTGCCATGTATACCTGATGGCACGAAAGAGTAGGATGCTGGAGAAGTGCCCTATAGTTGTGCAAGAAGACACTGAATAGTAACAATATCTGAGGAGGAGAGCGCTGATGACATTCAGACAGAGGACCCATCTGAAGCAGAGGCACCAAGGACAACAGAAGATTGTGTCATAACTACATTACTATGTGGCTTCGAGCCCTTTTTATTTGTTCAAAACTTTGCAAGCATCTTTTCAAGATACTTCTCCCAGTAGAAATCGGAGTCATAGTTTGTTCAGCCACAGTGAACACATTTCTTGTCACCCCGCTTCTTATCGCCAGTGGGAGGAAGCTTACTAGTAACACTAGCAAGCGCAGAGTATTCTCCAACATCAGAATTTGCAGGGGTGGCAGGCTTGCTGCTTATAACCGGCCGTCGTCGTTCTTCACTCAGGACTTTAAAATAGGTCTCCTCCAGTGAAAGGGGTTGGATTCATGTTAAGGATCTGTCCTCGTAAAGCATCATACTCAGAATTCAGTCCACTTAAAAATTTCACAATTCTATCATCTTCTTGAAGAGTCAGATAGGTCTATTGATCTGCAAGCAATGTCCATTTGACAGTCCGGTAGACATCTAACTCATTCCATAGCAAAGTGAGTGCACAAAAGTAGGCCGTGATAAAAAGTGAGCTACTTTAACTTATGAATGTTGTGATTCAACTGATAAAGGCGAACTTTATTTTTCTTCCCACAATAAAGACCAACTAGAGTCTTCCACGTCTGCCACAGTAGACTTGTGCAAAATTGTCAGTCAAATTCCAGGGCTGACAGAGTTGAATAGTCAAGAGCATCACCATACGATTATCTCGCCGCCAAGCAGAGAAGAGAGGGCCTAAAGGATCCGGCATCTTTTTATTGCGAGTTATAGAGTTCAGCAGCAACAGCCCATGAAGGAAAATTGTGCTCTCCCAGTTTCTCCGACGTGATCTGTAGTGTAGTTTGGCCAGTAGATGCCAATGACAAAGGCTGAACCATCAGAGAAGACATCTCTGAGGTGTAGTAGGAGTATCTGCCATGTCTACCACACTTGATTATAACCGCTGGTCACTTTGGTAATGTCTTAACATGTATCAGAACAAGAGGATGCCAGCGACTAAAAGCAGCAGAGAGCTGCACTGGTGTGGTCACTTTGGTGCTGTCTTAAAGATACAATAAAGAGTTGACGTGTGCCAGAACAACAAGAAGATGCCAGCAGCTAAAAGAAGCAATGGAAGGCCTGGCCGGAACAGCAAATGGGAAGAGACCTGGCAGATGTGAGTGCGGCCTGGGCAGAGCAGGGGCAGCAGATTTGTCCTGTCTTGATCTGCAGAAAGGTCCGCCCTGGGCAGATGTGACTGCGGCCTGGACAGAAGAGAGGCAGCAGGCTCAGCCTGGGCAGGAACAGCCAACTTCGGGTCTTGATCTGCAGAAAGGTCCGCCTTGGGGAGATATGACTGCGGCCTGGACAGAACACAGGCAGCAGGTTCAGCCTGATGCCATGTTAGAACAGAAAGGGAGCTCAAGCCACTCCCATCTGGAAAGGTATCATGCAGGCAACGGTGCATTTGGAGAAGGGGATCCTTGTAGAAGCAGGCAATGGCCAGCATGCTCTTTTTTGGAAGGATAGGTGGGGTGGAGATTTTTACCTCAAGGACAGGTTTTCCACTTTCAGTTGATAAATGGGGTACCATCCACCAGCATTTCTTGCAAGAAAGCATGGGCACTCAGTGGTGTGTGCAGATGAGACGGGCACTCAAGGAAGAGGAAGAGGAAGAATTATGCAATTGATGCAGTACCTGTCTACTATTACTATTCATCTGCAAAGGGTTGATAAATTTTGGTGGAGGAAACAGAACAATCATTTCTCAGTCAGACCGCTATATGCATATGGTGTCTTCTGGGTCTCACAATGCTCCTCAAGCTGCCGTCTGGAAGATTAAAATCCCTTTGACGGTTCAGGCCTTTTTGTAGCTCTTGCTCCAAAAACGTAATGTCACCAGAATTTATAGAAGAAAATGCAACGGCTCTTGTGATACATCCTGCCCTCTTTGTAATTCAAAAGATGAGTGTGTGGATCATCTCCTCATTAATTACCCAGTGAACTTGGAAGTTTGGCGGATACTTGCAGCTGTCACTGGCAGACTGTTCCAGTTCACTTCAGTGGATCAGATGTGGATGTTCTTCTGCTCACGGAGCAGTCCGGTCAATGCTCATCTGCGGAAGATCATAATCCTGCCGCTATCTGTTGGAGCATATGGAAGGAGAGGAATGACATTGTCTTTCAAGGGTCAAGACTTTACATTGAGAATATCTGCTAACGAACAGTTACATTTCTTTATAGCTGGAGTAGGTATCTTGTCAAATTGCCGGTAGATTCGTTCTTTCTGAGACTGTCTAAACTGTGTAGAGTATGATTCTTTGAGGAAGAGGAACCTCTCCTCCCCCTCCTATTGATTGTACTACCTCTACTTAACTTTATAAAACTGGTAGCGCATCCCACCTTTCTTGAAAAAAAAATTTCGGGTCTCGACAGTGATGAACACATGGTATTGACTAAACAAAAACATAGGGTTTCAATACCCAAAACTTATTCTTTATTCATAGTCATAGAATATAAACTTTTCTATGGAAACAGTACACTCATTCGAATGACAACTTCAAGTTGGAATTGATAGTTCAATTCAGCAACACATGAACAAATTGGGATGAGTACCTAATTACCAAGGGAAATGTCACAAATTCCACATCTCTCACATCATGCTAAGATTAAGAGAAATCAAGCAGCATGGTCCAATAATAGTAAACATTTCATAGTGTAAGAGAGGTGGAATATAAATTCATCTCAGAACCTTTGCTGCTGACATGCATGTGAATTCAGGGACTGAGCAAGTAACATTGCTCATAAGTTTGCAAGATTCTGCAAGAAGCAACTGTTTGATTTAGTAATGCACATAGATGACAGGAAGAAAAGTGGAGTGACAGGAAAAGAAAAGAGCAAAATAACTGCTTTACAGTCCAGTAGACTTACAGCATTTTCATACACAAGATTTCTGGAAATCTGGAAAAGTCTAAAACTATGTTGAAATGAGAACAAATAAAAAATCTCTTTAGTATAATCTGTTTAGTGTGGATAATCAATAAGGCAGCCTTTTACATGCCAAACATTCTGCTAGGTGGCCCCCAAGCATCATTCCTTTTTCAGCTGTCAACGTATACAGCAATTTAAGTTCCAGTTAATATCAATTTCCAGTCCAAATAAATGCTCGAATACTTGAATAGTTTTACAACCATCAACTGGTATATCCACTCTCGCAAACATCGTGTATCTTATAGTAGGTAAAATTGTACTGAGAATATATATAAATATATATCTATTAGTTAAATGTCAAAGTCATCAATTTGAAATGGCTATTGAAACATTCAGAAGAAAGCTCCAAGTCTTATCTTTAGCAATGGTCGCACATTACTCTTTGAGACCTTCACTATTTACCTGCTCAAAACTTTATTCCTGTACACAGTTGCTCGTTCTCTCGCTACAACCCTCCTCTAACTTTGAGGTAGGGCTGTCACTGGACTGGGTTGGCCTCGCAGCCCAACCAAGCCAGGACAGTGTAGCATTGAGCTTGAGCTTGAATAAAACTTCTGGCCCAACTGACTGTGCTCAGGTTGCAAGAGTCAGGACCTCTTGAAGTAGCAGTGTGTACACAAGTGGCCCTCAGAAGTATCAAAAATTAAATAAAAAATAAGTCATTATAGTATGAAACTAATAGTTGCTGGGTAATTAAGCGTATTAGTAGTGAAAAAACTTCTATTGCTAACCTATTGTTTCTATTTTGTTAAATTTAGCTGGACAGAGTGGCACTGAGATTGGCACTGCATTCATGGTCACAGTTTGGAATTCCTCATGTATATCAAACAGTTACTAGGTTCTTAATTCTTATTCACAAAAAAGGCAAGGCCTTTCAATCTCATTGTGATGTCAAATACCTCCTTTTGGAGATATGTAAAACCTATCTCCCATGACAGTGTTCACCAATACTCATCCTTCAGCAAAGTGTTCTAGCTGAACACAAACATCCGTACATGCCCCTCTCATGCCATTGCTAGGATACTCCTGGATGTCCACACACTTCCCTAAAAAAGACTAAATATTGGTGCCGCTTCCTCTGCTCTTGACAAACTTACCTAAATTTTAATGTACCTTATCTGCACTTGCTTCATCCTTCCTCTCTCCAGTGGCATGACAGCATCTCTTTCTAGGCCACGAGAAATATTATTATATTTATAAAACATCATGAGAACCATAGCAGGTTCACACTCTCAAGCCATGATATCTCCCTGTTTGCACCATCTCTTTGCTTTATGTCAATATTGTCACCCATCCCTATTTGATTCCGCTCTCCCTTTTTTTCCAGGAAAGGTAGATTGTGCTATCAGTTTTATTTAACCAAGAGAGGTAGTACAATCAAGAAAAGAGAGGAGAGGTTCCTCTACCCTAAAAGGACAGCAAAGTAAAGAAAACTACATATAAAAGCTGAGACTGGCTACAGGTGCCTTCAGAATATGGCAACTGCAGCTCTCAATGGACACATTGGCTCTTGAGCAGATTTTCTCCACATAAACTTTGCTGCCTCAGAAAATGTTGCTGTTTCTCTCTTTCCAAATGCTCCAACAAACTGCCACTGGTATGATCTGAATGATTTGTCTTTGGATTCCAGTCCCCTGTTTGAAAAACTTCCACATTTCGGACACCAAAGTGAAGGATGGGTAGAAGCCGACTAACTTGCCAACCACACTTCATGGCTCAGTGGGCATTGGATCAAAAGATGGTCCACACTCTCGTCAGCTTATCCACAAAACGAGCAAGTGGTCTCAGCGTCATGTTGCCACTTCTTCCTGTACAATTTGATGACAATGCACTGCTGCAGGAGTAGCCACAGAAATGCCCGGACTTTCAGTGGAGATTTTACCTTCCAGATTGAGTGTAGGTGTGGAGCGCTAGTGTAAGATTTGTTGTGGATTAGTCCCATATCAGATATCCATGGGAGTCTCACCTATATATCTAGAGGATTCCCTCAACTCAATGCCTAGGTTTTGGGTTAGAGTTCAGGCGTCCAACATGGTATCAGAGCGGGTTTACTCATTGGATCCATATGTGGACACTTGGCTCTACCTGTGATGCACCCCAAAGCGGCTGATTTGACTTGAGGGGAGTGTTGTGGTTTAGTCCCATATCGGACATCCATGGAGTCTCACCTCTATATATGTAGAAGATTCCCTCAACTCAATGCCTGGGTTTTGGGTTAGAGTCCGGGCCTCCAACAGATTGTTCCATGAAGTGGTACAAATCCTTTACAGAGAAGTTTGCAGTGTTATTCTGCCACAAAAGTCTGTCCTCCTTATTCTGATCTATAGGCACTTGCCGTAGAAGAGCTATGAGTTGCAAGTACTCCACCTCCACTGTGTCCTTAAGCCCCCTCTGCGTAACTGAATGAACCAATTTGTGGATATGCTGTCTAAAATGTAGCAGTGACTGACATAAGCCCATTTATCTGAGGAAGGGAATAAATTACAGGAAACCAGTTCTGCAGATAGTTATCTCCACACCAGCAGTCTTTCCAGAACAGGGTATTTTGCCCATTACCGACCTCAATTTTGTTTTTGATAAAGATGTTGATTACACCACCAATTTTATAGCTAAACAGAGGTACTACAATGGAGGAGGTAAGGAGAGGTTCCTCAACCTCCTATTAAAAGATGAGAATCACAGGGCAGGGACTACACTATCGAAAATGAACGATCCTCTTCCAGTCATCTAAAGACATATGATGAACGTAATGAGACCACTGAAAAATTGGAGAAAGTGATCGAAGTGAAATATCCTCGATATAAAAAGTAGCGCCCCGAAATATGACGTCATTCCACTCCCTCCAGATCCTCCAGCATATAGCATGAGAAATAAGACCAAGCAAAATCCCACAAGTCTAGTCAGTTGAGGCTGCTTTCATTGCCTTGAAGGACTCCCACATTTGCTTGACTGTATTGAAAGTGGTGGAGAATGTAAACACATGGCTAAGGGCATTCCATACTTCCTGACTGATGGAACAGGCTATCATTAAATGATGAACGTCCTCTGCTTGGTCTCCACAAAAAGAGTAGGTAACCTCACAATGAGGTCTCCACTTTCTCCTGTAGAGTTTTGAGAAGACCCTCTTTTCAGACAGAAGCCACATGAAGCTTTGAATCTTGAGTGGTGATTTAACCTTCCAGATATGTGAGAAAAGAGTGCAGTTCTGTTTTTGACCCTCCATGAGTTGGTACAAAGTCTTGGCAGAGAATGATTTAACCTGACTAGCACAAACTAATTTATCATAGGTGGATTCTATAATATGTACAGAGTGCAGTAACAACATGAGATCAGAACACTCCTGCTCATCCTCCTTGAGGTTTCTTCTCAAAGTAATTGTCCACCATACATTGCCTGTGCTTGCCATTACCCAGTTCAATATATATTCCTTTTTCTAAAATCGGAGCTGTTCTCAAAAATACTTTCCATATGGAGAAACCAAGTAAGAGTTGTCCAAGTTCAGGTAGGAGAGGTGATGAGCGGGGTAATGCTTGTGCACAATCAGCCTCCTCCACAAAGATGTATCAAACACCATTAGTTCTCACAGCCATTTTCCCAAAAGTGCCAAATTCATCTATGCCAGATTTTTAACACCTAGACCTCGTAGATGTTTCGGGCTGCACACATGTTCCCATTTGATAAGTGGGATGCCTTTAAAGTTATTCGTGTTGCCTCCCACAGAAAGTTTCTTCTAATGCTATCAATTCTCCTCCGGACAGCTGCTGGCATGGCAAAAATGGGCAGATAATGGAGGGGAACTGTAGACAGGACAGAAATGAGAACCATCAAAAGGCCACCCAAAGAAAGAACTTGATTCCACTCTCCCATCCCAAATGCACATGTACTGTTGGTCCTCTAACCAAAATTTAAAAAATGGATTCCAGAACTGAATTGTGGTTCCAGTTCCAAGGCCAGTTCCGTCTGGTTTTGGCCATTTCTGGCCGATTTCCTCCCTCCTGAAACAGAACAGTTCCGGCCAGTTCTGGTTAGGCCATGCCTCTTACCATTTTAACTGATTCTACCTCATTCTCTTCCTTTGCTCCAATGGTAAGTCAATCACCCATCACTTAGGTCCATAATGCCAATAAAACATTTGATCATCTAATGAGATATAACAAGTGCGTCCTCTAATTCATATCCCACTCCTGAGAAAGCCAAAGTCTAATACCTTCCATCTGCTCTTGGACACTACTTCTGTGTCACATCAGGGTTTTGTACTCTATGGTCAACTCAGAGAACCGTGTTTTCCCTTTTTATTTCCCTTAATACAGCCATTCACACTTATCAAGATTCAAGAGTTTTATGTCCTCTCATATGTTCAGCATCCTTATCGTTAAATAGCTATATGGATCTTGTTTGTCCACCTGAAGACAATGATACGGAGAGTTGCAAATGGACATATTGATCAAGTCCAGTTAAAAAAATGCTGGCGATGCCTTTTAGTTAGTTACTAGTTACCTAATTTGTTTATACTCAGGAGCATGGCAGGAATTTGAGACAACAACTGTTTCCACCCTAAGATGTCCTCTATCTGCACTTTTATTTTGCTTGTAATTGCTTGCCAGCCACCAGCCTTCCCATCAGATGACTATTAAAATCACTTTGACGTGTCTAAGATGCAGCCCCCCCTAGGTTGATGCTCATGTGCATCATGTCTTCTGTCTACACATGCTCCATATGAGCAACATGCAACATTTGCTAGGTTATGCTGACACCTACAGTCATTCTATAGCACCTCTCTATGTCCTTCAGTATTGATAGGCATGATTAAGTTATCAAATCCATCTGTACACTGTCCTCTCTGTTCCAACTCAAGCCTGTACCAATGACAGATAAGGAAATCACCACAGTAAGCATTGATCTTCCAGCCATCCTTGGTGATATTCTTACTCACAGCCAAAGCAAGAACTATATTATTGACCTCTCCAGTATGAAGAGGAGTACCACACCATGGCTGACAAACCATCGCTGACAAAATTCAAGGCATACATCAGTTGTTGTGAATAGAAGAGGCCCAGTAATTTGCCCCATTCCTGTCTGCTGCGATAACATTGAAACACTACAAATTCAAAAAAAAAATTTGTCCCCCAAGAAGGACCATCCGTACCAAGTTGGATCATTTATGCTTGCAAATCCCATGCTACTAATTGTCTGGTGCTGTTTAAGCTTGAATCACGGAAAAGCTCGATGCTTTCTCACAAGGTCACATACTTTCCGTCAAGCACATTCATAAATTTTAAGCCATTGGTCCACAAGGGGTTTGCATGTTAAAAATGTCCAAGATCTTGTGATACAGGATGATTCGTCATCTCTGGGTGCCTAGGTATCAAGGTTCGCAGTACCGATACCGGAACCGGTACATACCGGCCAGTACCAGTACGGTACCGCCCAACAGTTGCCCCCCCCCATATTAGTGTACATATAACCATGGGTTTAAAAATTGGAGAAAATGTAAAAAATCATAAAAAAATAGGAAAAGCTACTAGAATGTAAAATACAACATGATTGAACACAATCTAACACATATATTGAGAAATTGAGGTATTGATGTAGTGAAATTTGATACTTAGTAATTGAGAAATTGACTCAATTCTGTGCAGCTGTGGGAGGGGGTGGGCCTGCAAATGGAGGAAGGAGGGAGGCTTGGGCTCTCAACTCACCGGACTGCAAAGTGCAGCCCATGAGTTGAGGGAGGCCCTTAATCGGGTGGTCCCGATGGAACAAACCGGGCCAGAATGGCCCCGGTTCATCGGTTTTTTAAAAATTTGTTTAATAGGTACTGGTACCGGTACCGGCCGGTATCAGACCGGTCGGATCTGGTACCAAGAGGTACCGCCCCGTACCGAGATGTACCAGTACCAGGCGGTACTGCAGACCATGCTAGGTATCCACCGTAAGCCTTTCCCCGTTTGAACCTCGCCATTAACGTTAAGGCTATGCCATACATAAGCAAGAGAACGGGAATTCATTCCTTCTTGCTGATGGGTCGACTTGTAAGGTTTGGTCCAAAGTTCAACATCTTCCCCCGAATTAGTTCATTAGGCAGGTTGCTTTTGTGGATTGCATACCTTCCCGTATTACTTCCGATCATAATCAGCAGCTCTTGGTGCCCACCTACCTGATGTAGTAGCAGAAATCCTTCAACATTCCCACGTTGAACTGCAAAACTGAACTTTACCGCTGCTTTGATAATTGGCCGGAAAGGAGGCTTAAGGCCATGCTAATTCAAAAACATGCGATAATCACAGATAAACACTCGCCCCCTCTCTGCTTTGATAATAACACTTCTCTTTTTCGGCTTGCTGATAATTGAATCACAGCAAAGAGTTCACAATACCATATCCGGAATTCAAGCAGTTTTGTATCTGAAAATTTATGATAGGAAGAGCGTTATAATATGTAACCAGACATCCACTGTGTAAATTCATCTGTTTCAGGACCATCATATTGTTGACATGACGATACATGGGCTTGCACGAACAAATTTGAGTTTAATGGCTGCAAACCCAACATGGGAAGACATGACGGCAACTTGGTGACTCTTTGGTGAAGTAACAGAAAAATAAACTAAGGTAAAAGTGTAAACGTAGGAGAGGGTGCGGGGTTGGAACTTTGTGCGAGAATAAAGTGGCTAGCATTTGACGTGGAAGGGAACAGCAATACCAGCAGCAAACCTGAGTGTGGATATCATGTCTGTCTGCTCTGTGCGAGGCTCTGCTGCAGTCACCTGATATACGGCACCCTTTCCATATGGATGGTGTGTGGCTGCTGTGTGTTGAAGGTGATAACAGGGATGAGGAGACCAGCACAGCGGCTGGAGACGGGGTGGCCACTCTATGGCTTTACACCCAGCTGGAAGAAACTTGACTGTAAATGAGACTCAATGTTTTTTCCACAACATTGCAGTTCGTTCATTAAAACAAGCATTTCAATAGACAATTACATACACAAATTAGATGCACACAAACTAAAATAACTAATATTTGATCCTAAAGTGAATCCTAACCTAACTAAAACTCAACTTACTTCATTTTGAGACAAATATAATACAACTAAAAACTAACTAAAATTTTGACATAAATAAAGAAAAACAGAAGATAACTCCATCAATCATCCTTAAGCCACAAACTCCAACCCTTGTCAGCTTCTGGTTGACCATGATGCTTCCAGCATGCATAGGCATGCCAACCTGTCGGACCTCAATCCACATCATCTTGTATATAAAATGTACAATATGAAATAATCCCTCATCTGGTGAGGAACCTCACTTGTATAAAAATTCTTTTGAGTACATTTTCTCTAGTCAAAATAATTACGATCAAATTCCTTTCTCTTATTTTCTACACGAGGATTTCCCTTTCAAAACTAGAACCCTCGTAGGACTTTGTTAGTCGTGCACATTATAAATGCTTGAGGGTTTTCATACATTTTCCACCTTCCCTTGTCTTGAGGCATGACACCAACCACTTCCCCAAAGAAAAGCAAAACTACCACCTCAACTTTTACATTGAAATGTCATTTAAAACTTACAACTCTAAATAAGTCCATAATGTTTATAATGCTCCACATTTACACTACTACCCATAGTCAATAAATATGTTTTTCACTCACCACTATCACGATAAAATCAAATATTGCTAATTCAAATGAGACATCAAAGGAAAGAGAAAAATGGCAAACATGAATAAGAGCTCATTATTTCTAATTAACAGGCACCCAACAGTAATAAAGTCCTTACCTTGAATTGCTGACGCAATAGCATACGTGGGAGGGTTCAGAAGAAGATCCCGTACATACCTGAGAGAGGTGCAAAGAGGTAAATGACAGTTTTCTTTTCTCCATAATTAAAGAAACACTAAGAAGAACAACCAAACAACAAATTTTCATCATTAATATTGAAGTTGAAAGGCGTCCAGAAAGGGACATTAGAAGAAAAAAATGATCCAATAGAAAATTAAGAGAACAAGTAGCTAACGTTTATAGAGCAAAGGAGGAAATAATCTCATTTGAAATTAATAAAAAAAGAATGAAATAATTCCATTTGGAATTTAACATGAAGAAAAACTGGAAAAGGCAATACAGAAGTACAGTAGCAATAATGACACATACCATGTTTTCAGACCTTTTACAAAGTCCAATTCATAACTAGCAGCAGTAAATTGTTTTCCCCCCTTACTGATGTACCATTGTTCAAGAGCTATGCCTCTTTTGTCTTTTCTGTTTATTTATTTTCCCCGTGGCCTGTTTCCTTTTTGACTTTTGCATGTACCCAAGCCCATGATAGTACAAATAAATGGCCATGGCATGGCCCAATGTTCAAATGACCAAGGCTGAAGTTGAGGCCACACAATAATCATATACTTACAAGTATATAACTACAGCAATTGTTTTGTGATCGAAACCCCATCAACCAGATCCCCTTCACCCTACACTTGCATAGACAGCAAAACCAAGACTCATATGACAACAGCTAATGTGGTTTTCTCTTTCTCTTTCCAACAGCTAGAAAAATGGGTGGCCAGCATTATTTTCTTCTTTCTTCTACTGGTGGATATCCTGGACAAATAGGTTTCTTCCTTTTATTCTCTTTTTCTTTTGCCCAGCACATCTATCTCTCTTGCCATCTTCTTTCTTCACTCTCTTTCTATCCTTCATCCACCAGGCAGCAGACTTACTCTTTCGCTTCATTTGCTTCTCTCATGTGTTCTCAAGTTTTATCTCATGCTGAACAGCAGCATCCTACATTTGCACTCATCCCTCATTTCTTTCCTAGTTTCTTTCGGAAGCAATTCACGTGTGAAGGTTTTAAAATCTCTTTGATTATCTGGTTCTAGTCTATTATCTAAATTTGCATCAACTACCTCTTCATCATGGTCCATAGCTTCACCTCTTATTTAGTTATATTCACCCTTTCTCATGCATAGAGGCTTGGATAGTATCACAGAATTGGGTTGAATTATGCGACCATAAGATACTCATCATCATCATCCACCAAATCCAAACTAATTTCGATTGGGGGGCAGGGAATCCTATTCCACTATTCCACCATATCATGTCATAATTATACCCAATCTGCCTAGTTGTATACCCTTCTTTACTGCCTTCATCCACGTTCTTTTTGTCTTCTGCCTCCCCTTCTCCCAGGGAAAGCAGAATCAATCGGATCGGCCGATACAGTCGGTTTTGAGCCAAATGGACCCGACCCCGACCCCCCTGACCCCGACTCGTACTAGGGATCAGGTGGATCAGTTTGAAATCGGTCGGGATCAGCTGATCCCACACGAGGATAAACCGTTCCGGCTCAATCCCAGCAAGATCCCACCAATCCTTCCCCATTCAATGCCATAAAAAAGGGAAAAAGAAAGATAAAGGATGAAGAAGAATCGGGGTGATAAAGAAGAATAAGAAGAAGAAAAGAAATGAAGAAGGGGGAAGGGGAAAAACTTACATGTTCACGGTCGCCATCGCCACCTGCCACCGACGTCCCTGCCATCACCATCACCGCCACCGGCCAGCACCTCCTCCTCCATCCCAACTTCCTCGTTCAACATCGGCCACCAGCCAGGCAGCCACCTCCTCCTCATTCTGCTCCAGACTTCCAGGGCGCCAGCTGCACACCAGCTGCAATGCTGCAAAAAAGATGAAACAAAAGGCATCCTCGACGGTCAAGATGGGGAAGGTAAAGTTGTAAAAATTGTATAAAACCCCCTTGTAAAATAATATAAGAACATAACAACCTCTAAAGACACGTAAAGTCGCCTCGGACAAGATCAGCTGGTAATCAAGGTTCGCAAAACCGGTGCCAGTTCTGAAAGACTGAAACCAGTCAGGGTCGGTTCAGATTCCAGAACTGGTACGAACTGTTACCGGTCGGTTCAGGGATTTTCGGACCAGTTCCCTCCTATGCATTTAAATATGAGTTTAAAATTTTAAAAAATATATAAAAAATCATTAAAATAGGAAATTTTCAAGGAATGCAAAATCATACATGATTGAACACAATCAACAATTTAACATATATATTTGAATGTTTAGAACCATAAAATACTTCAATTCATCATTATTAATGCATTAAAACTTAAGTGCAGCCCATAGTTGTCAAGGCAACCCAAGGTGTTCATGAGGAGCCTAAGCACTGAGGCGATAAGGCATCCACCTAGGCGACACCTTGGCACCTCTTTAAAAACGCAAAAAATATATATCTCTAACATACAAATTAAGAATAAGATAATGAAAAATATAGTTTCTAATATTAAAAATTGAGAGAGAGGGAGGGAGGGGAGATGGGGTATAGAGAGAGAGAGAGAGAGAACGAGGTATTGGAGGTGTGTATGGAGCCTATTCTACCAATGACTTGGTATCGCACTGTGGATCAACCTATGCGGTCAGGTCGAGGGGGGTTCAGTGGAGGCAACGGCAAGGATGGCAGTGTTGGATATTGTGTTTTGATGATGACAAACACTATGACTCATATGTTTGATGTCATATGTGTTTACTTCATACGGTACTTGTTACATGCATTAACTGTGAGCATGGCATAGTCAGTACATTGTTCGTTGCAAGCCATTGTGCACGCATGACTAAGATCTGTGTCTGCATATGAATTGATCTTGTTTGCATGGCATTTCATCGAACATATTATGCATATAAAAGTCTAAGCAACTTTTGTCCAAGGCATATATCAGAGTCTGTGCATAGCAGCATTTCATGTTTAAGTCCGTGCAAGGTTGCTCACATGTCGTTAAGCTTGTACATTGCTTAAGTCTGTATAGGGTCTTGTTGCATCGTGTGCTTCATGCATTTAAAGTCTGTACAGCCCATGCTCAGATTAAGTCTGTACAGAGTCCTGTTGCATCGCATGCACATTGCATCTGTCAAGTCGGTACATTGTCTGGTCGCACACACACAAGTCTATACATTCCTATCTTTACCTACGTTCACTGTTTTAGCACTTCCACGAAGTCTGTACATTCTTCACTTAAAGTCTGAACACGGTTGCCTTGATGACCAGCAAGTCTGTACATTCTTCACTTAAAGTCTGAACACGGTTGCCTTGATGACCAGCAAGTCTGTACATCATTGTCGTATGCACGCTAAGTACATACATCCACTCGCTGACAACTGTGCAAGTCTATACATGCTGTAGTTCAGCAAGTCTGTACATTGCGTGCAATTTACATCGGTCAAGTCTGTACATCGATGCATGCTATCAAGTATGTACAGCCCGTGTTTTTCATGCATGCACATAGTCAGTACATTCGGTTGTTTCATGCAGAGTCTGCACATTCCTTACTGTCATGTCCATGCGTCACTTAAGCAAGTCCAAACATGATGCATTGTTCCCTAAATGCTAGGTAGCAAGTTTGTACACTGTCTTGCCGCATGCACGTATTTAAAGTCTATACAGTGGTTGACTGCATGTCCGAGCATTCATGATTCAATGTGTAGACTTCCCTATATGCATTTGTGCATCTTTCATCGCAAAGTATGTACACTCGTTGATGGCTTGCCTGTGCACTCATCGTCAATGTACATACTTTCCTATATGCATTTGTGCATCTTTCATGACAAAGTCTATACACTCTTTACCATGCATTCAAAAGTCTGTACATGCTTTGTTCAAAACATAAACTTACTCAGTGCATCCTCACCTGACCTGACAGAATATCTGGTCGAGGAACTTAAGAAGGGCACGTGATCCAAGAAGCCAGGATCGTGACACGTGTAGTGCAGCAGGCTGAAATGTTGCCACGTGGTCAAGGCGCTTGGGCGGGAATCGTGGAGAGCACACGCCCTATCTGTTCACTGCTCTATAAATAAGGAGCTTCTTCCTGAGGAGCACAGTGATCGTGAAGAGATGGATATAGAAGAAGCAGAAGCAGAGAGATAGCCTGCACGATCCAGAAGAAGAAAAAGAGTGAAGAAGAGAAAGAGAGAAGAAGCAAAAGAGAAAGAAGAGAAAGAGAGAGATAGAGAGCTCGAGCAGAGAAACTGAAGCATCCATTGAAGAATCTGGTTGTCTGAAAATTGGATCAGATCCAAACCAGACTTGCTCCTGCGAGAGCTACATTTTGCATTTCATTTACAGCTTTCAGTCGTTGTGTTTTTATCATTTCTTGTTTTTCTTTTTATCTGATCACTTTGTTCTTCCGATTCTCTGGTTTGAGGTCGGGTTCCTCCTGTGGACTCAGGAGAAGGGAGACTTGGTGTCTCCAGTTGCAAGTGGCTGGTGTCACTTGTGGGTTCCCTCTGGGTTTCAGAGGAAGGGAGACTTGGTGTCTCCGGTTGCAAGTGGCTGGGTGTCACTTGTGGGTTCCCTCTGAGTTTCAGAGGAAGAGAGACTTGGTGTCTCCGGTTACAAGTGGCTGGTGTCGCTTGTGGGTTCCCTCTGGGTTTCAGAGGAAGAGAGACTTCGGTCTCTGGTTGCTAGTGACGGGCTGTCACTAGTGGTTTCCCTCCGGTCTGGAGGAAGAGAGGAGTGTGTTCCTCTGGTCAAGCTGTTAGGCAGCGTCTGTTTGCAGACTGAGTCTGCGGTTCTAACCTTTGCTAGTGGAAGCCTCACTCTGGTTTGGAGTGAGGGGTGGACGTAGGTCTGTGGATCGAACCACCTAAAAAATCCCTTGTGCAGTGGTTTGACTGTTTGATTGATCCCGCTAGATGCAAGCTAGGACCGTGATCTAATTGGTTGTCCATGTCCTAGTGTTTGATGGGGTATGCATCCTTGATGTTTGAGCATTTGTCCATTGAACTTGTGATCATCACCTCATACGGATTTTAAATTGGTTAAAAATCATTAGAAGATCCATTCACCCCCCTCTGGATCTGCGTTTGTCTTATTATCCGCACCTTACAAGTGGTATCAGAGCGGGTTGCTGTGCATTGGATCCAACGATCCGCAGCAGATCCTGCATCTTTTGTGGTGCATTTCAGAGTGGGTTTCTTGTGCTCGGTGTTTTGTTTCACTGACTTAGTGCCTTGCTTTGCTCATCTGGTTTCGGTGTATTTATCATCTCTCGATGGCTCATCCACCGATCTTCAGAGGTAATGATTTTGATCTATGGCTGGAAAAGTTGCATCGGTATGTAAGGACAATCGATCCTGACCTTTGGAAGGTAATAACTCACGGTCCACTTAAATTATCAAGGGATAAATCTAAATGGACTGATAAGGATAGATTAAGAGACTCTGTCAACTCTAGAGCATTAGATTTAATGAAAGCATCACTTGACAGAGCTCTAAGTTTATGTGTTTCTTCTTGCAGGTCTGCCAAGGAGATTTTAGAGAAACTAAAGCTCACCAGGAATCACAACACATGCCTGATGGCTAACAAGAGCAACCATAGCAGTGATCAAGATGAATTCGAAGATGCTGAAGAGGTAACCAATCCTTTCTCTAGTTACACTTTAGATGACTGGGAAGATGCCTATGCCAATCTGCTAGCTTCCTATGAAAAACTAGAGAAGAAGAATAAAAGTCTGATAAAGAAGCTAAAAAATCTAGGGAATCCTATCTCTGGAGGTGAAAACCTTGAAATTCTGAAAACTGAAAATGAAATATTCAGAAGACAAGTGTCGGAAACTAGATGAAATCAAATCTGAACTTGATCAAGTCAAATCTGAAAACGGAAAACTCAGAAAACAATGTCAGGAATCTGAACAAAGATTAATCAATCTTGAAAGTGAAAACAGATTGATCAATGAAAAGTTCGAGATTGTTAGAGCTGTGAATTTAAAGTTTCAGGAAAATCTTGAAAACTATGAACCAGAAAACCAGAGTTTCCTAACTGATGTATTGTTTGATGATGATAAACTTGAGGAGGAGAACACTAGTTTGAAGGTAGAAACTGAGAAATTGAGAAAGGAAAATGAGGAATTGAAACAGTTGAATACTGTTATGTCAAAAAGACTTCTTATCTTAGAAAAAGGAAAATCTGTTGTTGATGAAAATCAAAATGAACTCCAACTGAAACAAGAAATTGAAATCCTTGAAAATTTGAATGATGTGATGCATCAACAAATTCTGGTCTGTGAAGAAGATATAGCCAACTATGAACATCAGATCTCTTCCCTTCAATCTGAAATAAATGATCTGAACAATTCCCTATCAAAATTTGTGGAGGGAAAAGGTAACCTGGACAAGCTGCTGGGAATGAAAGTAAACTTTCAGAAAGAGGGGCTGGGTTTTAATCTTGTTAATAAAAAGAGTTTTGACAGTAAGCTTCACACTTCATTTATGTGTTCTGAGCCGACTAACACAGCCAGTACACCTATCTTTCAATTCAAGGCTCAGAGGAACCAAAAACCCACTGTCAGTCCCGAAATTACTGAACAAACTCAGAAATTGGGAAAGAAAGAAGTCTCACATGGAAAGACCAAAAGTATTTCTGCTGATGCTATGAGTACTGCACACAAGTCGCATGCACCCACACACATTCATGCAAAGATAATTTCATGTCATTATTGTGGAAAAATTGGTCATGTGATGCAAAACTGTTATCTCCTGGAATCTGATGAATCGAATTTTCATTTAGGGATGAAGGAAACAAAAAATTCCAGAAATACGCATGTGCACACGATTAAAAAGTCATTCAAGAATCAGTTTACTCACAAAAGGTAACTTAAATGTCTCCACTGTGGTAGATCCGATCATGTAATGTATGACTGTTGGTTTCTGAAAGACAATAAGAGTAAGTCATTTAGGAGGAACATTGTTTCTAGAAATGCTCCAAGGAGACCTTATTGCAATAAGTGTGGTAAGTCCGGCCATACAACTAGGCAATGTTGGCATGCTCAGGGAAGGAAGTCTAACTATGAATCTGTTAAATTCCCTGTCAATAGAAACACTTCTGGTACAAATGGATTTGTTTTTGAAAGGAAAAGTCTTGCATGTTTTGAGTGTGGTAAGTTAGGCCACAGAGCTAGAGATTGTTGGCAAACTAAAAATAGAAGAAGAAATGCTCATGTAAACATCAGAGAATTTCATTCACGAGCACATAGGTTTCATGATTATACTAATGTGCACATCAAGAACACAAAACATGTTGTTTCATGTCGTTATTGTGGTGGCTTTGGGCATTCTATGAATAATCATTCGGTAATGAAAACTGATGATCTATTTGCCCAGAAAAACTTGAGAATGTCATTCAAAGGCATCACTGTCATCTCAGGACCCAAGACTGCTTGAGTACCTGTTTGTGCAAAATAAACTTTGTTTTGCAGGTGTGCCTTGGATTGAAAATAAGTTGGGAAATAAACCAAGGCACTCAAAAGAAAATCCCTTTCTGAACTTTTCAGGTAAATTCCTTGCACTTCCTGTTCTTAGATTTACTGCATAGCATGTTAAATTTGTTTTTGCATATTCATTCATCATCTACATTATCAAATTTGAATTCTCTGAACTATCCTCATCTGAAGTTTATGTTTTGCACTCAACTCTGTTGATGGACATTGCCTGATTAAGAATTCTCTGCAAACATCTGAATCTCACATGATTTGCGTTTTAATGATTGTCTGAATTTGTATATGCAGCCATTGAAAAATCTGATGCACTTAGGACTGTTGGTATTACATTATCATGCATGACCACCATGGTATATCAAATGGTAAGCTACTAAAAGGCAGGTGAAATCTGTCTGATGGTTCTTACTATGTGTGAGATGGTCCTTTAGACCAAGTTCTTCGCCTAGTACCATGGGTCATATCACTTAATAGGGCAATCTGAATGAGCTTGAGTCACAAAATCATATGTTCAGCCTTCATTGCAAACATTGCACAATATAAGGGGGAGTCTGTCTAGTCTCATGCATTGTCTTCATGACATATAGGATGATTCAGTGCTTTTAGTTAGGGGGAGTCAATGCATTGCATATCTCTTATTTTGAAAACACAAAAAAAAGGGGAGGAAGTGACTCACTGCATATAGACAGGGGGAGCATGCTTAATCTTTTCAATTGTGTCTTTGTCTGAACTCTTCCTGTCCACCTATCTGATTCATCTTGTCATATCTGTAGTGTCAGTGATTCTATCATCAAATGATCTCTCTTGACTGCTTCTGAAGTATTCATAATCTGAATTTATACCTTATCTGTCTGCCTCTCCTAAATCTGTTGAAGGAGAGCTTCACCTCTATCCAGTCAACTCTGAACTACTTTGCTCAAGAGCAGACTCCCTGCTGCAAATTTTCAGAATCCATGCTGTTTGTTGAAATATCAGTCAGCTCACTTGAATTACTGAGCTGAGATATGAAGTAAACCTTCAGCCTGAATACTACTTCATAAAAGTTAAAATATCTTTAATGAGGAACCTTCCATTATACAAGCTTAAGAACATTTGTTAACTCGAATTGGTTTAAGTCTTATGTACTCTTGTTTGGACTCAAAGAACTTGAAAATATCTGATTCAACCTCTTAATAAACTTTAACTATCTGCTTCACGTAAATTCATGTAAGACTTTCTGAAATCTGAAAAGTTGATATCCATGTCTACGTTGACTGAGATATATAGTGTATGTAGTTGTTGTTAAACACCTAACTTGTCTGAATCCATTCTGAGAAAAAGTATGGACAGAGCAATGACTGTCGTTACTGAGAAACCTGTCCAAAGGATTGTGTCATGAAGTACCATGGTTAACTCTGTTTGAAGAGATGATTGGAAACTACTGTGAAAATATGACAGAGCAATGGCATAGTTGTATTGAGTAACTAGGGATTCTGACCTCTGATCAAGGTGTATCCTCATGCCAAAGGTACTTTTAATGCTACCTCTGTTCTCTAAAATGGGAGAAGTAATACGGTTGTCACACTGAGTAACTGGGGATTCTGACCTCTGATCAAGATGTCTCCCCACGTCAAAAGGGGTTGATAAACCAAAATTGCTCATTCAAAAAAAAAATTTAATATCGATAATCAAAAAAAAAAAGAAAAATATGAACAAGTGTAAATCAAATTCTGAAAGAACAATTAAAATTCAGATGCATTCACTTATGTATCTCTTAAAGCAGTCATGGAAAGTAAACTAAGTAAGATGGAAGTTGGTTGAAATAGAATTTTATATGAGCTTGTAGTTCCTTTTTATTAAGAGTTGGTTCAGATATGAGTACAATTTCTTTTGGAAAAAACTCGGTTTACATCATTCTTAAACTATATCTGACAATCAAGGATTCATAAGCTTTTATAATGGAGGAATCTAAAACTTAAATTCTGTTTTATGAAGTTGGTATCATGCTGAAAAGTTCTATATCTCAATTTTCATTAATTGATGAATCTGTTCATCCTATTGCTCTCTATCACTGTGTTTCGATTGACATTGGTTCTCATATATGTGAGGCACAACTCTCAGTATAACCTGTTTACTTGCAGCCTTTGGATAACCAGAGTTCATCCTTGTAGATTACTCTTACATCATGGATCATAAGGGAACAATTCTCTGGTATGTTTGAGAGACTATATGCAAAGGGGGACAATGTCCAAGTGTGTCTGATTATGTTGTTTGTCTGCATTAGCTCTCTACCTTCTGCCATGTCAAATGGGGAGTATTTGTTGCATATGCATGTCTGCATAAGTTGTTTGCCTAAGGGGGAGAATTGTTTTAATTGCTTCTGATATTGTGTTGCCCTCGTCTGCCGAACTATTTTGGGTGTCTCATATGACATCACTAGATTATCAAAGTATTGTTCTCTTTTTGATGAAGTCAAAGGGGGAGAATACTTTGATGAGTCTAGTCTGAATATTCCATTTCTTTCATTCATGAGACTCATAGTGTTGCCATCATCAAAAAGGGAGATATTGTTGGATATTGTGTTTTGATGATGACAAACACTATGACTCATATGTTTGATGTCATATGTGTTTACTTCATACGGTACTTGTTACATGCATTAACTGTGAGCATGGCATAGTCAGTACATTGTTCGTTGCAAGCCATTGTGCACGCATGACTAAGATTTGTGTCTACATATGAATTGATCTTGTTTGCATGGCATTTCATCGAACATATTATGCATATAAAAGTCTGAGCAACTTTTGTCCAAGGCATATATCAGAGTCTGTGCATAGCAGCATTTCATGTTTAAGTCCGTGCAAGGTTGCTCACATGTCGTTAAGCTTGTACATTGCTTAAGTCTGTACAGGGTCTTGTTGCATCGTGTGCTTCAAACATTTAAAGTCTGTACAGCCCATGCTCAGATTAAGTCTGTACAGAGTCCTGTTGCATCGCATGTACATTGCATCTGTCAAGTCGGTACTGTCGCACACACACAAGTCTATACATTCCTATCTTTACCTACGTTCACTGTTTTAGCACTTCCACGAAGTCTGTACATTCTTCACTTAAAGTCTGAACACGGTTGCCTTGATGACCAGCAAGTCTGTACATTCTTCACTTAAAGTCTGAACACGGTTGCCTTGATGACCAGCAAGTCTGTACATCATTGTCGTATGCACGCTAAGTACATACATCCACTCGCTGACAACTGTGCAAGTCTATACATGCTGTAGTTCAGCAAGTCTGTACATTGCGTGCAATTTACATCGGTCAAGTCTGTACATCGATGCATGCTATCAAGTATGTACAGCCCGTGTTTTTCATGCATGCACATAGTCAGTACATTCGGTTGTTTCATGCAGAGTCTGCACATTCCTTTCTGTCATGTCCATGCGTCACTTAAGCAAGTCCAAACATGATGCATTGTTCCCTAAATGCTAGGTAGCAAGTTTGTACACTGTCTTGCCGCATGCACGCATTTAAAGTCTGTACAGTGGTTGACTGCATGTCCGAGCATCCATGATTCAATGTGTAGACTTCCCTATATGCATTTGTGCATCTTTCATCGCAAAGTATGTACACTCGTTGATGGCTTGCCTGTGCACTCATCGTCAATGTACATACTTTCCTATATGCATTTGTGCATCTTTCATGACAAAGTCTATACACTCTTTACCATGCATTCAAAAGTCTGTACATGCTTTGTTCAAAACATAAACTTACCCAGCGCATCCTCACCTGACCTGACAGAATATCTGGTCGAGGAACTTAAGAAGGGCACGTGATCCAAGAAGCCAGGATCGTGACACGTGTAGTGCAGCAAGCTGAAATGCTGCCATGTGGTCAAGGCGCTTGGGCGGGAATCGTGGAGAGCACACGCCCTATCTGTTCACTGCTCTATAAATAAGGAGCTTCTTCCTGAGGAGCACAGTGATCGTGAAGAGATGGATATAGAAGAAGCAGAAGCAGAGAGATAGCCTGCACGATCCAGAAGAAGAAAAAGAGTGAAGAAGAGAAAGAGAGAAGAAGCAGAAGAGAAAGAAGAGAGAGAGAGATAGAGAGCTCGAGCAGAGAAACTGAAGCATCCATTGAAGAATCTGGTTGTCTGAAAATTGGATCATATCCAAACCAGACTTGCTCCTGCGAGAGCTACATTTTGCATTTCATTTACAGCTTTCAGTCGCTGTGTTTTTATCATTTCTTGTTTTTCTTTTTATCTGATCACTTTGTTCTTCCGATTCTCTGGTTTGAGGTCGGGTTCCTCCTGTGGACTCAGGAGAAGGGAGACTTGGTGTCTCCAGTTGCAAGTGGCTGGTGTCACTTGTGGGTTCCCTCTGGGTTTCAGAGGAAGGGAGACTTGGTGTCTCCGGTTGCAAGTGGCTGGGTGTCACTTGTGGGTTCCCTCTGGGTTTCAGAGGAAGGGAGACTTGGTGTCTCCGGTTACAAGTGGCTGGTGTCGCTTGTGGGTTCCCTCTGGGTTTCAGAGGAAGAGAGACTTCGGTCTCTGGTTGCTAGTGACGGGCTGTCACTAGTGGTTTCCCTCCGGTCTGGAGGAAGAGAGGAGTGTGTTCCTCTGGTCAAGCTGTTAGGCAGCGTCTGTTTGCAGACTGAGTCTGCGGTTCTAGCCTTTGCTAGTGGAAGCCTCACTCTGGTTTGGAGTGAGGGGTGGACGTAGGTCTGTGGACCGAACCACCTAAAAAATCCCTTGTGCAGTGGTTTGACTGTTTGATTGATCCCGCTAGATGCAAGCTAGGACCGTGATCTAATTGGTTGTCCATGTCCTAGTGTTTGATGGGATATGCATCCTTGATGTTTGAGCATTTGTCTATTGAACTTGTGATTATCACCTCATACGGATTTTAAATTGGTTAAAAATCATTAGAAGATCCATTCACCCCCCTCTGGATCTGCGTTTGTCTTATTATCCGCACCTTACAGGCAGTACCGGTTTCGGTATCGGTTTCGGCCAGGACCGAAACCGAAACGTACCGGTTTCGGTTTCGGCCGAAACCAGTTCAAAACATTCAAAAGGGCAAAAAATACAGTGAGCAGGTCCGGTTTCGGACCGAAACCGTCCGATTTTGGTCTGGTTTCGGTCCGGTTTCGATCTATTTCAGTCTGAAACTGGACGGTTTTGGTCCGATTTCGGTCGGTTTCGGTCTGAAACCATTAAAAAAAATAGTTTCGGACCTGCTATAGTGAGCAGGTCCGAAACGGTTTCGGTATGAGCCGAAGTGAGCAGGTCCGAAACGGTTTCGGTATGAGCCGAAACCGATACGTTTCGGCCGAAACGTATCGGTTTCGGCCGATACTGCCATCTATGGGCAGCGCCCACCCTAGCCAGGGGGTTGCTAGGGGGGCAGAGCCCCCTAGCCTGATTTTTTTTTTTTTTTTTTGGGTGGGGGGGCATTCTAGGCTTGACAACTATGGTGCAGCCTGTGAAGGAGGACGCCGTAAGGCCTTATCGGCCAGTCCCGATGGACGAACCAAGGTGGAACTGGCCGATTCAGCCAATTCCGCTCCTATTCGTCCAGTTTCTCTTTTTTCAAATTTTTTTAATTATGTACCAGCCAGTTTTGGGATGAACTCAGCCGAACTGTCCCGACTCGGGCCGACACCGGTACAAAACCACTTGGTACGGTACGTACCAGGCGGTTTTGCATACCATACTGGGGATCAACTCTGATCGACCAATCCAGCAGTTCCAGATCGGTTTTTGGACCGGCGACCCGAGCCCGATCCCCGATTCTACCTTCCTTGCCTTCTAGGATCCTCCCAAAAATGGCGACCATGTCCTTTAACAAGTCCTCTTGTCAGTCTTCTTTGCGCATGCCAAATAACCTCAAAAGTCTTCATCGGTGAATCCCTTATAGCTGCTACTTCCATCATCTTTCAATAGAGTCATTGGATTTACAGTCTCTTCCTGTCTTCATGCATATTCACCCATTTCAGCTACTCTCAAGTCTCATCTTGTCAACAAGGCTGTCCTTGGTAGCTCCACACTCTGCCCAATACAACATAGTTGGCCTAATCGCCATTTCATAAAACCTCCCTTTCATTAATAAAAGGCACTGAAAAGTAAAAACTAATTGACAAGAGGCTACATAAAACTGTGGGTGATGTTCTCATTCTACTGCTGTAGTAGCCTTCCTTCATCCTTCCTCCACCCCACCTCCCCCTCCTCACCCCCTCAAACAAGGCAACAACCCTCACTTTCCCCCCTCCCCTCCAATAACTAAACTTCCACAAAAGATTTTGGTTAATCCACCACCAAGAAAAAGTGGAAAAGTTCCTGCAAACATTTGTTGAAGAATTGTCTGACAGACCAAGAGAGCTTCATGCTTATATGTTAAACAAAGTAGAGCAGGATCCTGCCCATCACAAACCAAAAGAACATCTGCAAACAAACAACAAAGTAGAATCATACTTTCACAAGGTAATGGAAAACAAGACATGGGGTCGGCACCATGTCAGCAATAGGGGATAGATGATGCCTCACCCCACCCCCATCAAGAAGACTTTCAAAGGAGTAATAAAAGAGGTTCTTGAGTAGGACTGTGGTACTACTCTCTACAACAATGCAGCAAATCATTTGCTGTAGCATTTTATGTCTACTTCCCATGGATATATATCCCCAACAGTACAAGAGAGAGAGATATCAGAAGCACATTCATAAGCACCTTGCTTACCACAGTTTCTCCTACCTCCACTTTATCCTGTGATGATCCAAAATTGCTAATTTAATTTTACTACAATATATCTGATAAAAATTAGAACAAGACCAATAATCCTGGTGTACTCACAGTACAGGAAGGCCCATGCAGCTGGATGGAAGAAGAACCTTTAGCAAGCTGGGTATACCCTCCGTTGGAATGACTCCTATGGGAAACAGAAACACATTTAACAAGCTGCCAATGAGTATATTATTTACACAGGATGAATGACTAATGATAAGAAGAAACAAAAGGTAGGCATAGCTAACCAATTTGAGTTGCAGTTGCAAGATAGAGGGGGCGTGGCCTTTTCTCTGAAGGAACAGTTACATTGCGAAATGTAGTTTCTTGATCAAGACCATATATATCCCGTACCTTGAATGAACACAAAAAATTTTGAGGGTGAAAACCAATCTGAGTACAGCCTTCAGCCAATCACATCACATGTTAGAACATGAGATCAATTGCACCTTAGCCATATATGATATCAAACGAAGATGGTGTGCATTTAGTATTTGCAGAGCACTTGTTCATAAATGTTACTAAGGAACGAAAATGTATCCAGAGAAAACTATCAGACAGTCAGTTTCAACCTCTTCACGTGGGACAGCTGACATTATGGAACAGAAAGTGCAAACATCAGAGTGAAGAACCGCGATGGCAAGAGTGCTCTGGGATATCTGGCAAGAAAGGAATGCATGGATATTCAAGGAAAAGTTTTACAACCCCTTTAAGATCAGTCCGTCTACTTTAGCATAGATGTCATGCAGGCCTGAACTTGTCAAAGAAGTGTATGGTTGGAGAAAGCTTACCAGTTTAATGGTGGAATGTAAACGATGTAGAGGGGAGGGTCACAATGGTTAATGTCTTGGCAGAATTCTGTACCTTAACTCTCCCTTTTTTAAATGGATTAAGGCCTTTCAAAGCAAAAAGAAAACATACAATACATGTGCACCGTCAGGTTCCTACATGCAGAACCAAGTCATTTGATGAGAAAACCCCCAAAGTCCAATCTACTTACGTCTACGTTTAACTTGTCTCTTCCACACACCTCACCCTCCCCCAACTAAACTCAGGCTGATGCCCACCTTCCTTTTGGCCATCATCTCATGTGAGTATGACAAAACCATTCCAATCACCACCTCATTGCTCCATTAATGCCACATCTACATCATCCAACTGGATGCATGGTAAATGACAAGCCATTAACCAGTATATCATAAACCTAATGAAAAGTCGGGCTAGCTAGGTTTGTGACAATCTGCAAGAAGTCTTGCTACAAGTAATGACCGGTCAACAACCTAAAAGTTACCCTACATTCTTGCGAGTGTCTGTTTCTTGAACAAATGGAAGACAATGATGAGCCTTTAGGCAAGCAGTGCCCAAACTCTAAAGTTGATTGGCAATTAAAGAAAATTATCATGATAACTAAGTATGTAACAATAATTTCAAAATATTTGAAATCTATGATGATGATTACGTTGTACATCGACAAATTTTTAAAGTTTTTAAGAACATAATACCTATAGATATATAATGGTAAAATGGAAAAACTAAATGAGCTAACAAAAAACCTAATGTGCTGCACCAGCTTTTGTTACGATTTTTCCCAACCATTCCTTCCTATCAAGGGATTAAAACTCCTAATAGACCTCATCTCTCCAAGTCTTACCACATTGGGCTCAGGGATAATCAGGCTTGAAGTTGCAATCTTCTGTGTTAACTTTATGGTTGTTCCTCCTCTAGATATGGGATAAAAAAACAGGCCAGGTCAGAGCATACCTGGCTGCAATAGGAGGGAACCAGGGGTCCAGGACAGACCAATCCAATCTGACAGGATTAGAAACCAGTATGGGGATTCTCTGAAAGTTTCAAGAACATTTTCACAAACTTAGGTTTGGGAACATTTTCATGAACATGGACTTTATGCAACCTTTTTCGTTTATTAATGGCCACCTTTTAATTTTACTAAAGAATCTATGCAATTATATAGCCCTTCATAATCAAACTTGCCTTCCTGATATCCATCGGCAAAACAGTATAATCAATGGAGAAAAGGAAAATAGAAGACAATGAAGAGGAGACATCATCAGTCCAACAGTCCTAGATATGGACCCAAATACCTGTCCATAAAACAGCATAATCAATGGAAAGATGGAAAATAGGAGAGAAGGAAGAGGAGACATCAGTCCAATAGTTCTTGATATGAACCCAGTCCTAGATATCCATCCATAAAACAGCATAATCAGTGAAAAGTGAAACATACGTGACAAGGAAGATGAGACATCATAAGTCCCACAGTCCTAGATATGCACCAGTCTTGTTGCATGCTATGGCTGCGCCAATCTACAACACATATCCATGAT
The DNA here is from genome assembly GCA_022559845.1 of Amorphophallus konjac. Classification (NCBI taxonomy): domain Eukaryota; kingdom Viridiplantae; phylum Streptophyta; class Magnoliopsida; order Alismatales; family Araceae; genus Amorphophallus; species Amorphophallus konjac. The sequence goes on from CM040127.1 coordinate 35,292,296, forward strand.
AGTCTACTCTTAGAACTTAGCAACCAGCTAACTTCCAGTTTGAACAATAATTGGGATGAGGACTACATCAAGCTCATCTTGGCTGGTTTCCAGTCTTTAAAACCTAGCTTCTGACAAGTAATCATACACACCCCACTGGTAAAGAAATACAAGTTACCTCAAACAGGGTTTTCATTGTGTCCTCTAATTCTCTGAGCCAAAAAACAGTTTCTAGAAAGAAAAAAACTTGGGGTAACCGAGTAGCTTTTAAAATATGCTATTATCACAGCCAGGGGCCCCAGGCAAAAACATTTGCATCCCAGGATTAGTGCATAAGCTATTGCCGGTATGTTAGGCAAGGTGTGGGGACAGGTTTCCCCAATAACACTTGCATCCCAGGATTAGTGCACCTGAGCCGAATTGGCCAACTCAGACCATATCATACCAGGGCCGGCCCGAGTCAATCCGGATAACCGATACCGGCAAACCTTTATATATATATATATAAATATATATATATATATATATGGGGGGGTGTGGAGATTCCCATGGATATTCAAGAAGATTCCAAATGTTCAATCCGTTGAAGGTGAAGCATGGTTTGCCATCTCTTACGAGATGTCCGAGATCCCTCTGAGATCTCTATTTCTCCAAAGGTCGCGAGAAACGAAACCCCTGAAACCGAGATCTTCCCCCCCCCCCAGTTTCATTCTTCCTCTCTCCCTGTCTCTCTCTACCTCGACCCCCTTGAGCTCTCTCTCTCCCCAATCTCTCTCTCTGTCTCTCCCTCGGACTCTCTCTATCTCTCCCTCTGTGACACTCTCCCTTGAACTCTGTCACCCTCTCTTTCTCTCTCTCTGTCTCCCTCTTTCTCATCTCTCTCTCCCCACGTCTCCCCCTTCTCTCTATTTGAGATAGAGGGGGACAGAGAGGAGGGAAGACAGAGATACATGTACCATTTTTTATGCTTTTTGATGTATTCTTTAGTTTGTGATTCATATAACATTTTATGTATATCTTTTTGGTGTAACTTTTGAAGCATATTGACATTGGTGGATGTGAATGGATTTGTTATTGTTATCATTACTCTTCATTTTGTAAAATGGAGTTGTCAATTAGAAAAATATGTTTGTGAAATTGAGTGGTTAGTAGAAAAAAATAGCATTTTCATAGAAATAGGCTATATATATGAAAAAAAATTCCGAAATCACCGAACCCGATCTCGCAAGATTTTTTCAAAATCTTTCCGAGATCTCTTCTCTTATGTCTTTTCGAGACGGAACCGATATTCGAGACGAAAAACCTTGAGGTGAAGCTGCTGATCTGGAGGATTTCCCATGGGAGGCTTCCCACCAAAGACTGGCTCATGCGCTTCTTACCGGGAATCTTACCAACCTGCTGCTTGTGTGGCCTGGAGGACGAGTCTGTGGACCACCTGTCCGTAGGTTGTCTTTACTCGCAGGCTGTGTGGGAGGGTGTGACTACAAGAGCCCGGAGTTTTCGAGGTCAGCAGTCGAATGTGCAGTCCTTGATCGGGTTTTGGGGCAGGAGTTGGCCCCTCAAAGGTGATCGTGTTGTTTGGTGGCTCATCCTGCATACCATTCTTTGGTCCCTGTGGTGTGAAAGGAACAACAGAATCTTCAGAAGGGAGACTAGAGCGGAGGACTCTATTATTTCTTCCATTTGTACTAGAGTGAGGGAATGGGTGGAGGTGCTCTGTAATGTGAATGCCCTCACTTCTATTCTTTTTGCTTTGTTGGGGGGTGAGCGGTTTTACACCACCATGGTGTGGCTTCTTATACAGGGCCTATTTGGGAGGGGGGGTTTACTACACTTGTACACCTTCTTTTGCTTTTAATACACACAGTGGTACTACCCACTTTCAAAAAAAAAAAAGAAGAGTAGTTCAGCAGTAAGCAAAGAAAGAATTCAAATAGAGAAAAAGGAAATTGATACCTTGCACAAGAGCTCTTCAACAGGAATCCCATCAAACCACTCAAAAGGCTTATGGTTACATTCACCCCATAACATCCCACCTTCACCAAATTCACCCCACCGACAGGTTCCTGCATCACAAGTCTTCTACCGCGTAAGTATAAAAAAGCTTCGACAGCTAAAGGTTTTTTGCTCATGTTTCCAACTGACAGATATATCTTTACTTGAAAGTGAAAGGACAAAAATGGCAAGAAGACACAACAAAGGATGAAGAAACATTCAGAATGAGTTCCTTTCCAGTAAATGGAAAAGAAATCAGGTTAAATCACAATAACAGACAGTAGGGAAATTAGAATGAGAATAATGCATCTTCACCACAAACTGGAAATGCACCAATTTACAGAAGCAAGCCCATGTCATCCTGTGGAGTTCTCGTATTCTTTCCATAAATCATACATAAATACAAAGAAGGAATAGGGATCAGCCCCCAGATCATACGTTCCAAAACCAATCAGGTTGGCCAATCCTGATCCAATCCAAGCCAATCTGAGCTGATCCAGTCTGAGCTAACTTGGCTAGGATTGGACCCAATGTTTGATTCTCTTAGAAGAAAAATTCCAAAAAATATTAAAAATACAAACATGACTTTTTCCGATCTCACCACAAGTTGTGGAAAGGTGAACTCACCAGAAGTCACAGATGAGTCAAGCCTACAAGGCGCTTAAAGAAATGCAATTCTTGTCTAAACATAGTGAATTTTTTCCTTACAACTTCAAATACGGTCATTCATACAGTAGCAATGGAGCATATGATAGATGAACAAGTCATCTGGAACTTTGACAGCAATATCTTCGCTTTCAAAAAGACCAAAGTACCGGTGACGCAAAGTCTATTAAAGTAGAAGAAACGAACCCGAAGAATTTTGCCGTAAAGTAGTATGAAGAAATAAATAATGGTGCTGACTTGTGCGAAGCTTGGTAACTACAGCTTCCTCAGTCAATCCATCCTCAATGGAAAAGGTTTTCATGGTCTCTAGAATAGATATCACACAATATCCTTTTGCAGAACGAGAAATCCCTACAAGAACAAGAATCAAGGAAATAAGCACCAAAATCAAACAGTTGAATAAAAACATGAAATTAGAATTGTCCAGAAGATAAATAAAGCTTGAATGTCAAAAAGAGATATTATAGAATTATGCAGTTGCTAGCTACAATTTTCAAGGTTATTGTAACACAACTATTAGGGTGGGGGTGAGGGGGTGCACAGGGAAGGTGGTTTTGCATTAGAAAATTAGTACATATCAATGATATTTAGCTAGATGGATGTTGGAATCAGATATTTTTCCTCACCAATAGGCAGTAACTCTGTTTTATCGGCAAAGATTTAATAACTGATACCCACATATATGACAAGTCTGATGAGCATGCAGGAAGCATGCTCATGAATAGAACAAAATCAACAACTATAAAATCACATTGTAAATAACTGGCACTCATAACTCACATTGTAAATAACTCAACTACTTGGAAGCATGCCTTTAGATGTGATGACAGTTCTGATACATCATATCATACCAAATTTATCTCAGTAGTCAAATGATAAGGCACAATACAAAGAAGCAGCCATGAAAAAGAATTGCCAAGGCTGCTACGTTATCAAAGGTGCCTGAGGAAATTACCAAGGTGACAAGGCAAGGGGACATAACAAGAAGTCGCCTTGCTGTGGCCGAGTTCACCCAGGCAATTGCTTAAATCTAGAACATAATCTAATCCAGGAAAAAGCATTACCTGTGTCTAGAATATATATTCAGGAGAGAAAAAAGTTTCTTGCATCTCCACGATAGCATCTTCTCAACACTCATACATTTGTGACTTAAAAAAAGGTAACACACTAGGAGATGAGTTTATTGCTCTACTCATTGAATTCAGGAAAAAGGATACATCATAGAAGATGCATGGCACCTTATCTTACTCCACCAAGATTATAGCATAGGAAATGCGACAGAAAGTTCTAACACTTACAACGTAATAAAATGTATTACAACGTAATAAGATGTACAGTGATCTTTATACGCTACATCAACTAGATAAATATAATCTTGCCACTTCATAATGGTCTTCTCTAGAACTAAATCCTCAAAATTGTCCATCCTAGCCTGCCATTGCCCATTCCTCTATGGGCTTGATTCTCCTCAATGAAAAATAGCAAAAACACTGTGTCAGTTATCATTACATCTCTACTTATTCCATTCTCCTTCATGTAGCCCACACTCCACAGTACTCCCACTAGCACAATACCGACATCATCTTTTCTGCTCTCAGTGGTGGACACTCTTCCACCACCACCACCCCTAGAGATGTCAATGGATCATGAAGATCCGAAAACCCAATCCGGATCCAAACAAATTTTCCGGATTTGGATCAGACTTTTGACCCAAAATACTATATTTATCTGGATTTGGGGCGAGGGTTCTCTGATCCAAAACCAACGATTTCAGATCGGGTTTTGGGGGCGCCATGGGAAACCCCATTTCAGGGCGAGCTCTGCCCCAATCACAGTCCCATTTGATTCGCCTTTTCTTCTCTACCTCGTCTCTAGGTCTAGGGTTTCTCCCATCCGCATCTATCTCGGCGATGGCGGCGGCGAGGTAACGGTGATCTCCTCGACGGCCACGACGATCACGGTATGCTGATCGCTCTCTCTCTCTCTCTCGTGAGCAGGTGCAGGTGCCGGCACTGGAGGGAGACCCACCTCCGGCACCCTCTCCAGTGGATCTCTCTGCACCCTCTTTATCTCTCTCTGATCTCTCTCTCCCATGCTCTCTTTCTCTCTCAGTGGATCTCTCTGTGCACCCACCTCCGGCACCCTCTCTCTCTCTCTCTCTCCCCGCCTCCGCACACCCCACCGGCTGGGTGGGGGTGCCGGCGGCGGAGGGGGGAAACCCCCCTCTGGCGTCCCCCCCCCCTCTCTCTCTCTCTCTCTCTGATTTCGCATTTTTATGTATTCTTCTGCCATTGGCTTTCCACTATTCTGTATCCCCTTGGTGTTCCCTCCAGAAAACACCCACGAGGGAAAACAGGGACCCAATTGTATGGAATCCTGTTCCTGTGAGATACATATAAGCCTATGGAAATCCAACATCGACACAATCCTCAAATTATTTCTCATGATGGCATCTGTTCTTGTTTCCTCCTTTCCAAAAGCTTTGTCTTTGCTAAGTAATTTGAGTTCTTTCTCCACAGCTGCTACTCCGAAGCAGATTAGACAGCTAATGAAGGTGGATGGGCTTACCAACGACGAGGTGAAGAGTCACCTGCAGGTGGGTGGGTTTCTGATTGATTCCTTCTCATTTAAGCTCAGATTCTGCTACCTGTTCAGCAGAGTAATTAACTTTAATCTTGCACGAGAGTCGGAACCCCATGAGATCCTTTGCAATTTACAGTCTTCTCCTCGTCATCGAAGGATCTCTAGGCATCTGCTCCAAGTAAGAGACCAAAGTTACTACTCTCTCAGCATGGCAATAGTTAACAATATGGTTTTTGTGGTTGTGCATCCATAAGCATTTTTTAAGCATAAGATTGGCTTTTGCAATATTTTGTTCAAAATCAACTTTTCTTATGCACGTCAGTTTTAGTGGAGAGAAACCGTTCAAGGTAAATCACATGCTATTCTGATGCATCTATGTGCTTATTCATCTGAAGCGCTCTTCATGTGTATTTATCAAATGGTATGAATTTCAGTTTTCCACTTCTGGCTCCAATGCCACTTTCAGTGGGATATCAAATGATACCAGAGCTACCCATAGTCTATTTGATATTTACTAATGATCCAACTACCAAGTTCAATGAACATCTTAAATAAGACAATTTGGTTTGAACAGGGTTTCGTAAGCTTTTTTGAAAGGGATTGGGCTTAGGGCATTAACAATTTCATGTGGGGTTTGAGAAATCAGAGGTTCTACTTTCAAAAATACGCAAAAAAGTAAAGGAGGAATTAGAAGTCTTGCTGGTGCGAGCTCTTGATACTTCTGTGGGATAGCCATGGTAAGATCATGGATTGCCATCTCTTGGGATCTCTTTGCAACCTGTTTCCCTCTCTCTAGGGTCTGACATAAAATCTAGCTTGAGATGGATGCGGAGTGGGGGGTTGAGATAAGAGAAAGAGAAGCAGAAAACTTTATGTAAATAGTAAAGTTTTATCTGGCTTTTCATTCCCACCTAACGGTTGGATTGTGTTGAGAGAAGTTTATGCAACTTCATGGACAGTAAATTGAGCTCTGATCGGGGGGGAGAGCTGCTTCAAATTATTGAGTGGGGTGCGGGTGGTTGTATAAAATCTTCGCTTTCTGGCCAAAGAAACTAACATATAATGTTCTAAGAAACATCATTTAAATTTGCATTATTTAAATGACTGGAGTCATTGCTAACTGTAAACGAGCTAAATTTGTGTAATTACTTTCTGGCAAAAAGCAAACATTCAATGCCCTAAACACTTCATTTGAATTTCATCATTCTCATTTTGCAGATCCTTAAGTCTCCAACTCTGGGCATTAGCTTTTTTTTCCTTTTAGTAATTTATGCTAATTTTCAAGTTTTCATTTTCATGTGAATAGAAAGTTTGATGATCTTTGAAAGTTTGAATTAACTTGGCAGGTTGAAGCAAACCCCATTAAGATTTGGAAGCTACAATCATATGCAATTCATGATGACTTGGAAATTTGTAATGGTGATGGTGATAGATACATGGTACATTACTCTAAACCTAGTGTGAAGCTGCTGCTGTCATTGGAAGCTGGGATATGAATGAGCAGAATATCCCCTCGTCAGAGAGGAAGAAAAAGTTATCAGGCCATACACATGGCTTTATATCCAGACTTGTGAAGCTTCTTTACGAAACAGTACAGGTTGTATTCAAGGTGGATTATACTTTAAAAAAGTCAGATTGAATCCCGACGGTGTTATCAGTCAATAGATGGCATCATCTGGAGTCACTTTCATCAGTTTGGGTTCTTCACTGTTTATAGCTCCGGTTCCAGATACAAATGCTCTTTTCCTGTGAAGTGCAGCTTTCCTTAGGGGGCAGGATCCAAAAACCCGATCCGGATTCAAAAATGAGAAGTTGCTGTTAGAATCAGGTAATTCTGTAGATGCAATCACCTGTTCCTGGAAGTGTAAATGAGAAGCATTATCTTTTCCTTAAAAGGCAAAAAAAAGGAGAAAGAAAAGTAAAGGCATTATGTTAATTTAATAGCATTAGCCATTAAACAAAGAAATACAATCATTCAGATGATCTATTTTTGCTCTGTCCTGTAAATACTAATGATCTTTTTGTGGCCTCTGCTTTTGTTTTGCTGTAGGAGTCAGCATAATGTCCATTATCTCATGCTCCACATTGTTTGACTACTGCATTTGAATCTCACATTGCAAAGAGTCTGCATAAGACCATTGTATCCTAGCACCATTTGTTTTTTATTAAGTGGCTATCCACTCTCTGATTATTGTTTATCCTGATTTAATGTTTTCCCAGATGTTATCTTTTGCTGTTTGAATATTAGTCGTCTGAATGCTGGGTTGTGCATATACTGCATGTTGAAACAGTAGTAAAAATATAACTCGGATCATAAAGTTCAATTTCGGATCTGACTTGGATCTGAAACTAAAGCTGAAGACTTGAGTTTCTCTTGGCCCACTAGAGGGGTAAAACTACAAGGTGCAATTTTGAATTTGTTCCGGATTGGAAATTGTCTCTTTTGGCCCACTAGTGAGGTGAAAATCACAGCCGAAATTTAAGCTGAAGATTTGGGTCTTTTTTGGTCCATTAGAGTGTGTTTCGGATCTGAAATTATCTCAGTTGGCCCACTGGTAAGGTAAAATAAGAGTAATTTTGGATCCAAACCTGCAAACTGGACTTTCGGATCCGAAATTGGAAACTGCAGTTTACCGCAGCTTCGGATCCGAAATAATATTTTACTGTGTGGACCTGAAATTAGATCCAAATTTAAACTTTTAGATTTCTGTAATGTTTGTGTTCACTGTATGGATCCAAAACTAGATCCAAATTTAAACTTTTAGATGTTTGTAATGTTTGCATTTATCTGGACCCCAATGTAAACTTTTGGATCTGTATAATGTTTATGTTTAGTGTATGGATCCCAAAAAAGATCCGAATTATCCACAAAGTTGACTTTGTGTAATATTGTGTTTACTATTTGGATCCGAAAATTTGGATCCGAATTCAATCCGAACATGCAAATTCAGATCTCCCTACACTCTTTTTTTTTGTAGTACCATTAATGTATAAAATGAAAGAGAATGTACAAGTATAGGCTGTGACAACCCCAAAAAATAGCAAACCCCAAAATCCTATACATCAAAAGACCACACAAAGCAAGTGTGGAACAAACTAGTCCCCCAAACAACCAAAAATATAAGTATGGGAATTCACATTACAAATAATAGCATCCCATTCCCTTACTCTGACACAAACAAAAGAAACAATTGTGTCCTCAGAACGAGACCCCCTCCTGAAGATCCGACTGTTCCTCTCCCCCCACAACGTCCACAGGGTGGCATGAAAAATGAGCCACCACGCAGTCCTATCGCTCTCTGTGGGCCAAGGCCTGCCCCAATGCTCAAGCAAGTGACGAACCTCACTGTGTTGAACGTAAACGCAGCCAGTCCTAGTAAGCTCTCTCCACACCCCCTACGAGTAGGAGCAACCTACAAACAAGTGATCCAGGGTCTCGGCGTCCTCCCCACAAAGACAGCATGTCAACTGGATATCCAGAATGGAATGATGCAACCTGTCTCGAGTCGGCAATCTCCCATGAGAGATCCTCCATACTAGAAGTTTCACGTTCAATGGGCTCTTCGTTCTCCACACCTGATCATGAAGGTTGTGTCGAACACCTCCATCCGATATGACTCCATAGGCAGATCTAACAGTGTAGGCGCCGTCTTTCTCTCACCTCCAGACCCATTCATCCTCTTAGTCGAGCTGAGGATAAAGGGGTAATAAGAGAGAGAGAAACTCCTCCAACTGAAGCACCTCCTCCTGCCTAAGAGCCCTCCTGAAAGACGGAGCCCAAGCCCCTCTAGACAGGAGGGGGTCGAAAGCTCGGACTACTGAACCCAGGGGATGTGCAACAGCCGCATAGAGGCTAGGAAACAAAGCGTCCAAAGAAGACTCCTCGCACCACCTGTCCTTCCAGAAGAGGCTCATGTCCCCTTTTCCCAATCGAACACGGACACCGGAGACGAGAACATCCCTGCAAGAGAAGATATCCCTCCAAAGGGAGGAGGTCCTGTGTAGAGGCGTCGGAGTCAAGTCCCAGACTCTCTTTCTATCAAAGTATCTAAGCCTGACCACCTGTGCCCATAGCCCCTCCTCACCATGTCCCCAACCTCCACAACCACTTGCATAAGAGGGTCAGGTTGAAGTCTTTGACATTCTTGATCCTTATTCCACCCTGCTCCTTACTAGAAACCAGTCTTCCCCATGCAATGTCATGCCAGCCCCTACATCTCTCCCCATTCCCATGCCAAAAGAACCTACACTGAATGGAGTCAATCTTCCTCACCACCGACTTAGGGATCCGGTACATGGAAATGAAGTAGGAAGATTGTTCAAAACCAATCTGCTCAGTACCAATCTGCCCCCATAGGATAAAGCTCTAGCCTTTCAACCCGCCAACCTGGACTCATACCTCTGAATGATAGGAAGCCAATATGCACACCAAAGGGAGCCCAGGAAAAGTAGGAGACCCAATTAGGAGAAAGGGAACCCTCCAATCTTACAACCCAGCAAGCGAGGCTCCCTCGAAATATCCCTATCCTCCAAGTTCACTCCTACAATAAGACATTTGTAGTAGTTAACTTTGAGACCGGTCACCTCCTCTAGCCACTCCACCAAGAGCCTAGCCATGTAGTACTACTGTTCGCCCTCAGCCAAAAACAGAATGGTGTCTTCTGCATACTGCAAGTGAAAAATAGAAGGAGCACCTCTGTCCGCCTGAAAACCTTTGATCAAACCAGCAGCCTCAACCCTCTATCACACCCTACTCAAAACACGAGTCACAAGTACAAAAAGACGGGGAGACATAGAATCCCCCCGACGAAGCCCCCGACCACTATGGAACAAAGAAAACGGCTTCCCGTTAATTAGGACCGCGAAGGTAGCTAAAGAGATACAAGTCTTGACCCATCTAATCCACCTCTCACCAAAGCCCATCCTCTCCAACACATCAAAGAGACACTGCCAATTCACCCTGTCATAAACTTTCTCAAAATCCAGCTTGAATACCACCCCTATTCTCCTCTGATTCTTCAAAATAAATATACACTCATGCACCACCAGAAAGTTGTCCAAAATATGTCTCCCTCTAATGAAAACCCCCTGAAAGTGACTGACAGCCTATCCATAACAGTGACCAACCTCCTTGGTAACACCTTTGTGATAATTTTTTAAGTGTAATTCAGCAGACTGATAGACCTATAGTCCTAGAATTCTTGAGCACTAGCCTTCTTTGGGATGAGCACTAGGAAGGTTTTATTAATACCCCCCCAATGAGCCCTCCCCTCCTGGAACTCTCTCACGGCTGTCCAAAGGTCATCCTTGATGATCTCCCAACATTTCTGAAAGAAAATCAGCAGAAAACCATCCGACCCAGAAGCTCTATCACTTGCAAGAGAAAATACTGCCTGGTGGACCTCCTCCTCAGAAAAGGGTCGGAAGATATCCTTCCTCTCCTCTTGAGAGAGACGAAGGAGAAGATCATCTGCAATCCTCGGCCTACTGTACTCATCCTCAATGAACAACGAAGAGAAGAAAAGTCTCGCCTGGTCCCTAATGTCCTCCTCTGTACAGAAGAAAAGGTCCCCCACCTTGATGCACGAGACGACATTGACCCTCCTCCTTCCAGAAGCAAGGCGCTAAAAGTAGGTTATGTTTTTGTCCCTCTCTGACTCTCGATCTCTGTCTCCAGAAGATCTCCTCTCTACATAGTGTCTCATCAAACTGCTGCATCAATGAATCTCTAAGTGCCTTGTCCTCATCATCCATAAAGCCTGCCTCCTCCAGGCAGTCCAGACCCTGACGCTGCAGCAAAATTGTCCTTCACTGCTCTTCTCGTAAGAGATTTATCAGCTCCCCAAGCCTGACAGACCTACGTCATGTGCTTCAACCTACTAACCAAAGTACCCATAGCAAAGAAGCTCGCAGCCTGAGCAAACCATACACCTGAAACAGTTACCATAAAGTCTGCCTCTCTGAACCAGAACTGCTCAAACCTAAAATTGTATCTCCTGTCATACATCCTGCTAGTCTTCAAAAGGATGGGCTCGTGGTCAAAACCATATCTCGCCAGAGATGCCACCTGCACATGAGGGAAGTGGTCCTCCCAATCTACTGAAACCAGAAACCTATCCAGCCTAGAGTAGGAAACATATGCTCTCAGGTTGAAGCAAGTGAAGAATCCATGTACCATGTCGATATCCACTAGAGCTGTCTCTTGGATGAAGTTCAAGAAATCCTCCATGTCACCACTATAGGTCATCTCCTGTCCTCTCCCATCGGGCTCCCTACTCATTACTTATAAAAAATATATACATTAGGATTTCGAGGTCAAACCCGGATCAAAAATTTCAAGTTTGGATTCGGATCAGATCCGGATCCAGAATAGCATTTATATTTTGGATCGGGTTCAGATCTGAGGTTATCGGATCCGGATTCAGATCATGAAAAATCCTAGTCCGATCCGATCCGTTGACACCCCTAACCACCCCTCAAAAAAAAAAATTTCCAGTTCATGAATGTCTGCTGGGAATTGTTTCGTAATGAAGACATAAAAGAGCAAACATGATAATAAAGAGGCTACATTCCTTTGGATGCTTCTTAACACAAAGCACAATAAAATTATCTTTTAGCAACATGACACATACCAGAAATACAATCAAAACTCATATTTGATGTGAAACAAAGTCTTTTTTTTGGGAAAGCAATGAAAACCGAGAAACAAAATTTTTGAATATTACAGAATCAATAAACAGCTGTTTGAATAATATTAGCAGAATAATTGAAAATTAAAAACTCTGTTGGTACTAAAATATCCTCATGTAGACAGCAATATGACAAGATGCATTACCAATAACAGGCATTGGGTCAGGAAACTCAATGTCATGGTTGGCCCCAGCGAGTCCAAATACATAAGGGCTGCCTGGATACGCATGCCTGAAACATACAAGAGAATAATAGCCAGTACATACAAAAGACAAAAATCCAGAACAAGATATAGGCAGAGCATATACATTAAAAAGCAAAAAAGCAGAAAGTAAAAAAAATTGTAAATCAAATACCCAGATATGAAACGACCCTTCCGCGAACGAGCCTGAGTCGGTCCTTGAACTTCCTCAACTATGCACTTTCCAACCCAGAAAAAGTGTTCATAATAACAATAAAGCATTTGAATGAAGAATGTACCATAAAAATCACAATAAATAGTATATATCAAGCTGACTAACAAGAAATGGAGGCTGGTTAATAGAAGAGAATGAAAACAGCAATCACAGCAAGAAATATCAAAAATAGAGTAAGAAAAAATGCACACGATAGAATGCACTACACACCATCTTTCCAGATTGACTAGTTGGGAAATAGAAAAGACAAAAACCATTATTAGAATGTCCCAAAAGAACAACAATAGATCCTTTTTTGAACTCCAATGGCTGAGATTTCCTTCCAAGTACTAGGCTGCAATGTCCAACCTCTTGGTTTTTGTTTTGTCTACAACAGTCCATTCTTCACATTCTCACCTTTTACATATTTGCTTAGAAATATGATTCGTTGCATCTTTTTCCCAGGTTTCAAACTTTGATTGCAAACACAAAGTTGGTTGCATTTTCCATGTCAATTGAGTGGTTATCTTATGAAATGGTAAAAAAGTAAGAGTCAAAAAAAGAAAAAACAACTTGTCAAACCCAATAAAAACAATGTAGCCAAAAAAAATGATTTTAGTATTTTGCTGCAGAACTAGAAAGCATGAGCACAGAACACCATAGACATAGCAGAATATGAATTCCTAGATTTGCCTTAACTTAAAGCATTGCTATTATCTAAATTCCAACATGGCTCTTTATACACAGTAGAATAAGCATGTGAAATATGCAAAAAAAAAGGAGAGATATCTTCAGAAGAAAAAAAATCCAAAGCCTTAACGTCACTCACCACAGAATATCCAGCACGAGTCAAATCATCCAAAGTTTGGCGCAGGTTCTGAAACAGAAGCATTTCGTTGAATGCAAGACCTCAGTGTTTTGTTGAATGCAAGAAGCCAATATTTCATGAGATGCAAGGAATCAACAAATGGTGCAAAAGATTAAAGGGTGGACTTAAACATATCAGTGGAAAAAGAAAGTGGACTTAGAAAGACCCCTCAGTCAAATTGAGCAAAGACAACCCATCCATATCGAAGAAATAAAACTATATCATGACATAAACCTGAAACTTTTCAGGAAATTTAAGATCCTAGAGTGAAGGAATCAAGAGAGGATTTAATGTAACACTGTCTGGATTGCATGTTTATCCAAGAAGCAAGGTGTAGTTTTTCATTGGAACAAAACAAACAATTAAATCTTGTGGAAGAGAGGTAAAAATCATAAAAGTAAACTCTCAATGAAGAAGAATGTCTCCTTCAGCAATAATTCGATTTCTGCAGTCATTTTATGTACTTTTGTTTTGTTTTCTTGAAAACCAGCAGCAACCGTGTAATCAAGGAGCAGTCCAAGAGACTTCCAAAATTTAGTGAAATAAGATAGGATAATCAAAAAGGCCAAACAAAATCCTTACCACAATAGGGCATCCAGCTCTGGGAATACTATCTGTCCGCAAACCACCAAAAGGATTTAAACCAGCATACTCAACAAGAACACAAGCATCGAATCCGACAGCTTCATAAAAATCCCCAACCTGAAAACAACTGCAAATTAAATATAATAGAACATTGGAAAAATACTAGACTAATGCAAGACCAAAGAATGAAAGAGCGGCCAATCAAAATATTTAAAAGGAACAACATAGCTGAAGCAGCAACCCAACACAAACGGACTATTGCAAGGCAGGCTGGTGGCCGAAACCGGTTGAAAACATTCAAAAAAAAATATTGAAAATTTTAGGGGAAATCATAAAAAAATATAAATAATCAGATAAAAATCAGACAAAAATCATTAGACATGTATTTGACTATAAAGAAATAGGATTAAGTACAATAAACATTGTTAAAATAATTAAGTTTGGGGTATTTTTGTTATTTTGTTCTCAGTGTGTGTCTGGGCCTTAATTGTGAGTGGGAGGTACATATACCATTGTAATCTCCTTGAATTGAAATATATGGATAATTTTTCTTCTTTTAGCCCTAAATTCACATGGTATCAGAGCGATGGGGTAGCTCCGTCGCAAGGGAACCACCACCGCGGCGTGCGCCCTCCATCCTTCACCACCGTCTGCCTCTGCTTACAGTTCGCAGGAGGAGAATGGACATCGACGCGAACGCCGCGCGGGTGTGGGTTCGCCGGAGGAGAACGGACCTCGACGCGAAGGCCACGCGGGTGAGCGGCGCGACGTCGCTGGCCCTCGCGTGAAGGGCGCGGCGCGAAGTCGCGGTGCGACCCTCGGGCGTCGTGTGCACGGCGCGTCGGACGTGAGCACGGCGCGTCGGACGTGAGCGCGGCGACCTATCACCTTGCAACCCTCACAGGTGGGTGACGTGGTCCCGATCCTGCCCAGGTGTCTCCCTGCAGTGCAAGGGGTTTGAAGTCTCTAGAAAATCCTGAAATTTCTAATCACGGTGTAAATCGTTTCGTTTGACAGCAACATCATCTTTGGTGGTAAGAAAGCCTACCCTTATCTTCTAACAGAGTTTTCTCCGCACCGGCTCGTTCCTTTAGGATGGTCAGCACATGAGGGCTTCTGATCTTCTCCCTATGTGCTGACCCATTTGTTGCTGCAAGAAGATTGTTTAAATCCCTTTTTGCGCAGCAGAGGCTTTGCTTGTTTGGTTTGTTGTTGTCATGGCAGAATCGTCGGGACCCACTTCTATCCCGACTTCTGACGGGCTACAAAATTAAATGGCACTAATTATTCACAATGGGCACGGTCTTTTCGCCTCCTGCCGCTTTCTTTGAGAAAACTTCGACATATTGAGCAAGACTCTCCAGAGAAAACTGATAAGAAGGCATATGAAGCTTGGGAAGTTGCTGATGGGATGGTAATTTCAGTTCTGAATAATAGTTGTGAACAGAGTATTTTCAATAGTATTGTCTTTTTAGACATCGCTAAGGAGATGTGGGATACTCTGAAAAAGATTTATTCTACATAGCACAATATTTCTCATATTTATAATATTTATTCAAGATTGTTTAATATGAAGCAAGAAGGAAGACATATTTCTCAATATTTTGCTGAAATTCGGGGTCTCTGGAGTGAATTAAAACTGTATCAGCCTAGTGCTGTAGATGCCGCTCAACTGGAGAAACAAAAGGAAGAGTTTATTGTTGCTAAGTTTTTGTTTGGAATGGATGATAATCTCGGAAATGTTAGAGACAATTTGCTTGCAGACACTCGGGTTCCTACATTGGCTGGTGCTTACTCTCGTGTTCTTAGAGCAAGTACCAAATTGAATCTGACTGAGACAACATCTAGTGAGATTGGAGAGTCTGGTAGTGCTTCAGCTCTTGCAACAGGGGGGCGTGGCCGTGGGCGTCATTGGTGGCGGTCATGAGTCTGGAGGATTGTACTACCTCGTTGATGGACCTCTCCAAAGACATAAGGCTTCCTCAGCATCTGATACATCTTTTCAGTGGCATTGTCGACTTGGACATCCATCCCTTTCCAGGCTACGTGAGATTGTTCCCGTTTCTTCTTCAACAAATAGACTTTTGTGTGAAACCTGTGAGCTTGGGAAACATCATAGGGTCTCCTTTCCTTCTAGTAATAGTAAAAGGAGCATTGCTCCATTTCATCTTGTACACTCCGACATCTGGGGGGCGTCTCCCATCACCTCCAGACTCGGATTTCGATATTTTGCCATTTTTGTTGATGATTTTTCTCGGATGACTTGGTTATTTCTTTTGAGATCTCGTTCAGATGTGTTTGAAGTATGCAAATCTTTTTATTCAGAAATAGAAAATCAGTTCTCCACTTCCATCAAAATTTTGCGTACAGACAATGCCAAGGAATATGTCCAGTCATCCTTTGCTTCCTTCTGTTCAATACATGGAATTCTTCATCAAACATCTTGCTCCTACACCTCTCAACAAAATGGGGTTGCTGAGAGGAAAAATCGGCATTTACTTGATGTTGCTCGTACTCTTATGTTTCACATGCATGTTCCAAAATATTATTGGGGTGATGCCATTCTTACCTTGTGCTATCTTATTAATCGGGTTCCGAGCAAGGTGCTAGATGACAAAAGTCATTTTTCATGGTTATATCCAAATGAAGATCCGTTTCCTCTAATTCCTCGGGTCTTTGGATGTAAGTGCTTTGTTCACACTCTTGGACCAAGACATGATAAGTTGACTCCCAGATCTATTCCTTGTATCTTATTGGGGTATTCTCGGACCCAAAAAGGGTATCGATGTTTTGACCCTCGGTCCAAGAGGTCATTTGTGGTTGCTGATGTGACCTTTTTTGAGTCTATGCCCTTTTATGATTCCCCTTCTTCTCCACAGCCTTCTCCTGCACAGACTTCTCCTTCACCTATTCTTCTTGATCTTGTTTCTCTGAATGTGCCAGCTGCAGATACTGATTGTTGTGTTGAGCCTGATTGTTGTGTTGAGCCTCAGGATGCGAATAACAGATTTAGACAGGTCTATCAACGACGGACCCATAGTGCGCCGCCTGCCGTCTTGCCACAATCAACTTCTTCACTGGAGGCTCCTCCTCCCACTGGTGAGACTTCTCTTCCCGCTTCTGATCTGGATCTTCCTATTGCCCTTCGCAAGGGAAAACGATCCAATACGAGGCATCCTCTTGACGACTTCATTTCTTATCATGCTTTGTCTCCATCTTTTCGCCAGTATGTCTTGTCTATTTCCGATATTCACCCTCCAAAGTCTGTCTCTGAAGCACTATCCAAACCTGAATGGAAGGCTGCTATGGATGAGAAAATGTCTACCTTACTGTCTCGTGGTACTTGGGTCCTTGTACCCCGGCCAACCGGTGTTACCCATGTTACTTGTCGGTGGGTGTTCACTATAAAGTACACTCGAGAAGGCTCCATTGACAAATATAAGGCTAGACTTGTGGCCAAGGGCTTTATCCAGACTTATGGAGTTGATTATTTCGAGACTTTTTCTCTTGTTGCTCGACTTAACTCTGTTCGGGTGTTGTTTTCTCTTGCCATCAATCAAGGATGGAATATGTTGCAGATGGATGTCAAGAATGCCTTCTTGTATGGTGATCTTAAAGAATAAGTATATATGGAGCAACCTCCTGAGTATGTTACTCAGGGGGAGATGGTGTGTAAAGTACAAAAGGCAATTTATGGCTTAAAACAAAATCCTCGAGCATGATTTGAGAAATTCAGTCAGATTGCTTCTGGGGTTAGATTAAAGAGGAGTCAAGCCGATCATTCTGTGTTTGTTCGCCATACAATTGATGGTGTAGTGATTCTCATTGTCTATGTTGATGATATACTGCTCACAGGAAGTGATAAAAATGGTGTTAAGGAAGTTCAGAAATACCTTCAGTGTCATTTTGTTACTAAGAACCTAGGGAGACCGCGCTATTTTCTTGGGATTGAAATTGCTTATGGTAATGATGGTGTTTCCTTATCTCAAAGAAAATATGCTCTAGACGATGTACATGAGATGGGAATGTTGGGGTGTAAACAAAGTCCTCGAGCATGGTTTGAGAAATTCAGTCAGATTGCTTCTGGGGTTGGATTAAAGAGGAGTCAAGCCTATCATTCTGTGTTTGTTCGCCATACAACTGATGGTGTGGTGATTCTTATTGTCTATGTTGATGATATGTTACTCACAGGAAGTGATAAAAATGGTGTTAAGGAAGTTCATAAATACCTTCAGTGTCATTTTGTTACTAAGAACCTAGGGAGACCGCGCTATTTTCTTGGGATTGAAATTGCTTATGGTAATGATGGTGTTTCCTTATCTCAAAGAAAATATGCTCTAGACGTGTTACAGGAGATGGGAATGTTGGGGTGTAAACCTGTTGATACACCCACTGTTCTTCAGTCTGATCTTGAAGTGGAGGATAGTCCAGTGTTCAATGATGTTACTCAATATAGGCGATTTTGTGGAAAGCTGATATATCTGACAGTGACTCGCCCAGATATTGCTTTTGCTGTATCAGTTGTTAGTCAGTTTATGCAGAATCCAAAGTTATGTCATTGGGAGGCGGCTCTAAAGATCTTGCGTTATGGTCAAAGGAGCTCCTGGATGTGGTCTTTTATATAAGAAAATTGATTATTTATCTATTGAGGCTTTTTCTGATGCAGATTATGCGGGATCTCGGTTGAACCGACGATCAACCTCTAGATTTTGTACCTATGTTGGAGGTAATCTTGTCACTTGGAGAAGCAAGAAACAAAGTGTGGTTGCTAGATCAAGTGCTGAAGCAGAGTATAGAGCAATGACTCAGACAACCTGTGAAATGATGTGGTTGAAATCTTTGATGGCAGATTTTGGGGTCACTTATTCTGAACCTATGGTGATGAGATGTGACAACCAGGCTGCTATCCATATTGCAAAAAATCCAATATTTCATGAGCGCACAAAGCATATTGAGGTTGCTTGCCACTTTGCTCGGGATGCCGTCATGTCTCAGAAGATTAGTACTCCTTTCACTCCTACTGAGGACCAACTTACTGATCTTTTCACAAAGTCGCTTGGAGTTCGCCGATTCAGTGTTATATGTGACAAGCTGGGCATGTTTGATATATATGCTCCAGCTTGGGGGGGAGTGTTAAAATAATTAAGTTTGAGGTATTTTTGTTATTTTGTTCTCAGTATGTGTTTGGGCCTTAATTGTGAGTGGGAGGTACATATAACATTGTAATCTCTTTGAATTGAAATATATAGATAGTTTTTCTTCTTTTAGCCCTAAATTCACAAACATGAAGTAGGCATTGGACATGTTAAAAAGATATTCTTGAAAACATATTAAACATGAGGTAGGTTCAAACAGCACAATAAACCTAATTAGACACAATAAATGTTACAGAAATTAAATGATCCTTACCTAAATAATGATGCACTAATATGGATAATAGTTAGAAGAACCTTCTCCCTCAATGTCTGCTTCTGATGTTGATACCTATAAAAAGGTTGCATGTATTCTACATATCCACTATAACCAAACAATGAGGTAGCCAAGTGTGGGCCACTAAATTTTATCGTAGATAAAATAGATATGTTCTATGTGAAAAGAAACATCCCCCCCTATGTCTGGAGGGTTTATTCCGACGGTACGCATTGTATCAAACGATTTGGGTTCGAGTGCTGGACCTCTTCCCACTGATCGCAGTCAGTATTCATTTACATCAGCCTAACGTCCGAACACATTTGTTTAACTGTCAAGGAAATTCCAAAGTCTTCTATGAGGGTTCTGATATTGAGGGCAAACTCGTTTAGAGGGCTCACAATATCCACTCACTTACCACCGACCAACAGAATGACTGAGTTAGGGTTTCAACTGAGGCCCCTCATGTTTAGGCAAAACCCTAGAATTTAGGACTAGAGAAATGATTTAGTGGAAAGCTGTAGGCATCTTTGAAGTCACGGGAGGTTTCCTGGACCCTGGGGGTACTTTGGTAATTTTACACTTCCAGAGGTATCTTGATAATTTTACCAGGCCAGGGGTATTCCCGAAACTTTTGGGTTGGAACAAGGTTGGCAGTCTCGATTTCGGACTCGGTTTCGACCGAGTCCGAAACCGATACGAATCGGTATCGGTTTCGGCCGAAACCCAGTCAAAAGCTTTAAAAATTTTGAAAATGGACCTAAAAATTCATAAACAAATAGATATAAAGTTAATAATCACATAAAAAGGCTTTCTAATTCATTAGACATGCATTTGATTGTAAAGAAATTTGATTAAGTGCAATAAACATGAACTAGACATTGAAATTCAAACATTGAACATGTTAAACTATTATTTTTGAGTACATACTAAGCATAAAATAGGTTCAAGCATTATAATAAACCTAATTAGGCACAGTAAATGTTACAAAAATTAAATGATCTTTACATAAATGAAGAGGCACTAATATGGGTAATAACTAGAACCTTCTCCCTCATCGTCTGGCTTTTCATGTTCGCACCCATAAGAAGGTTGCATGTATGGTCTATATTCACTATAACCAAACAATGAGGTAGCCAAGTCCTGCATCCCTCTTTGGATTCCTCTTGGAGTGTTTGGTTGGCTTGATGCAAATCCAATATCAGCATAAGAATCTTGAGGAAGAGAAGAGGAACATGCCGGATGTGGATGGAACTGGAATGCTGGTTCATAACCCTACGACCCATAAATCGATGCCTCCTATTGGCCACCTCCATAACCTGATGGATGCCCATATTGAGTATGTGAATCATATCCTTGCTCACCTAGACCGTATCATCTGCCCGTGTCTGCGTGGAACGAGGAAGGACCACCAACATCCCCACCGCCAGTAGTAGCACCTGTAGCCTCCAGTCGCCTTTTGGCCTTCGGGGATGCTTTTTCCTGTGCCGGTGCGCTTTCTTCTTGCACCCTTGACATGAATCATGTTCCCCTTGGCGTGTGCCTCAAATAAATCTGCTTCAACTGCTCAATTGTCGGGTCGTCTCAAGCAGCAGCATTTGTTCTCTCAGTTTGCCCATGCACTGATGTACTTCTTCATAAGGATGCAGGTGTCTTGCCCATTCTAGGAGTGACTGGCCTGCTATCTGAGTCTGAGTGTCTAGCTGGCTGAAAATCATGCTGCTCCTCAGTGTCATCAACAACCTCAGGTGGGTCCCTTCTCTGGTGCGCATGAGTATCTCTGGCCCTCTTTGATTTTCTTCTGAATTCGAGATCTCTTGACTCATCTTCATCTAGTATACCCTCTGCCCATCTTCTATCATCATCATCAAAAACGGGCTCATCAATCTGCTCTCGTGTCTCCACCCAAGACTGCAACGGATTCTCATCATCAAATAGGGCATCCACATCAATTTCTGCACTCCCATCCTCAGCGACGCGTTTGTCCCTCAGCATTTGTCTTATCTTCATGTTCTTTATTCTCAGTCTCATATTGTAATGACAGTAAACCAATTTTTTTAACCGTTCAGCCTTTAACCGATTGCGAACCTTCGAGTGTATAAGGCTGAACGTGCTCCGATTTCTTTCACATTGGCTTGCCGATGTTGTTTGACTGAGCATCCTAATTGCAATGAAAGCCAATGCATTACTGCCCACATCTCGGTTGTTCACCATTATCCACTAGTCAGTTGTTCCACCAACCATAAACAAATGCATATAAGTTGTAGAAATATATATTCAGGGCATTACCCCAATTTTAGTACAATTAATCACTCACCAGCTACATGCAAGTCGTGGTGTAATGTGTTGTCCCATCTCTTGTCAATAATTTTCCACCATTATGCATAATGTCTGGGAAGGGAATGCTGCAACTCCAAATTGGCACGGTCCATGGCCTCGTACAGATAGCCCATATCATTCTTCTCATCGCCATCCACCATTCTTAGGACCTTCACGAGGGGTGTGACTACTTTCAAGTGCGGTGACACCCTGTCCCAGAATTTGTTATCGTCCACGACGTGGCAGACATCCAAATAATCCATCTGTGCATCAACATTGCCCTTGTCGATGTATTCCCGTAGGGCATTGTGGTACATGAAAGCTTTCAGCTCATTCTTGTACCTGTGCAAATAAATGAAATTTGAAGCTGCATCAACTGTTACATATCAGTAAGGATAAAGTATCAAGAATTGAGATCAATCTTATACCTGTGCAAAAACTCCAAAGAAATAAAATTGAAAGTAAATCTGGTTGGACCTGCACGGATGATATCTCGCCCTCCACTGACATGCGCCCTGAACATATTCAATATCCTAGGATGGCCATAGATATACTGTGTGACTTTTTGTGCCTTGTCAATTGTCTTCTTCACATGCTTTTCCTTCCCTATGTCTTCAAGCATCAGATCCAGACAATGTGCTGCACATGGGAGCCAATATAAATGACTGCGCTTCTGCATCAATTTCTTCCCTGCAGCCTTGTAACTGACTTCATTATCAGTCACCACTTGCACAACATTCTCCTCTCCAATTTGTTCTACCATGCCATCCATCAAATGAAACAAATAATTTGCATTCTTTTCATAATCTGATGCATCAACTAATTTCACAAATATTGTACCTTCGATGTAATAAACCAAAAAGTTTATCGTGGACTTCTTCGTGGTACCAGTCCAACCATCACACATGATTGTGCATCCTCTCTCCACCCATATATGCTTGAAGCTTTCAACCCAATCATGGAGCTCCTCAACCTCTCTCTCAAGGCCACGCCCGTATATGTCTCGACGTGAGGGGGCCTTCAAGCCAGGGCCAGCATCTGCTATGGCATCTATCATAGGTTGGAAATATTCACTTGAAGTTGCATGTGCAAGGACACCTGCATGAAAAAACCATTTGCAGATACTTTTAAAAGCATGCCCTGCAACTTCTGCTAATTTTTTGACCCCTCTCAATGCAGACTTGATTTTAGGTTGTGTAGCCTGGGGCCTTTTGTGGAGATAGTTGTCCATGGGACCAATGTCAGGACGTCGTGCAGCTGTACTCTCGTAGGTCCCTGAATCCATGGGCCCCTTCCCTTTCCTTCGAGCGGCTTGTTCACGCTCCCTTGCTTCAGTCAGCTCTGGATCAGAATCCTCAGTGCCTTCCTCATCATCATCCCTCCTAACCCTTCTGCCAGAAATCTCCTCAGCAATTTCAGCCTCATCCTCAGCCCTTTGTTGCACCTAGGGATGTCAAAAATATCCGTAAGCCCGATTACCCGCATCACCCGACCCGTGATGGGTCGGGTAATACCTGAATAAACTGATATGGATTCGGGTTCGGATATGTTGAAAATACCCGTTTCATATTCGGATAGGGTATGGATTTAGTGCACCCGAATCCATACCCGATCCGAACCCGCTCTTAATAACTTATTGTATATGTTAGGCCTATGATTTTGACATGAACTTAACATGTTGTCCGTCTTGTTGAGTTTGTGAGTTTAGACTTCTTGCTAAAATTGTAAGGACGTTTTTATACAATAAAAAAATTACTTTAGAAAGGAAAGAATTGACCGAATTTATAATTTTCTAATTCTCATAAATCTCACATTTCTTTAGATGTGGATGTAGACTCATGCTTTATGGACGGATACGGATATCCGCGGGTATATCCATACCCGTGACGGATATACCCGTATCCATACCCGAGAAAATAATGGGGTACTATCCGGGTATGGTATTTGTAAAATTTTCACGGATAGGGTATGGTATTAGTCTACCCGAGCCGAACCCGATCCATTTACATCCCTAGTTGCACCCTCTCCTTTTTCCCCAGAAGGCACTGGCGCATCTCTTCTCGCACCTCTCGAGGACAATAGTCACATTGTCTCACCTCTCCTCTTACCCCTGCCAAATGTTGCTTTCCTCTGGTAATTCCGCCATGTAGCTCCCTACCACAGTAATTGCATTTCACCTTTCTTCTCTTAGTATCAACTAAGGACAGATGTGCCCACCCCGGATCCTCCTGCCCTTGCTGCTCCTGTGTTTGCTGACGTCTAGGCATGATGTTGCATTATGACAGTCAAAGATAATCTCTTGTAAGTACGATGAAAAAAAGGCAATTCTACCTGATAGACCTCCAAATTATTGAATGAAGCTTAATTGAACTTCAATTGTGGGTAATAAAGTCGAATTAGACGAAAGCCCCAAGTTTTATGAAGTAATTAGGGCTTAATTACCAACTAACCCTTAATCACCCTTCATAAAAAAAATCCCAGCATGATCCCACCCCAATTTCGTCAATGAAGCTAAATTGAGCTTCAATTGTGGCAAAGAAAGCCGAATTAGACGAAAGCCCCAATTTTTATGAAGTAATTAGGGCTTAATTACCAAATAACCCTTAATCACCCTTCATAAAAATATAATCCCAGCATGATCCCACCCCAAATTCGTCAATGAAACTTAATTAACCTTCAATTGTGGCTAAGAAACTCGAATTAGACAAAAGTCCCAATTTTTATGAACTAATTAAGCCTTAATTACTAATTAAGCCCTAATTACGTTATGGCTATGACACTAACATCGCCACGGGATACTCAATCCCCCCGGGATCGTCAACATGTAGGTCGTTCGGATTTGACTTTCATGCCCCTTTTGGAGTGTTAAACCCACATCCCTTTTCTTGGACTTGGCCTATGCAGTCATAGATGGCAGTTTCGGCCGAAACCGAAACGTTTCGATTTCGGACCGAACCGAAGCCCCAGTTTCGGCCGAAACCAAATGTAGGCTATTAAGAAAAAATAGTTATTTATTTGGTTTCGGTCCGAAACTGAAACCGAAACCGTGACTACCATCCTTGCTATGCACCCCTCTAGGCGGCCAACCCTATACACTTCTTGGCTTTTGGATTCAATTCATATGTCCCATTCGGACTATTAAATCCATCCTTGTTTGTCACACTAGATTTGGCATGTGCATGCCCTTTTCGGGCCGCCAACCCATCCCACCTATCGACTTCCAGGTTTAACTCACATGTCCCTTTCGAACTGTTAAATCCACTTAGTTGTTGTCCCAACCAAGCTTGGCCTATGCATGCCCCTTTCGGGCTACCAACCCATCCCGCCCATCGGCTTCTTTTGTCTCGCCGGGTGTGGCCTATGCATGCCCCTTTCAGACTGCCAACCCATCCCGCCTATCGGCTTCTGGGTTTGACTCGCACGTCCCACTAAGGCTATCAAATCCATCATTGCCTTCTTTCAGGTCTGGCCCACGTATGCCCCATTCGGGTTGCCAACCCATCCCGCCTATCGGCTTTCCGGATTTGACTCGCACGTCCCACTAGGGCTGTCAAACCCATCCTTTCCTTCTTTCGGGTCTGGCCCATGCATGCCCCTTTCGGACTGCCAACCCATCCCGCCTATTGGATTCCGAGTTCAACTCACATGTCCCTTTCGGACGGTTAAATCCACTTATTTGTTATCCCAACCGATCTGGCCTACATATGTCCCTTTCGGACTGCCAACCCATCCCGCCTATCGGCTTCCCAGTTTGACTCACATGTCCCACTAGGGCTGTCAGACCCATTCTTTCGTCTTACCGAGCTCGGCCCCACACGTCCCTCTCGGGATGCCAAACCCGCTCTGCCTTTCAGCACCATAGGTATTCCAAAAAAAAGAAAAAAAGAAAAAAATGATGGACTAAAAATATTGATGCCCCAATGGACTTGGTTGTTCTCGTTAGGAGACCAATTAAGGACAAAAAGACTTTAACCCGACTAAGGTGAAAACTCGCAAGGACGTCTTAGGCAAGAATGGGTACCCCTCAATGTGAAACCCGAAAGGGTAGTAGGGTTGGTAAGGTAAAAAAAAAAGGGGGAGGTGCATACATGCAGAAGGATAGAGACAAAAACTACTGAGCTCTTTCATTTGTTAATCTCATCAAAGAAGGAACCCGAGACAAGCCCTCGAAGTAACTAAAATGAAAGTGGGCAAAGTACAGAAGCCAGGTATATCAAATTCGGGGCTCGCCCCTCCTCAGGGCGAGCATCACTCTGAAGGATCTCCTCCTGGAGCCCCTCAAGACCATGCTGGAGAGTCTCCGCCACGACCTGTGCACCATTGCTCTTCCTTTCAACCTCCCGCAACTCTAGCTGCAGCTCCTCTACCTGGGGGGAGGCTCTCTGGCTACGCTCTCGAGTGGCTTCTGCTCGAGTATTTATCTCTGCTCGAGCCGCTCGCAGTCTGGAGAGTTGCTCCTCCTGCTGCTGGATCATCAACTGCGCCTTTCATCTCTGCTCCTGGGCAGCGTGAAGACGAGCAAAGTCCTCCCAAACTGCCGTCAGCCTCGTCATCCAAGCATCCCTGGGGAGGCCAAAGGCGTGATATCCTCGGGTGCAACCCTCAAGGCTACTCCTCATGGGGGGGGGGGGGGGGGGATCGGCCTGAATCAACAACTAGAGACATTGAATAAGATGGGTCGTCACGTCAGCACTGACCAGTGCCATGCCAGGCTGGGGACCGTCAGGCCACTCAATACCGAGAGCAAGGAAAGTCTGAGGCACCTCCGAAATTTTGCCAACTGGAGCTGAAATCAAGAACAGAAACAGAAATTGATAAGTGCACTTTCGTGAGGAAATGAATATATGAAAAGCTCCAAGATCCAAATGGGGAGAAAGAGGTGCCTTACCGGGGACAATCCTGCACTCAGGACCAGAGGAAAGTTCCTTTTCAGGAACTGAAGGAGGGATGTCAATGGGGGTAGTCCCCGACCCTGCACGCTGCACACCGACAGTCACATCCCCTGCAAATAAAGTGAACATATATGGTTCATGACATTTCACCTGCCGAAATATTGGAAATGAAGCTTCAGAGCAACAAATGCATACCAGTCTCTACAACAGCACTTTCCAGCCGCGTCAACACAGGCTCCGGCCGCAGGTTCCACAAGAGGAGGGATTGTTACCAACAAATGTGCAGGGAAGTGGTTAGTACCACGCATACCAAAGGACATCATTTGATAGACAACATCAACTTTTATGAGAAAGATACCTGAGGTTGAGGACTTGACAAATGTTGCCACATGGTCGACATGGCCCTGCTCTCCAAAAGGGGCTTAAGGAGACCCCTATGCCATGTCAACTTCACCAGGCGGAGGGAGGGGCCTTGCCCCCGTCTGATCAGCACCTGCTCAAATTAGTAGAATAGCAGGTATCAGAAACTCCGAATATAGCAAGCATGCAAAAAGAAAAAGAAAACATGCATATATACATACACATATATGCAAAGTTATAGTACAGACCTGAAGTGCACGCCCCGCTACACTCAATTAAGCTGGCACTAGGCGTCAACAATCTTGGGACAAAAGCATGATAGTCTAGCAGGTCTATATATGTCTCGGAGTCAACAAGCCTTGAGAGCTCATCTGTAGAAGCGGCCAACTGGGCGGCTGCACAAGGAATGGTCAGATAGGCCAATGAATAGCAAGCAAAATATGAGAACAACAAGCCCTTAAATCACCTGGGATAGTCTTCATCTCCTTACTATCAGAAGAACTTGAAGGAGGAGGAGTTGCCGCTAGAAGAAGAGCCAGAAATGCATGTGCTCGGTGAAGCATTGGAACTTCCTTCACTTGAAGACACAGAAGATAAGGAAGCCTCTTGGCCAGGCCGAAATTCACCTTCTTCTGTGGTGACTGGAAGAGTGGGCTGGGACCCGAGATCTCCTGCAAGAAAGTTTGTTTTAGCAAACATGTACGCCGCATTCCCCGAATGGGAGAGGAAGGAACATATACTTTTATGAGAAGCTTTCACCTAAAGCTCGAGTGGCACGCACTCCCTCCATCTCAGGCAGAGGAGAGGCATCAGCAGGTTGACCTAAGTCCTCAATGTTTAATTCAACATCAGGAATGGACGCATTAAGGTCCAGTCCCGCCTCGACAAAAATATTCCCCGGGCGAGGGGAGAAGCTCATTTCAGCCCTCATTTCAGAGGGAGCTGCACCAAAAAGAGGAGCCATGTCAACATTGTTGCATGTAAATGTTCGCACTCACGAAAATTTCTATTTCGTGGCGTGACATACACTCGCCTTTCGGAAGGCCGAGATAAGTCGACTTGGCACACAGGGATTCTGAGATGTAGACAAGGAAATGCAAAGAACGATAGGAACGCACAGTAAAGAATGGCGTATGGTTAATCGTTCTGAAAGACTGGGTCGGGGATGGCCGTATGGAATGCGGGCGTGCCAGTCGATTTCTCGACGATCACCTGTGGAACCAAGTTTTTGACTGGGGAAGTGCCGCCAGAGCAGGGCACGTGGGCACAGGATGTCGGGTGACACGTGGAAAAAAGAAGATTCCGCTGGTACGAGTGGAGGCGATTGTAGGGGCTCGTGTACTGGACGTCTTTCCCTACCGACCTCAAGGAATCGGTGTTTATTTTATATCGGACGAAACCCGAACACCTTTGTTTCTACCGCCGACGAAGAGAGTCAGGGACCCTGGGAGCCGCGACGTCAGGAGAGCTTGGTCCATACAATAGTGACAGAGCAACAACAACATAACAGGGGTAAGTAGAAACAGAGAGACTGGTCTCAGTGTGGGCACTGGAGAGGGTATGGACTCCGAGGTTTATAAGAACGAGGCATTGGCTCGAAAGGAGGAGCAACGGACACTGGCTCGACAAGGAGCATGCAGGTTTTGATTCGGGCGCAGAGCGGCTGACACTGGCTCGGCAAGGAGCAAGCAGGTCCTTGCTCAGGTATCAGGTTCGTCCGGCGAGAGAAGTTTGGACCGAGCTGGGAGACGGATGGCAGTCTACTGGACGGCGTTGAGACTGGCAGCTGGCGAGGATGGGAATCAATTCCCCGACTGGATTACATCACTATATGCCGTGAATGGCATTATACGGCAGTGTGAAAACCCTATTACAAGTGTGTGCAAGTCACGGGACAATTCCGTCATTTGTGACAGTACCCAGGTCATTGCGTTACTATGCGGATATTTTCGCTTTTATACATAGTATCCGTTGGAGGACTCGTGACTCGACAGAATACCGCTCGACGGGTGTCATGATATACTCCCAAAATGGGATGACAGTCACCCGATCACGAGAGGGTTCACAAGTTCCTTGGTGTTCTCCTCTCGAGTGTCATTGTCTATTGTCACGTGCCGTACTTAAGCGAAGAGCTAACAGACACAGATTGTGCGGAGCAGTCGGGCATGGCCCGGAGTGAGCGGTCAGGCATGGCTGTGACTGGAGAAATTGGACACCGTTGAGATTGGAGAAGTTGGGTGTCATGGGCACCGCTATGACTGGGGCGGTCGGGCATTGTTAAGACTGAGGCGGACGAGTGGCGTAGGCATCACTGTGACTAGGGAGGCTAGGCGCTACTGAGACTGAGGCGGCCGGATGTTGTTGAGACTGGAGCCAGTCGAGCGCTGTTGAAGCTAGCAGTCGGGTGTCGTTGAGGCTGGAGTAGTTGAGAGCCATTGAGGCTATGGCAGTCGTTGGGCGTCGTCGAGGGCACTACCGTGATTGAAGCAGCCGAGGGTCGTTGAGACCGGAGTAGCTAGGCGTCGTTAAGACTATGGCAGGCAGGTGCTGCTGAAACTGGTAATCGAGTGCCAGGGGCACCGTTGTGACTGAGGGAGTTGGGCGCCACGAGGTCATGATCGTCTAGCAGTCGGTACCGGGGGCACCGTTGTGACTGAAGGAGTTGGGCACCATAAGACCCTAACGATCAGACGCTGTTGAGACTGGCAATCGGGTGCGGGTGCTAAGGGCACCGTTGTGACTGAAAGAGCTGGGCAACATAAGACCCTGGCAGTCGGGTGTCGGAGGCACCGTTGTGACTGAAGGAGCTGGGCGCCGTGAGACCCTGGCGGTCGGGGGCTGTTGAGACTGGCGGTCGGGTGGTGTCACTAAGGCTGGGGACCGGCGTGAGGAGTTTGCAATCAACGTGACAACTCCTCACGATAAGAATGGAGCCCCGATCATGCTGTCTGAGAAGCGTTGACGATGATGGGCTCCATCAACAGAACAAGTCGAGAGCTATCTACCGCGTTTGAACGCGATCTTCTGAGTGGCCGCTTTCTGGATGAACGTGGTGGGCCTGGTAGCCGCGTTTTGTTGAACGCAGTCATCTTGGTTGCCGCGTTCTGGTCGTCACTTCTAGGCAAGGTGTGTTCATCAAGGTAGGATATGGACAGAGTGCGCTCATCAGGGCGGCGTCTGGGCAGAGTGCGTTCCTCACGGCGGCGGACTTGACGCTCCATCTTGCATCAAGATGTGTGAAACATGCCCTCGTCCAACGGGGAAGCTTACGTGTTGGCTGAAGGCCTTGCGCGTATGGGGAGTGCTGGTTAGCGTGTGTACTGCTTGGCCGGGGAACGGGACAGTCGGTCATCGACTCAGAGAGAGCGGGCGACAAGCAATCCCACGGTGCTGGTGGCTTCATACGCAATAGGGGAGGCTCATGTGTATTGGCTAGACGCCATGTGAGGGATGTTAATGTGACATGCCCTCGGTGTGTATTTAGCCGAACAACACACGAACAACCATGCCAGGTTACGCTCCACGCCTTCGTCTAGTGCTGAGTTCAGTACTCAGTTCGTAGGTTTTTTGACCCTTGGCCTTTCAGGGGGTTTTATAGGCAAAGTGGTGGCTGGAATTGAAGTACCCCCCGTAAATGGGGTAGATTTAGGGGGGCCGGAGCATCATCCCGCGTAAAGGGGTTTACGGGGTTTGGTTGAAGGGAGAGAGAGGGTTTAGGCGAGATGATTTAGGCGGGCTGGGTGGGGAGAGAGAGAGTTGTGCGCTGGGTTTAGGCGGGCTGGTTTAGGGGGGCTAGGTTTAGGCGGGTTGGGTGAGGAGAGAGAGGGCGCAAGGGGGCTTTAAGTGGGCTGGGTTGATGGTGCTTCACCCCGTGTGTAGCACCCTTTAAAAAAAAATGAAAAAAAATATATTATTATTATTAATAATTGCCACACAAAAAAATTAAATAAACTCTTTAGGAAGTTTATGTAAGAAGTGGAAACGAAGTTATCATATGTAAAGATTAATACCTTAAACCATTTTGAGCAGATTTGAACTGCAGAGTCGACCCTGCCAGTTCACCGCGTTGACGCAGTATTGTTCACATGAACTGATGAGTCGACCCTGCCTGTTGGAAGGGTTGACGCAGTACTGTTCACATGAACTGATGAGTCGACCCTGTCTGTTAGAAGGGTTGACGCAGTACTGTTCACATGAACTGATGAGTCGACCATGTTATGTTATGTAAAGGTTATTCACTTAACAAGTGGCTTCCTAGTGTAGTTGGTTAAGTGACTTGCCTTCCAACCCAATGACCAGGGTTCAAATCCTAACATCCACCATGTATCTACCCTTTTTGCCAAATAATTATATGTTATAAGCTAATCTTGCACTTACGAATTAGGCCATAGGTTATATGTCCAAACAATTGTCTCTTATCTCTCCAGCCTATCTCTTATCTCTCCAGCCTGTGCAAGCTGTAAAGACTCATTATTTCAGATCTTGTCCCCTATCCGTTCATACTAGACCCTATAACATCCCCTTTTGCTACCCCATTCCCATTCTAGCTTAGCTAAAGGTTGGGGCAAAGCTCTGCTAGAAGGGGTCTGCTGCTACGAACTTCACAGAGGTAGGTGTTCTCAACTCTTAACTAAATTAGTAGCTAATCTAGGATGATTAGTCTAGGCCTTTAGTATTAGGCTCATTTCCATGCGATGTTTAGTGTTTATAAAGCATGTGTTGGCTTAAATCTAGGATGATTAGCATATATTAACTTCATACCTAAGATAATTAGCATGTTTTAACTTTATACCCAGAATAATTAGCAAGTATTAGCAAGTATTAGTGTCATATCTAGGATGATTAACATGTGTTGGCTTAAATCTGAACTGATTAGCATGTATTAGCCTTATACCGAAAATAATTAACAAGTATTAGCAAGTATTAGTCTCGTATCTAGAATGATTAACATGTATTGGCTTAAATCTAGGATGATTAGCATATATTAACTTCATACCTAAGATAATTAGCATGTATTAACTTTATACCCAGAAGAATTAGCAAGTATTAGTATCATATCTAGAATGATTAACATATGTTGGCTTAAATCTGAGATGATTAGCATGTAGTAGCTAGTATCTATATTTGATATAGTTCATGTTTTAGTAAAGGGCCTGTCATTATGTCAATTTCTGTGAAACTAAAACCTGAAATAGTGAAAGGAGAAATTGTAGTCAAGAGGATGAAAAATGTGGAAAAGAGACCAAGTTGAAAGAGGCCAAGTTGAAAAGAGACCAAGTTGAAAAAGACCAAGAAATTATATTGAAAATAGGGGGGGTTCTAAGAAGGAGAATAACGAAGAATCTAGAGAGAATGAGAGTACATGATAGAAGAGAAAATCGTAGATTGGAATGTTAGAAAGAAGTTTTATGAAGAGTGCAGAGAGAGAAAATGAGAGGAAGAAGGTGAAAAATGTGAAAAACCGAGATCTATAGGCATATGTGAACAGTTACTGAGTAAAAAAACAGAACCTTAGAAAATTAATTATAACTTAAAAACTAAGAAGAATTGGAGGTCATGGTAGAAGAATAAAATCTACATCTATAAGAGAAGAAGAACTTTTGTGAAGAACTCAGAGTGAAAAGAGGATTGAAATGGCATAAAAACTGGGAAACAAAAGAAAGTATCGACCCTGCCAGTTCATCGCGTTGACGCGATGAACTGATGAGTCGACCCTGCCAGTTTATCGCGTTGACGCGATGAACTGATGAGTCGACCCTGCCTGTTGACAGGGTCGACGCAGCCTGTAGACAGGGTCGACGCAGTGACCCTGCCTGTTGACAGGGTCGACCCTGTCTGTTCACTGCGTTGACGCTGTGAACTGATGGGTTGACGCGATGAACTGATGAGTTGACGCGATGGACTATTGAGTCGACCCAGCTAGCTCATTACGTTAACGTGATCATTAGGCTTTCACTTTTGCCATCTCCACTGACAGATGGCAGCCGGAGAGGTGATTTTAACTCCTGACAGGGTCCTCTGAACCCTGTATAATTCCCAGGAAGGGCATCCCACAGTGAGAGTGTCATTTCCAAAATTGTCAGGTGGCCTATAAGGCACCTCTCTTATCTAGTTTTTCCGTGTATCAAACGTTACTGGTTTCCACTCCTATTTCATCCCTACACATCAATGCACCCTTGGATTCCATTCCATAATTCCACCTTATATATCATACTGGTCAAACCTTGAAATTCCATATTGCCTATAAATGAGAGTGGATGTCAACATACATGATGAATGCTGTGCATATAGGGCCCGGTCTGGTCCTGGGGGGAGCACCCGAAGGTACTTGTGCCCATGGGAGTTTATTGACCACGGTGTTTGACATTGCACCGAAGTACTTGCTTGCTAGACTTTAGACATTCCACTCATTCTCATGATATTACTTGATTGATTGACTTGAGACCCGCAAAAGGGTAAAAGTGCTTACTTGAATGCATTATAAATAGCCAATTCCAGTTATACATACTTGAAACTACTTTGCTTACTATTGCTAGCTTGAATAACATGTTTCTACTCAGTTACTAGCTTGAATAACATGTTGCTATTCAGTTATCACTGACTTGACATCATTTACTATCACTTGCCACTGCTGCTTGAAATTGTGAAATCTATACTCTCACTTTCTACTCCCGTCGATTTTACAATTCTTTGATATCTATCTGTCTGCATGCATAGGTTACGTACATTAAATGAATGTGTAATTCACTTAAAGCATGTTAAAATTTGAGATGTAAATCCTACTGAGCGATTCGCTCATCTAGTTATTTTCTAACCTTTCCAGGAAATTCAGATATCAGCCAGAACTCGGGAGGGAATGAGTCGGAGTGATGAGTGTAAAAATAGAGTTATCTTGTTATCTTGTAAATTGTGCTTGTGTAAATGGTGTTATTGTAATTTCATTTATGTCAGTCATATCAAGTTATGTCAGACGTCAGCTGTATTAGTCCAATAATTATAATAAGGGCTTGAAGTAGTTGGACTTGGATATGTATGTAATTGTCATTGGGTTAGTTGTATCAATTGTCAGCTCATCCTAATTGTATTAACTTCGAGTTAAATCTTAGTTATTTGCGCACTCTGATATTTACAAGATTGACACGATCTATATAGACGCGCCACGCCTCCGGGTAATCTTCCGCGCTCGGGGCGTGACAGTCTTCGTGGTATCAGAGCCTAGGTTTTCAAACTTAGGGAACTAGAAAAAAAAAATAAATAAACTGTTAGAAATTGAAATCTAAGTAAAAAAACTTGAGTTCAAGGATAGATATACCTTACCCGGTGAGATGGATAGAGCCATGGGTTAAGTTCTACAATGACTTTCGACCTTACCAGTAAATCCAATCTTTATCATACTTAACTCTTTTGTAGGATCATGGCTGCGGAAAGAGCACAATGGCGTGAGATGCAGCGCACCGTGCAAAACCTCACCGAGGCACTACAACAAGTGGCCCAAGGCGGAGCAAACCGTGGAGCGGGAGATCTCCACCGGAGTTTCCGTAACATGAACCCACCAAGGTTCACGGGTTCGTCTGACCCCGAGGATGCCGAGAATTGGCTGAAGGAGATAGAACGGATCTTTCGTGTGATGCAATGCTCGGATGAAGAGAAGGTTTTACTGGCCGTTTTCCAACTAGAGCGGGACGCTCGATGCTGGTGGGAATCTATAGAAGCAACACTACCAGGATACCATGTCAAATGGGATGAATTCACGGAGCATTTCAACAACAAGTACTTCTCCGACCATATCCAGGAAAAGAAGGCTGCGGAATTCGCCGTTCTAAAACAAAGAGGCTTGAAAGTGGCCGAGTATGAGGCCCAGTTCTCCAGATTATCAAGGTATGCACCCCATTTAGTGTGTACGGAAAAGATGAAGGCGAGAAGATTCCTCAACGGGCTTCGGCCCCATTATATCACACAACTTGCCCCGATGGACATCCAAGTCTATTCGGAGATGGTTCGGCGTGCTCAACTGCTAGAAGACGCGACCGAGTTATCCGAGAGGATTCGAGGAAGAGACAAGAAGGAACCCGTCACTGGCCCGGGAAAATTCAAACAATCCTTCAACAAGAAGCGGTTCTTCACGGGAGGGGAGTCCTCCAAGATAAAGAAATTTCAAAAGAATGACAGGCCATTCTCCTCCACCACACCATCAAAGGAGATTTGCAAGTATTGTGATAAAGCTGGTCATAAGACCGAGGAATGCTGGAGAAAGTTAGGAGCTTGTCTTCGATGTGGGAGCCGAGAGCATCGAATCCCAAACTGCCCACTGATGAAGGAGCAGAACATCAAAGACGAGAAGCGTCCGATAAAGAAACAAGGCCGTCTACAAGCTCTCCGAGAGACGGAACCCACTGAAGGCGGAATTGTGGAAGGTACTCTCACTATTTGTTCAAAAACTGCTCAAGTTTTATTCGATACCGGAGCAACTCATTCATTCGTTTCCAAGAACTTTGCTGCTTCATTTTCTAAGAAACATGAACTGTTAGATTTGGTCATATCTACACCCCTTGGGAATGAGTCTAATATCACTTACCACTATCCAAATTGTGAAGTGATGATTAAGGGAAGCAATTTACCTGCTGAC
This sequence comes from Amorphophallus konjac, assembly GCA_022559845.1. NCBI lineage: Eukaryota > Viridiplantae > Streptophyta > Magnoliopsida > Alismatales > Araceae > Amorphophallus > Amorphophallus konjac. The sequence continues at coordinate 35,327,663 of CM040127.1, forward strand.
CTGATATGCCTAGATATGAAGGGTTATGATGTCATACTAGGTGCCGACTGGCTATCCACATACCAAGCAACTGTAGATTGCCGGCATGGCAAGGTAACTTTCGTAGATTTCCCAGAGCTAGTTTACAATAGCCCTCGGAGTAAATCACTTCTTATATCAGCACTCCGAGCTAGTAAACTTATGAATAAGGGATGCATGGCTTTCATAGCATTCGTGACTGCCACGGAAGTCGAGAAGGTTAAACTTGAAGACATCCGTGTAATTCGGGATTTTCCCGATGTTTTTCCAGAAGATTTAACTGGCTTACCCCCGGAGAGGGAAGTGTCATTCACCATCGACCTTATCCCTGGTGCTGGTCCTATTTCCAGGGCACCATACAGAATGTCCCCTGCTGAGCTGAAGGAACTAAAAGAGCAGCTAATGGAATTATTGAAAAAGGGTTTCATCAGGCCGAGTACTTCCCCATGGGGAGCACCCGTGCTATTCGTCAAAAAGAAGGACGGATCGATGAGATTATGCATAGATTATCGGCAGCTAAATCACCTTACAATCAAGAACAAGTATCCACTACCAAGGATTGATGAGCTGTTCGATCAACTATCTGGAGCTTTATATTTCTCCAAGATTGATCTTCGTTCTGGTTACCACCAATTGAAGATCAAAGAAGAAGACATTCATAAAACTGCATTCCGAAGCAGGTATGGGCATTACGAATTTACTGTTATGCCTTTCGGACTAACAAATGCCCCCGCAGCTTTTATGCAGTTAATGAACAGCATATTCAGGCCCTATTTAGACCAATTTATTGTGGTCTTTATTGATGATATTCTGATCTATTCAAAAACCGAAGAGGATCATGAAGAACACCTCAAGAAGGTATTACAGATATTAAGAGAAAACAAACTATATGCCAAATTCAGCAAATGCGAGTTCTGGCTCGAGGAAGTATCCTTCTTAGGCCATATCATTTCAAAGAATGGAATTGCTGTTGACCCATCAAAGGTCGAAGCTGTGAAGAACTGGGGACGACCCACAAATGCAACTGAGATTCGGAGCTTCTTGGGTCTAGCTGGTTACTACCGGCGTTTTATCAAGGACTTCTCCAAAATTGCTGTTCCCCTGACAAGGTTAACCCGCAAGGAAGTGCTTTATGAGTGGAAGGAAGACTGTGAAAAGAGTTTCCAAACTTTGAAGGATCTCTTGACCACTGCTCCAGTCTTATCATTACCTATTGAAGGAGAAAAATATGAAGTATATACCGATGCTTCGGGTATTGGCCTCGGATGTGTATTGATGCAGAATGGAAGGGTCATTGCATGTTCTTCCCGACAATTGAAGAAACATGAAGAGAACTACCCAGTTCATGATTTAGAACTGGCCGCAGTAGTATTCGCTTTAAAGATCTGGAAGCACTATCTCTACGGAGAACAATTCACCGTGTACTCCGATCATAAAAGCCTCAAGTACTTATTCTCCCAAAAGGAACTGAACATGCGGCAAAGGCGTTGGCTCGAGTATCTCAAGGATTTCGACTTTACTATACAGTACCATCCTGGTAAGGGTAATTCCGTAGCTGATGCCCTTAGTCGAAAGCCGAGAACAATATTGGCCAACTGCATGATACAAGAATGAAAACTGCTGGAGAAATTCTCTGAGCTTGATATCAGCACAGATGAGAAGAACATGTGTATTACTCTATCTCATACGAGCATACATCCAGATTTGCTACCTGAAATCAAGAAGTTACAAGAAGAGGATCCCTCGCTAGTGGAGATAAAGAGCAAGCTAGACGAGAGACTGGATTTCAAGCTGGCACCTGATGGTAGATTACTATTTCATGAACAGACATGTGTGCCCGTCTGTCCTGAATTGAAGAAGAAGATTCTTGAAGCAGCTCATAGATCGAGGTACACAATCCACCCTGGAGCCACTAAGATGTACCAAGACTTGAAAAGAACTTTCTGGTGGCCTAACATGAAAAGGGAGGTAGCAGACTTTGTGTCTCGTTGCCTCACATGCCAACAAGTGAAGGCGGAACATCAAAAACCCGCCGGAAAGCTACATCCGCTGGATATTCCCAAGTGGAAGTGGGAGGACATTGGCATGGACTTTATCATGGGTTTGCCCAAGACTAGGGACGGATATGATGGAATTTGGGTAATTATCGACCGATTAACTAAATCGGCCCATTTCTTACCCATCAAAAGTCGATGGTCAGTCGACGTACTTGCTGCCCTGTATATTAAGGAGATGGTTAGATTGCATGGAGTTCCCGTCTCAATCGTATTTGACCGAGACCCACGCTTCACCTCTCATTTTTGGAAGGGTCTACAACACTCTCTGGGGACGAAACTTAATTTCAGCACTGCTTTCCATCCCCAGACAGATGGTCAGACTGAAAGGACAAATCAAGTTGTTGAAGATATGTTAAGTGCATGTATTATAGATTTCGGCGGAAGCTGGCATGACCACTTACCACTAGCCGAATTTGCATATAATAACAGCTATCAAGCTAGTATTCAAATGGCTCCTTTCGAGGCGCTTTATGGCAGGAGTTGTCGTTCTCCAATATGCTGGGAAGAAGTCGTTGAAAGACAAATTCTAGGCCCAGATATGGTTAGAGATTCGACTGAGAAGATACACCTTATCAGAGAGAGACTCAAGGTAGCTCAGTGCAGGCAAAAATCTTATGCTGATAATAGAAGGAGAGATTTGGAATTTCAAGTGGGTGACCATGTATTTCTCAAGGTATCTCCCGGCCGAGGTATTAGAAGATTCGGTGTTAAGGGCAAGCTTACACCAAGGTTTATCGGTCCATTTGAAGTATTGGAAAGAGTAGGCGAGGTGGCTTACCGCATTGCCTTACCTCCTCAACTCTCGGAAGTGCACAATGTATTTCATATATCTATGCTGAAGAAATATGTGCATGATCCTTCTCACATCATCAATCATGCTGAATTGTTGATTCAAAGGGATCTTACTTATGAGCAAAGGCCGATGCAGATCCTCGACCGCGAAGTTCGAGTTCTAAGGAGCAAGACGATCCCTATGGTAAAAATTCAATGGAATCGATGCTCGGAGCAAGAAACAACTTGGGAGACCGAGGAATCTATGAAGAGAAGATACCCAGAACTATTTTAGTCGGCAAGTATCTTATACTTTCTACAGTATCCTTATGTAGTTGAATTTACCGTTATACCATTGAATTTGGGGACCAAACTCTTTTAAGTAGGGGAGGGTGTAGCACCCTTTAAAAAAAAATGAAAAAAAATATATTATTATTATTAATAATTGCCACAAAAAAAAATTAAATAAACTCTTTAGGAAGTTTATGTAAGAAGTGGAAACGAAGTTATCATATGTAAAGATTAATACCTTAAACCATTTTGAGCAGATTTGAACTGCAGAGTCGACCCTGCCAGTTCACCGCGTTGACGCAGTACTGTTCACATGAACTGATGAGTCGACCCTGCCTGTTGGAAGGGTTGAGGCAGTACTGTTCACATAAACTGATGAGTCGACCCTGCCAGTTGGAAGGGTTGACGCAGTACTGTTCACATGAACTGATGAGTCGACCCTGCCTGTTGGAAGGGTTGACGCAGTACTATTCACATGAACTGATGAGTCGACCCTGTTATGTTATGTAAAGGTTATTCACTTAACAAGTGACTTCCTAGTGTAGTTGGTTAAGTGACTTGCCTTCCAACCCAATGACCAGGGTTCAAATCCTAGCATCCACCATGTATCTACCCTTTTTGCCAAATAATTATATGTTATAAGCTAATCTTGCACATACGAATTGGGCCATAGGTTATATGTCCAAACAATTGTCTCTTATCTCTCCAGCCTATCTCTTATCTCTCCAGCCTGTGCAAGCTGTAAAGACTCATTATTTCAGATCTTGTCCCCTATCCGTTCATACTAGACCCTATAACATCCCCTTTTGCTACCCCATTCCCATTCTAGCTTAGCTAAAGGTTGGGGCAAAGCTCTGCTAGAAGGGGTCTACTGCTACGAACTTCACAGAGGTAGGTGTTCTCAACTCTTAACTAAATTAGTAGCTAATCTAGGATGATTAGTCTAGGCCTTTAGTATTAGGCTCATTTCCATGCGATGTTTAGTGTTTATAAAGCATGTGTTGGCTTAAATCTAGGATGATTAGCATATATTAACTTCATACCTAAGATAATTAGCATGTATTAACTTTATACCCAGAATAATTAGCAAGTATTAGCAAGTATTAGTGTCATATCTAGGATGATTAACATGTGTTGGCTTAAATCTGAACTGATTAGCATGTATTAGCCTTATACCGAAAGTAATTAGCAAGTATTAGCAAGCATTAGTCTCGTATCTAGAATGATTAACATGTATTGGCTTAAATCTAGGATGATTAACATATATTAACTTCATACCTAAGATAATTAGCATGTATTAACTTTATACCCAGAAGAATTAGCAAGTATTAGTATCATATCTAGAATGATTAACATATGTTGGCTTAAATCTGAGATGATTAGCATGTAGTAGCTAGTATCTATATTTGATATAGTTCATGCTTTAGTAAAGGGCCTGTCATTATGTCAATTTCTGTGAAACTAAAACCTGAAATAGTGAAAGGAGAAATTGTAGTCAAGAGGATGAAAAATGTGGAAAAGAGACCAAGTTGAAAGAGGTCAAGTTGAAAGGAGACCAAGTTGAAAAAGACCAAGAAATTATATTGAAAATAGGGGGGGTTCTAAGAAGGAGAATAACGAAGAATCTAGAGAGAATGAGAGTACATGATAGAAGAGAAAATCGTAGATTGGAATGTTAGAAAGAAGTTTTATGAAGAGTGCAGAGAGAGAAAATGAGAGGAAGAAGGTGAAAAATGTGAAAAACCGAGATCTATAGGCATATGTGAACAGTTACTGAGTAAAAAAACAGAACCTTAGAAAATTAATTATAACTTAAAAACTAAGAAGAATTGGAGGTCATGGTAGAAGAATAAAATCTACATCTATAAGAGAAGAAGAACTTTTGTGAAGAACTCAGAGTGAAAAGAGGATTGAAAGGGCATAAAAACTGGGAAACAAAAGAAAGTATCGACCCTGCCAGTTCATCGCGTTGACGCGATGACTGATGAGTCGACCCTGCCAGTTTATCGCGTTGACGCGATGAACTGATGAGTCGACCCTGCCTGTTGACAGGGTCGACGCAGCCTGTTGGCAGGGTCGACGCAGTGACCCTGCCTGTTGACAGGGTCGACCCTGTCTGTTCACTGCGTTGACGCTGTGAACTGATGGGTTGACGCGATGAACTGATGAGTTGACGCGATGGACTATTGAGTCGACCCAACTAGCTCATTACGTTAACGTGATCATTAGGCTTTCACTTTTGCCATCTCCACTGACAGATGGCAGCCGGAGAGGTGATTTTAACTCCTGACAGGGTCCTCTGAACCCTGTATAATTCCCAGGAAGGGCATCCCACAGTGAGGGTGTCATTTCCAAAATTGTCAGGTGGCCTATAAGGCACCTCTCTTATCTAGTTTTTCCGTGTATCAAATGTTACTGGTTTCCACTCCTAGTTCATCCCTACACATCAATGCACCCTTGGATTCCATTCCATAATTCCACCTTATATATCATACTGGTCAAACCTTGAAATTCCATATTGCCTATAAATGAGAGTGGATGTCAACATACATGATGAATGCTGTGCATATAGGGCCCGGTCTGGTCCTGGGGGGAGCACCCGAAGGTACTTGTGCCCATGGGAGTTTATTGACCACGGTGTTTGGCATTGCACCGAAGTACTTGCTTGCTAGACTTTAGACATTCCACTCATTCTCATGATATTACTTGATTGATTGACTTGAGACCCGCAAAAGGGTAAAAGTGCTTACTTGAATGCATTATAAATAGCCAATTCCAGTTATACATACTTGAAACTACTTTGCTTACTATTGCTAGCTTGAATAACATGTTTCTACTCAGTTACTAGCTTGAATAACATGTTGCTATTCAGTTATCACTGACTTGACATCATTTACTATCACTTGCCACTGCTGCTTGAAATTGTGAAATCTATACTCTCACTTTCTACTCCCGTCGATTTTACAATTCTTTGATATCTATCTGTCTGCATGCATAGGTTACGTACATTAAATGAATGTGTAATTCACTTAAAACATGTTAAAATTTGAGATGTAAATCCTACTGAGCGATTCGCTCATCTAGTTATTTTCTAACCTTTCCAGGAAATTCAGATATCAGCCAGAACTCGGGAGGGAATGAGTCGGAGTGATGAGTGTAAAAATAGAGTTATCTTGTTATCTTGTAAATTGTGCTTGTGTAAATGGTGTTATTGTAATTTCATTTATGTCAGTCATATCAAGTTATGTCAGACGTCAGCTGTATTAGTCCAATAATTGTAATAAGGGCTTGAAGCCTAGTAGTTGGACTTGGATATGTATGTAATTGTCATTGGGTTAGTTGTATCAATTGTCAGCTCATCCTAATTGTATTAACTTCGAGTTAAATCTTAGTTATTTGCGCACTCTGATATTTACAAGATTGACACGATCTATATAGACGCGTCACGCCTCCGGGTAATCTTCCGCGCTCGGGGCGTGACACCGTGTAAAGGGTGGTTTAGGCGGGTTGGTTTGAAATGGACCCATGGGGGGTTTAGGCGGGTTTGAAGAGAGAGAGAGAAGGGCGCACGGGTTTAGGTGGGCTAGGTTGATGGTGTTTCACCCCGCGTAAAGGGAGGTTTAGTCTGGTTGGTTTGATGTGGGCACTATGGGGGGTTTAGGCTGGTTGGGTTAAAGAGGGAGAGAGAGAGAGGCACATGGGTTTAGGGGGGGTAGGTTTGAGTGGGCCCATGGGTTTACGGGGGGAAGGCTGGGTTTCTCTCTCTTCTCTCCATTTCTTTTTATTATTTTTTTATTTTTATTTAGATGTGGGCCCGAATTTAGGCGGGCCAGGTTGAACTGGGTTTAAGAGGGGGAGTGCTGAGGTGTGGGTCCCGCCTGAGGGTTTAGGCGGGCTGGATGAAAAGAGAGGAGAGTGACCCCTTGAATCTGGACCCGGGACAGACGAGCCTGCTGTCTGTCTGGGCTTCGTCTTGAACGCGATCGACCCAGAGGCCGCGTTCTGAACGCGGCCTCTAGGGTGACCACGTTCAGGATGGTCGCGCCCTGCTGGATGACCGCGACCTGGCTGACACCTATTAGTGACTCTAGAGTTCAAATGTGACTTGCTGTTGGAGTCGCGGGTGTGAAGCGACTGGTGGAAGACCTGTCAGGAGTTGTTCCCCGCCTTTTTCATGCGCCACATGACGCGATAGATGGCTACGAGTCCCGGGTTGGCCCGGCAACTGATATGTCGACATGATGACGCCGCTTGCCTAGTAGTCAAGGTAGTCCCCGCTTCTTGGTGAAGAGTCGTGGGACAAGGCATGTTGTTCTGAGCCCCGGGCTGGCCCGATTGTCGAAGTGTCGACAGTGCAATGTCGCATGCAGGGTATCCGGGAGTGGTCCCCGAATCATTATAGAGTGTCGTTTGGCGCAACAGGTTGTCCCGATTCCAAAACCTCAGGTCTGATCCGGCCGTCAGGAAACTGGTTGGCATGGTACCGTTTGCTCGAGGGTGATCCCCGTTTGTTGTGTCATGCCGTTTGACACGGCAAAATATTCTGATTTCTGGGGGGGGGGGTAATTCCTTTTGCCTAAATCTCGATTAATTCGAGAAAATAAACATGTGCAACAGTAAACTAGAGATATAGCCTAGAATGGAATTCTTCTTTCACTTACTAGGAGCTTCCACTCTAGTGGGAGACTCTTCTCCAACCCAGGGGCAAGAAGAAGGCCTAGCGTCCCTCTCATGGCTTCCAGTCTAAGGTCTCTTTGAGGAGGTATTAGCCTCGCCAGAAACCACATCAGGGGAGCCCTGGTCAATGACAGTGCCTGCAAGCAACAAAGAGGAGGTATGTGACAAGCATCCCAAGAAATAAAATATGTAATAACTCTGGAAAAGAGTTGAACAATAAAGTAGTCACCTGTCGTCCCTATGGGTCGGGAAGGCTTCAACACAATTTGTTCAGGTTTCAGGCGAAGGACAGGAGCCACCTTCTTTACCGTGTCCAGGAGGGCATTTGGAGTGACAACCACCTCCAGCTCAGAAAGATACTCCACCGGGCCAGCATAGCCTATTGCATTGATTACATAAGCTCTCCACGATCCAAATGTGTTGCCCCCAAGTGCTCCCTCAGGTACCGGCTGAGATAACTGAGAGTTCCTCCTCAGACCACAAAAGGTCTTCAAATTCTCCCACCAAAAGTAGGCCCGTGAAGAGCTAGAGGTCCCCTCCGGGTCAGAAGAAGAAGGCGCGGAAGCAGCCACTGGAACACTTCTAAGGGGCTTCAAAGCCCCGACGTATTGGCTTCTATAAACAACAATAGCTCGACCCTCTGCCCTCCATGCACTTTCTCTGTCTTTGATGGCTATTGCGGCTCCAGAAAAGTGTGATCTAATGAAACCGGGATCAAGGAACAAAGGAGGTAAATCCTCCCTCCTCAAGCGCCTTTCCTTGGCGGACCGAATGGCATCACAATACTCTCTGAAGACATTGCTGGTTTTAAACCACCATCACACATAATGTATGTCAAAATGGCCCATGCGCATTTGTGCCGGAATATGAAAACCTCCCTTCACCTCACGATAAAGAAAGTCACACCATGCTGCTGTCATAAGATGCACATCCCTGTGTTTGTACAATCGGAGAGGCAACGGAAACTCTGCATTTGGAGGGATGCCTTGATCATATCCAAAATTTCGAGAAAACCGGTGTGGATAATAAGGCTCGAGGATCGTCGTGCTAGAACGTTGGTATACTAGCACGCTGGGGCGAAGACATGTGACCCACTTAATCAGACCATATGAAGAGGACAAAGCTCGTGAAGACACTCTGCAAACAGCTAAGCCGCCTTCTTGTTCCACATAAGGGCGATGAAGGTAAGAGAAATAGTCAAGGGCTAAGCCCTTACCTCTCCTGACTGGCAAAAAAAATAGAGCCCTACGGGCCCCCATAAGCTGTGTGATTACATCCTGAGAAGGCTGACCAATGAAGGCAAATATCAATGGAGTTGTGGGGTTGTCAATCGGAGACCTCCGTGAAAGCTATGGAAATAGCAAACCGGCCCACGCACTCAAGTAATGAGTGGCCATCAATATATTTTTGTCTCTGGGAGATGAATGAGCTGTCAGAGCCCCGAAAGAATGATAAATATTGGCGAGGGCAATAGGGGCGACGGCAATTCTCTGGCCACACCATCAAACAGGCAGGATATATCACCTCGGCCCACAAAAGACCTTCCTCTCCATGACGAATCACAAAACTGGCCAACTAGTAAGCCAAATAAGCAGCTGAGTATGTAAGAGGAGGTACTCCCCTAGAATTCCATCCCTGTGTAGGAGCAAGCAAATGGCGTAGATGAGGAGAAAAATCTAGGATGATTTCTTTACACTGTTCCCAGTTCATTCCTGGCTGAGCAAAGTCCTCGTGAAAACAAAACGGGTCGCTGTAGAAATGGCACACCCAAGCATTCAAAGCAACCCAGGGAGTACGAGGAGTTTTGTCCTTGCCTGCTCGAGCTAAGTCCCTCCATGTCTTCATTAAGAATCTAAAACAGTAAGACATGCAGTATGTCTCGACTCCACCTATGCATAGAGATGCAAATCATCGAGTGAGAGCTCCTCATAGGGCCACCCACAAATGGGGAGGCCAAAAATCCTCTGAAAAGCCCAGAGATCCAGAGAGGTCTCCTCTTCAGCAATAACAAATGTATTCCAGCGGCGGTCAAATCTTTCAGCCAGAGCCTGTAGTAGACCAGTATGGCAAGGATAAGAGTACAAAGCTATTGTAACTGCGTGGCGTATCCCAGCTCTATCCAACATTGATCGGTAGACAGAAAGAATGCCCCAGAGCCACTCTGTCGCCCATCAGTGATAGCTATGGGAAAGGACCATTAACCACTTTAAATACCAGCTAGGGGTCTTCAATGCTAGGATCCTCTCTAGTAAGCAGTCATGAACAAAGTCATCATTTACGAAACTCACCCCTGAGGGGGTTAAGAATAAGCCATCCACCGTGGGCTCCATGACCCTATGTTGTCCGTGTAAATGCCAAGGCACTTGGGCCAAAAGTGTTGCGCGAACAGAGAAACTATCAAAATGCTGGAAGAAGAACAAACTCTGTCGATCAGGACACTGCTTCTATCGGGTAAAACCCTCTGGAAAGCTCGGATATGAGAGGGTACATAGGCTCTGCATGCTGTCCCTTCCCAATAATATAGCTCACTCAAGAGGGCGCCTTTCCTCTGGCAAAAGAAGATCATCGCTCTCCATGCCAACAGGGGCAAACTCTGAAGGAAAATATAGAGATGGCGATCCAAGGGATAGTGGGTTAGATATCCCCCTGACCGGTCGTAGGTATAGAATCCATCCCGCCGTATAATGCGAGAAATATCCACAAGTCCTTCGTTGTCACTAGCATTTTCAGTTGGGCCCTCAGCGACCTAATAACAACCCGGTCCACCGCATTGAAGTTATCCTCGGTGATAGTATGGGGAGGAAAAGGTGGCATGGGTCGATCGGTCCGTCGGATATAACAGTCATCAGCACCCCCAATTCTGACATTCCTAGACCGGTCTATGTCTCCCCTATGGCGAGCCATGTCTGCAGGCACTGTGGAAGTAACAGCAGCAAAAAGTAAGGCCAAACATTTAAGGGACAGCAATGCAGAAAATAAAGCATAGCACTACAAAACGTCATTGCGTCAACCCGACTTCCAAGAGATGCAAGGCGAATAAACTCCTACGAAGGGCACGGGTCATCCGTCGTTGCCTCTGGCTTTGACGAACAACCCGTGGGGGGTTTTTGTCGCACCCTTTAATTTTCTCGACTAAGTTCGGGACAATCTCATACATGTTAATCAACGATTAAATCACGGCGTAAAGCCAACACCATCGTTTTATGGGGTATCTCCATCCGAGCGGGTCTTAGAACCCTATCCTATGAAAAGATGAATGATGTCGCAGCAAAAAGGAATGGAAGAAATTCTTATACGCAACCAACGAAGAGAACAAGCACCGTGTATCACGTGGTCCAAACGGATGCGAGCCTCGTCGCCAACGGCACAAGACAAACACAAACAAACGCAGAAGACCTCTCGTGCTCCTCTCCACGTGCCCCGCTGCAAGCAAAGGCAGAAAGAGAGCCAAAATAGGGGTTCGAGAGGGAAAAAGGGGGTGGCCAGGGGTTTGACCCTGCTGGGGACCCACGCGGGGCCGGTCACCCCGCTAGGACCCAACGGGGTCAAACAGACCCCGACAGGGTCTGTTCACCCCGCCTGGGGCCCGTAGGGGTCCAATGGACCCCGCTAGTGTCGCGCGCTGGTCCAGTGGACCCCGCCGACCCCTGCGAGGTCAAACAGGCCCCACTGGGGTCTGTTGACCTCGCGGCCTATTTGTCCTCTCCGTATGCAAAATTAAAAAAAAAAAAGAAGGTGGAGGACCCATCTTGAAAACCTAAGGTCCAAAATTGGCCTTTTATGTCAAGGTGGGTTCAAAAAACGCTTTTTCTGTCCAGGTGGAGTCCAAATCTTTTTGTCAGGGTGAGTTCCCTACCTTCTATAAATATCCTCTGGGCCCAAAGAAAAAGGAAGGAAAAAAAAGAAAAATAGAGGTACTTGCACGGGACAAGAGAAGACACTCATGGAAGATGATTGTTCTGTCCGTCTGTGGAAGCCCACGAAGGGTATGTTATGTAAATACCCCCGGGCCTTGCATTTATGCCCCTACTTTTGTAATTGGGGTTATACCTCCATTTCCCGTGTCGAGGCGGGAGCTCTTATGCACAGTCAACAATTCACCAACAATCATTGTACTCAAATGGATTATGAATAGACTGAATATGCTTGATTACTCTTGTGCGTGCCGGTTGAGGAAAATTACAAATAAACCCATGGCTCTCAAAACATGTGTATATATCCTCCTTCCTCGAGAACGGACGCATGTGTGACTTCTATGAAATCCTATGTAGCCTTTCTCACACGAAAACATTGTTGAACTTTCCGTGTAACAAGTGTGGTCTTGGACCCTACAGTCTACCTCGGGCTAGGTGAGATTATCGAAATACCAAGTCAAAAAAGGGAAAATAATTCCTTGAACCTTCTAGAAATAGCCTCAATGTCCCTGGGAGTTAAAGATTACATCATAGTCCCCATTCAGTCCAGGAATTATAGAAACGCCACTGGCCTAGTAAAATTACCAAAATACCCCTGGAAGTCTAGAATTACCAAAGCGTCCCTGGAGTCCAAATATCCTCCTGCCACTTCCAAAATACCTACGGCTTCCGCAAATTACAATCACATCCCCAAATGATCGGGTTTCTGCCTAACCTAACGGCCTCCGATGAAACCCTATTCCTATTTATATTTCGGTGGTGAACGGAAACCAACTCTGAGTCATGCGAGCGAGCCTACCCTTAATATCAGAACCTTCATGTAGGACTTTAGGACTTCTTTGACCGTTAAAAGAGTGTTTGGACTTTATGCCGATGTAAATCAAAATTGACCGCAATCAGTGGGGAGGGGTCTAATACTCGAACCCATATCGTCTGATACAATGTGCATCCCATGGAATGAACACCGCATAGGCTCTTTCCATAGCCCTTATATGTGCGTCCTTATAAATTTCCCCTTTCCATCGAAAAGGCTTAGCGAGAAATTTATAGAGTCCCCTTTCTTTCAAGGAGTACATTCCGTGGCCGGATTTCTTTTTTCCAACAGTGCCTTTTCCAGAAAGATAGATGATACGGTGAGCTCTCTTTGGAAGTGTCTTTCCCCAGCCTCTTTAATGTCGTTGTTGACCCCTTGGGAACGATGAACCAGGCTTTTGACCCTCAACTTTCAAGGGACACCTAGGCACCGACTTTCAAGAGGGATCTCAGGTCGACAAAGATGAAAGAGTTCTAGGGCCTCCTTCTTCGCCTCCTTGACTTTGCCTTGCATGCCCTCAGGAAGGATGTGTGGACTTAGAGGTGAAGTAGGGAGGGGTCTTTCTCGGTTCAGTTTGCCTACACCTTTATCTCGGATGGAGGGATGAGCCATAATCTTCCCTCGCAGATTTGGAAAAAGCCCGCTGAAGGTGAAGATACTCACTTGGAAGATTTCTCACGGGAAGCTCCCCACTAGTGACCGGCTAGTTCACTTCGTCCCGATATCCAGTCGACTTGTTGCTTGTGTGGGTAAGACGATCAGAACATGGACCACCTGTTCGTAGGTTGCTCGTACTCAAGGGAAGTGTGGGATGCGTTGGCTTCGAGGGTCGGCTGCCATATTGCCCGCCATATGGAGGTGTATCATTTCATCGGTACTTGGGGCAAGACTTGGCCCCTCAGAGGAGATGCGATTGTGTGGTGGCTGGTGCTTCATGCCACTCTTTGGTCCTTGTGGGGTGAACGGAACAATAAGATTTTTAGAAGGGATGCTAAAGTTAAGGAGTCTCTTGTTTCTTTTCTTTGTGCTAGAATGAGGGAATGGGCGGAGTTGCTTTGTAATGTGAATTCCCTCGGCTCCCCTCTTTTTGTTTTGTTGGGGGGCTAGTGAGGTCCGCACCGCCTTAGTGTGATCTCTTTATATAGAGATTTTTTTGGAGCTATTTGACCATACTTGTACATCCCTTACTCTTTTTGATTTAATACAATTGTGGTACTACCCACTTTCAAAAAAATTAGCCCATCACAGTAGCCTCACCAGTTCTTCCAGATAGAATAGGAACCATTCATTTCTCTTTTATAATTTTGAACTCCACAATTTAAACCAAATAATACATGGACTGAACCACCCATCTTACTAATATAAATCACCAAGATTACATCTTAGATAGCATAACTGAAACTTGGATGGGACTGAGCCTGAGGGGGAAACAGTGTGTAAAGCCCCTTTCTCTTTCTCTTAATCTCAACTCAGCCCAAGAAAGCAGAGCAAGAAGAGTGTAGTACCTGCCGCATTGGTCACCAATAGTTGCTGGCCACTGGCAAAGCTTTCCAACAGATCAGAAAGAGGAGAGGGCATGAAATATGCAGCAAGAATAACAAAAATATTCTAATTTAAGTTGATTTGTCTACCCTTTTCATGTTTTGTATTTTCAGAATTTTTCTGTTTTTATCTTCTTATTTTTAATAATTTTTTGTGGCTTTTGTTGGAGGCCCGACTCAACCCAAAACTTAGGCATTGAGTTGAGGGAATCTACATATATAGAGGTGAGATTCCTATGGATATCCAACATGACACTAAATCACAACACCCCCCAACCCTATCACGCCAAACCCACTGGTTTGGGACGCATCACGGGTAGGGCCAAGTGTCCACATGTGGATCCTATGGGTAAACCCACTTTGATACCATGTTGGAGGCCCGAACTTAACCCAAACCTAGGCAGAGTTGAGGGAATCATCTACATATATAGAGGTGAGATTCTCATGGATACCCGATATGGAACTAAACCACATCTTTATATCTTATGTTGTCTACCTGGGATTGACTGCTTTTCCCTATATCATCTATGGAGGATCAGATTCAATCTAAACTAGGATAAACCTTAGCCAATCATTTTCTTCATCCAACTCTGCCTTCCTTGATCTACACAACAACATCATCGTCATCATTAGAACCTTATCTCAATTATTTGAGGTCGACTACATGAATCATGTTCCGTCAAAGATTTCTATCAAGTATTATATCCATATTTAAACCGAAGAAACTAATGTCCTTCCTAATAACATCGCACCATCTCATTTTAGGCCTTCCCCGAACTCTTTTACTAACATCCACTAAGATTCGATCACATCTTTTAATCGGCGCTGAGTTAGAGCGATGAAACACATCTCCAAACCACCTGAGTCTATTTTCTCTCATTTTACTATCAATTGGGGCTATAACCAAGTCATTACGAATACGCTCACTCCTAATCTTATTTTTCTTAGTCTTGTCACACATCCATCTCAACATCCTCATCTCTACTACACACACTTTGTGAATGTGTTCCTTTCGTACTGTCCAACACTCGATACCATATAACAAAGCAGGTCTCACAACCGTTCTATAAAACCTCCCTTTGAGTTTCACAGGCATACGATGATCACAGAAGACCCCTGATGCGCTTCTCTATCTTAACCAGCCTGCCTTAACCCTATGTGCAACATCGTCATAAATCTCCACATTCTCTTGTATGATAGACTCTAAGTACTGAAAACTACTACTCTTCAGAATGTTATGTCCATCAATTAGAACCATGTCTTCTTGTACCACTCTCCCATTACTAAAATTATAATGCATAAACTCTGACTTGCTCCCACTAATTTTAAACATTTAGACTCCAAGACATGTCTCCAACGCTCTAACTTAACACTTAAAGCATTAATACTCTCATCAATTAAGATCATATCCTTCCCCGATCTACACAACAATGAATAAAAATTCAAGATAAGAAATAAACACCTTTAAGCACATCTATAAGCAATTTTCATCAAAGGAAGCATGCTTGGTGTTGCATGTCGTCTTCATCATCTTATAATTCAAATTCACTATTGTTGAGATTTAGTCTCACATCGGATAATCTATAGGCACCTTCCCTCTTTATTTGTAGAGAACTCACTCAACTCAATGCCTAGATTTTGGGTTCGAGTTAGAACCTTTAACATTTTATCAAAGCTGGGCTTCTCCATCGGGGCGTCCACCCACTCAATGGCACACTGTAACCATTCAAGTTCGGCGTCAGGGGGGTATTGAAGTTTAGTCCCACATCAGATATTCTATGGGTGCCTTCCCTCTTTATATATAAGAGATTCCCTCAACTCAATGCTTAGGTTTTGTGTTAGATTGCGGGATTTTAACAATTACTAAATCCACAACTAAGTAAAAAAGACAGAAAATGGTTATCCCACTTTTATTTCTAGAATGAATAACAAACTTGACAATGGGGCCTACATCAGATGTGGAGTTTGGTCGCTCTATAATTGATATGCAAGATTGACCTAAATTTGCTCCCTTACCTATCAAACAAAGGAAATACAGTAAAATAAAAGACAAGAAAAACTAGCATTTTCAAGGGAACATAATAGTCTCTCAAACAAGATCATCTGAACAAACTGAACAGTTCAAGGAACATCAATACATTACATACTCTACAAAGTAAAACTTCACGTGGAAACCTTTCTTTAAACTGCAGTAACTCAGAGTTGAGATTGCCATCCTTTAAGCTGCATAACACAGTTAATAGAAACTAATATAAGACAAGACCACAACCCCTGGTAGATGACATGAAATATGTATATGTATATGTGTGTGTGTATATATTCTGAGTGTGTGTATACTTATATTAGAAGTAAATAAAGAAAAAAAACATATCAAGTTCTTACTATGAATGAAAGACATGAAGTTAAACAAGATATTTTGGATACAAGAAGATATTAATAGAAACCAGTCTGACAAATATAAAAATTATATGCTAATTCCAAAACCATGCAGAATTGCACAGAACAGTCATATTCTTACTGCAGAGGAAATGTCCATGAAAATAAGTAGGTTTAAACCAAAGGAGAAAACAGAGCAAACAGAGCATATCTGTGTGCAAGCAGCAAAAGCAAGAAAAAATAAAGAGGAGATGGAGGGTGCAATTCCTCCCCAAACCCTCCTAGAGTTCTCCTCACAATAAGGATGAAGAAACAAGCAACAGCAGCCGCATGACAGATAACAAGCAGCAGCTGCAGCAGCAGTCAACAGTCATCAAAACCAAGTTAGGGTTCACGTTAGCCAAAAAGGAGGGAGAGAAAGTGAAGAAATAAAAGACTTGGGGGTTGCAGGACCCACCGGCATGGCTGCACCCCTTAATCTCACTCTGTGCAAGTGTGTTTTGTGGAGAGGAGATACATTTACACGCACAAAAAGAAGAGAAGAAGAAGAGCAGAAGCTCAAGGCTTAAGCTCTGGACCCTGTATACGGAGCTTGAATGGCCCTCTTAGATCTTAAGGCTTGAGCACAAAGCCAAGTCCTTCAAGGCCTGTGCTAGGATTCTTCAAGATATCCAAGACTCCGAGCCTTGTTCAATTGTAACTGAGGCTGAAGTCGATAAAGTCAATGAAGTTCTACTTTGATCCCTTTTGCATCATTGATTCCTGAATTTGTGCATGTTTTGTGGATCCTTAACAGATCCTTATTGGCTTACCCAAACTCATTAGGGTTGTAGATCCTTAACAAACTCTTTACTGGGTCCTCAGTGTGCCCCATTGAAGTCCACTAAAGGATGCGATCCTGATGGACCGTTATTAGGCCTTCACGGGTCCATGGCATCATAACACCCTTGTCCAGTAACTATTAAGGCAGTGTTTTTTGGGTGGGTTTGCAAAAGAATTTGATCCTGTAGAGGCCTAAGAAGGGGGCTCACAAGATCTCATATCGAAAACTACAAAGATGGGCATGTGCTTATAAGAAAGGCCTAAGCCTTCTCCTTTGAGGGCCCTTTTACCAGCAAAAAAAGACAAAACCCTAGCCGCCCTCGGGCGTAACGAAGACAATACCTCAAAGGAGACACCCAAAATTTGTACGTCTTCATTGACGTCGTCTGTGGGAAGCCCCGGCCCAATAAGCACAAAATCCACCTTTGCTGGGGGGGCTAGTATAGAGGTCTAAGAAGGGGATTCACAAGATCTCATATTGAAAACTACAAAGATGGACATGTACTTAAAAGCAAAGCCCAAACCTTCTCCTTTGAGGGTCCTTTTACCAATAAAAAAAAGACAAAACCCTAACCGCCCTCAGGCATAGCGGGGACAATACTTCAAAGGAGACACCCAAAACTTGTACGTCTTCAGATCATAATCTCATTTTTCTTCTCAGTAAATACAATTAGTGGTACTACCCACTTTCAAAAAAAATGATTTGATCCTAATGCACCTCTTATGGGTTCATGACCATTTTTATCCTTAACTAATATCCATTAGGCCTATGCACTTTAGTAGACTTGCAGAAGTCCACCTAAGTCCACGATGTGCAACATCCCAGTTTGGGACTCAAGTCAAAAAAATTTAGACTTTTAGCCTATAAACTAAAGCATGTTATAGGCATCCTTGTTTAAATCTGTCAGAATGACCAAACTGCCCTTGGCCTCATCGATCAACTCAGCTTAAACCAACACTCTAAACCTTGATTGTTTGACTTAATGCCTATGGCATAATAGATTAATCAAACACCTAAGATGTCCTTAACACCCATGACTCAAATAAAGAACTTGAAGTCTTCAAAAAGCATAAACAATCCTAAACCCTAAAATATGACTCCAAATGACTAAAATGCCCTCAAACACTAAACCTAACTTAAGATAAATCCAAATATACATAAAATCTCAAAGATGACCAAAATGCCCTTAGTACCCTAAAATGTCATAAAAATCAGAAAATAAAAATCATCAATCTCCCCTAAAAATCATCATACAATTTTAGGCACGATAAAATTCTCAAAGATGAATCAAAACCTAAAAAATGGCCAAAATATCCTTAGTGCCTGGATCTTAAAAATCAGAAAATAATTAAAAATCATATATCATCCTTAAAAATCACTAGGAAACTTTGAGCAGAACAAATTTCCTCAGAGTCCCCAGAATCCTAAAATTAGCAAAATGCCTCTAAAACCTTAAAGCATTCAAAAACGATTTAAAAATCTTCCTAGAGTTTTAGAACTTCCTTAATCCAAGAGAGACACATCACAAACTCTGAAATTGCCAAAACACCCCAAGTCCTGATTTCTATGAAATTACCAGAATACCCTTCTACTTTAAAACATTGAAATCACCCCAAATCTTCTTACAAACCCTTCAAACCCATCAAAACCCCATTTGGGCCATGATGTAGCTTCTGGCCTCAATCTAAATTGTACTTTCATACTAGATTTGTGCATTTATATTGTTTATTTCATCCAAGACATTGCCAATCAAAGGCTTTTGTCCGTCATGGTTATGTGATTAACACTGACCAAAGTCAGTGACTCAGTGGGCGCAAACCGACTTCAAAACCTAATTGGCAATTTCATTAGGCAAAACATAAATCCGATTTTCAAAGTCAACCAAGAAGGTTTTCCAAAAGATAAAGAAGATGGTCAAGTGAAATAATGACTAAAATCATTTATTTTCGGTAGGATTTAACTCCCACAAAGTGCCAGAACAAGTGCCACCTAACCCAACACATTGTCACATCTAAACAAAAGTAGTACATTGTAACCAGTATCCAATAGGATTTAGTCTATGAGACTACAAACATAGCATGTTCAAACCCAATGGACTATATATCAAACAATAATAACAACAATAACAATAATATGATGATGATGATACCGATAATAGTCTACAAAACTCATCAATCATCGTACATCAAAAGTTCAAAATCTTTTCCTTCTTTGGGAAGTGTACAAGCCAGCCACCAAATGTCAACCACCAAAAACATATATCCATTCATTAAGCAACCCAATATCCAGTCCAGGCTGCCTAATCAAATGTATGCCTCATTGTAGGTTGCCACTTGACCCATGTCTATGACAGTATGACATAAATAAATTTCAATTGTGAGTTTCTTTTATGACTATGATGAATCTGGGGAAATTAAATAGTACCTTTTGGTGTGGATTTAATAATGCAAGCAGGTTTATATCTAACCAATATTAGTTGTCTTACAATGCATAACAGTATGTTTATGTATCTACATATGCACTGTGAAGCGTTCCACTGATCTATGACATAAAGAAATAGCATTCTACCCAAGGAAAGCCATCCAAGACCAGTAAGGAAAAATATCAAGAAACAATATCCCTCTCAGAGCAGCAAATTACTACTCAATCAAATGAGGTAACTAAGTAAACTTTGTAAAAAGACATCCAGGTGGCAGGCAAAGCCTAATGCATCACTGCTAAGAAATAAAAAGTAAAATTGGCACAATGTGAAGTACTAAACTATGGTGGGAGAGCTACACAGCTTAATACTATATCAGATAAATGATGAACAAACACTTCTCACCTTCCATTTTTCAAGCTGGTGTCCAAGCCTAATAAATTGGAATAACTGAGCCTCTGAATGAGTTGGACAGAAGATGGTTTTTTACACATCTGCATCCTCTGAGAAACAGAAACACCAAATTAGAAGAAAAAAATGGCAACAACGGCATCAGCATTCAAACATATAACCCTTGCGGAAACCTCTTTCCACCAAACAAAGAGACATATCAAATTAGAAAGCAAATTTCAGCAACAAGAGCATCAAAATTCAAACAGACAGCCCTTGCACAAACCTCCTTCCACCAAACAATGTGTGAATGATTTTCATCATCACAAAGAATTTTTGGTTCTTTCACTCTTTTGTATGCTTTAGAAGTCACTTTAAAAGCCCTGTGTGCTTTGAAGTAGCATTTCCTCTCTGCTAGACTGCAGCAGAATTTGAACGCACATGAGAGAGCATATAACATGATGGTCATTTCCCATGAAATTAAAATGAATATATAGCCGGGAAATATCACATAAACATACAGTAAAATACATGCATTTTTATCAAGAAAAGATGCAATTCAGTAGCCAGACACGTATAATGAAGAATGGATGGTGGCACAAAATTCGGAGACTCAGAAGCGTATGTGAAAAAGGAGGGCTAGAAGGAAAAGGCTTATTTGAGTATTAAGTGAAATCATGGGATCTAATTCTACCTTTAGTTAAATTAATGGGCAGATTGTAAAAAGACAGTAAGAAGTTTGTCAACTGTAGGCTTGAAAAAAAGATCAGAACACATCAGCTCCCAGCACAGCATGTTCCATTGCCTTGTTGCCACAACTTGAACTGAGGCTATCAGGCCAGGGCCCAAAAGCGCATCAATTATCATTAACTGCTGGAAGTCCAAAGTAGTTTTCCAAGTAGAAGTCCATACATGGAAAGTCCTTAATCAATGGTTGTGTCAGACTCCTTTTCACTCTTATCAAACCACCCAAGCGACAACACGGTTCTTCTTATAAAACTTCCAGATGCAATCTCAGATCACCCCACCTTAAGCAAATCCTTATTTAGATTCTATTCCTATGTTTTTCCTAGGCTCCACAAACAGTACATCCTCTTTTAGAGGAAATACATCTCTTTTACTGAGAACGATAACATATGATATAAAGACCATAGCCTCCAATGTCTTAGTTGACCTCCTTCATCCACCCTAGTAGAATTCACCATCTTCGGTTGGTTAAGACAGTGAGTTAAACGCAATGGTTACTCAAACAGCATATGTTAATAGATAACTGTGCCCCTTCCTCGAGTATCTCCTTTTCCCAAGCCCTACAAACCAGCATCAAGTATTAAAAGATAACTTCCCCATCCACATAGCAAAATTCTGTCGGACTGGAGTTTTTCTTAACTCGGTTGACCTTACGTAAGAAAAGAAAACTCCCCTAGAGAATGCGTAAGCCTTTCCAGCGTTACGAGTTCCATTCTCTTTCCAACTTATCCAGCTTTTGAACCAATTAGCACATCAGTCTAAACTAAAGCCAGGAAAAGATTAAAAAAAACACACACACACAAAACTGCGCATACAGTCCCAGCGAACCACTCGCCCATATAGCACTGCAACGAACGTTTCTTAAGAAAAGGTACCCTAACCAGCGCACGTAGAAACGGAATGGCTGACACATCAACACACACAGATTAAGGGATGGAAGGAGAACAATGGCAAGGGAAAGAGTTGGAGAAATAAGAACTCGAGCTCACCGGGTGAAGTGGGGAGAGTGGAATTGGCGAGCCAAGGAGGAGCGGAGAATGCCGGCGAGAGAGAGCCACCGGTAAGAGGAAGAGACGACGCTGCGAGACACCAGCCAGTGCATGGTTTGGAGGTAGCAGCGGCCCTCGGGGGAAGAACGGCCTCGCCTCCTAGGGTTTTTTTTTTCTTCTTTCGTTCTTCTTCGTCTGTATCCCCCTGCTCCTTCCCTGCCTCGCGCAGTGTGTGTCCCCCTTCCCGCCAAAGCAGAGAGCTTGGGGGGGGGGGGGGGGGGGGGGGGGGGGGGGGGGCAGCCGGGGCCAGAAATCGAAGCGGGCGGAGCGAAGGGCAGTGATGGAAGAAGAAATTGCCATTCTCTTTTGTCCATATAAAATGGAGATGACAAGAGGCCGCGGGGATCTGAAGGCCGAAGGTTGGGCCGCCTTTGGGCTTTCGCGGGCTGGACGGGCGAGACCGCACCATAGGAGGTGGGGACCACTTACCGTATAATGGGATCCGAATTGGATCCATAGCGACTGAGAGGGGTTGCACATGCGTCAGGAGTGGAGAGCGGGATCCGAATTAGATCCATGGAGACTGAGAGGGGGTGTGCAAAGGGATGTCAATGGATCGGGTTCGACTCGGGTAGATCAATATCATATCTTATCCGTGAAAATTTTACTAATATCATATCCGGATAGTATCCTATTATTTTCGCGGGTATGGATACGGGTATATCCGTCACGGGTATGGATATATCCGCGGATATCCGTATCCGTCCATAAAGCATGAGTCCACATTCACGTTAAAAAAATGTGAGATTTATGAGAATTAGAAAAAAAAGAAATCCAGTCAATTCTTTCCTTTTTAAAGTAATTTTTATATTTTATAAAAATGACCTTATAATTTTAGCAAGAAGTCTAAACTCACAAACTCAACAAGACGGGCAACGGATTGGGTTCATGTCAAAATCATAGGTCTAACATGCACAATAAATTATTAAGAGCGGGTTCGGATCGGGTACAGTTTGGATGCACTAAATCTATACCATATCCGAATATGAAACGGGTATTTTAAATGTTACCGAACCTGAATCCATATCCTTTTATTCGGGTATTACCTGACCCATCACGGGTCGGATAATACGGGTAATCAGATTTACGGATATTTTTGACATCCTTAGTGTGCATGCGTCCAGACTCTAGAGTGGAGACGGAAATGGCACTTTCATGTCTATTTTTTAAGGGTACATTTCATATCTAGATAATTTTTAAGGAGAATAAGTATAAGTCAAGTGTAGACTAATTTATCTCTATTATTATTCTCATATATATTTGATATATGAATACGAGAGAATAAAATTAATATTTTTTATTTTTTATTTGATAAAAAATAAGGATGCAAATGATAACAAATGTTGAAAAAGACTATTTTATCTTTCTTAATTTAATTAATATTTTATATTTTTAGTCATAATGATGAGTAACATTAATGACTATACTATTTAATATTTTTCTTGTTAATAATATTTAGTACTAATAAGATTATTATGTAATGTTTTTTATTTATAATGTTGATTAACATTAATGAGACTATTGCTTAATATTTTTAAAATACCAATTAGCAGTAATGATATGTCATTTATTTAATATTTTTTATTCATAATTAGTACTAAAAAGTATGTTTTATTCGTAATGATGATTAGCATAGGGTGGTGTTGAATAATTTTTCTCCCATGAATAATATTTAACACTAATGATACTACTCTTTAATAAATTTTCTTCTTATAATTAGCACCAATGAAGTTAATATTTAATATTTTTATTTATAATAATTATTAGCACTAATGAGAGTATTATTTAATATTTTTATTGTTAATAATATTTAACACTAATGAAGTTATTATGTAATATTTTGATGATTAGTTCAAATGAGATTATTGTTTAATAAATCTTTTTAATAATATTTACATCTAATAATTTTTTGTTTAATAAATTTTCTTCTTAATTATAAATAGTACTAATAAAGTTAATATTTAATATTTTTATTCATAATGGTGATTAGCATTAATGAGGGTATTATTTAATAATATTTCGTTGTTAATAATGTTTTACGCTAATGAGACTATTATTTAACATTTTTAATCATAATTAACATTAATAAGGTTAATATTTAATATTTTTATTCATAATGATGATTAACACTAATAAGGATATTATTTAATATTTTTCTTGTTAATAATATTTAGCACTAACGAGACTACTATTCAATATACTTTCCTTCTTAATCATGATTAGCATTAATGATATTATTATATTTTAATTTATAATAATAATTACTATTAATGAGTTAATAATAATTAACATTAATGAATGTATCCAGAGAGAAGAGGGGCACGGTGAAATAGGGTTAGAAAAATAAGGATAAATCATTCTCACAAAAGATGGAATGAGTTATCCCAGTTCTAATCTCATTTTGAGGGTTAACCCTATTCTTTTTATCTCGTGATATCCTCACATTTTTTTGCCAAACCAAACGGAGAATGGGGACAAAATAGAAATATTTCTGCCCTATCCTAATATCAATCAAATGTGATCTAAAAGAATTATTAGAGGCGGAAGGAAATGAATATTTTTGTTTTCCACGTCTATTTTTGCTTTTAAACTCGAAACAGAAATAGAAAGTACCATTTACTATTTTTGCCTACTTCCTAATTCTGGTGAACATTTTCTCAATAAATTAGAATTTAAAATCCATTATATCATAAATTATATAAATTCTTAGTATCTATTTAACCAATTAAATTCTCTTAGTTGCCTATCTTCGTAATCAGTTGGATGTAGGATAAATTCCATCCAACGGTCTGAACATCATTTATTTATTAATGAGATGTACATATAGGTTCATATTAATTATCAAAAATAAAATTGAGTAATCAGATGCGGAAACAAGTATTCCCATTTCCAATTTCAATAATTTTTAGAGTTCTGCTTACCATGTATGATAAATATTGAATTTATGTACTCATTATCTGAATTAAATGATACTGAGAGTCAATTTATCGACAGATAACAAATTTTGATTGGTCAGATAGTTAAATAGTAAAAATTAACGTAACATATAATAATTTTCTGCTACGCCAAGAAATTAACTCGGGGCACTAAGATAATCTGGCGCCTAAATTGAGGAGAGAGAAAGAACCCTTGACTGTGATTAGACAAATTATCCGGCATTGTGGCTCGTTTGCATTGGTCTTACTATATATCTCCTTACATATGATCATTAGTTTAAGACTTAATTATGTCTCTCATTGGGTTTTCCTCCCACCCCACCCCACTGCATGTGCAATACTCCCTTATGAGCACCATCCTTTACCAATGCCGATCACTCTGCCTGGAGGCTGGAACATCAATTAAATCTAACATTTTTATCCTCCCATCTTCTCTGTGCCTCCGTCACCTCCCCCTTTACCCTTCCAACTAGTTCTTTCTTTCTCAGCATTACATGGTAACAATGTTATAGGGTGTTTGGGAGCATTTTTTTTTTAAATCTATTTCTATCTAAAAACTTGTGTCAACATAATTTTTGAATTAAATTTTAAAATTGATAAAAACAGATGTTTTCTGTTTGACAATAATATCGTAAATTTTAAAATTTGTGTAGATGTGTTTGTTAGGGTCTTCCTCTCCGGGTCATCTCCGGCAGTTTCTGGCCGTTGCAGAGAGAGAGAGAGGAGCCGCCGGGGGAGGGGAGATCGCCGCAGGGAGGGGCCGACGGAGAGAGAGAGAGAGAGAGAGGGGAGCCGCCGGGGGAGGGGAGATCGCCGCAGGGAGGGGCCGCCGTCGGGGGAGGTGAGGGGGCGCCGTCATGGGGAAGCCGTCGGGGGAGGGGAGCCGGAGCCGGAGGGGGGAAGGGGAGGGGGGAGGGCCTGCGCAGGGGGGGGGAACTGGAGAGAGGGGGGGCACCGCACGGGGGGGGGGGGCACCGGAGCCGGAGGGGAGAGGCGGGGCTGCGCGCGGGGGGGGGGGGTGCCGCTGGAGCCGGTCGGGGACGGGAGGGGGCGCCGCAGGGGGCGGGCTGCGCGCGCGGGGGGGGGGGGGGGGGGGGGGGGGGGGGGGGCGGAGCCGGAGGGGAGAGGGGGAGGGTCGGGGCTGCCCGGGGGGGGGGGGTGCCGGAGCCGGAGGGGGGGATCTGCCGGGGAGGGGGGAACGGTCGGGGGAGGGGGACGAGCCACATGGGAGAGGACGCACGGGGGAGAACGATAGACTTCAGTTTCAAAAAAAAATTGGTCAGGAGTTTTTTTTTTTTTTGAGAAAGATTTGTACGTGAGTTAATTCTCTCCCTAAAAATTAGGAGAGTCCTACCAAACACCCATAACTAAATTTTCTCTCTCTTTTTTAAATTTGAGAGAGAAAGAAATAAAAAAATCGCAACCAAACACCCTATTAGCAACTTTATTACTGTTTTTTATCCTTCCCTTCCATTATTATTTTCTGCCAATTACTTGGATTATAGCCACAAAGTTACCAATCGAATTTATCCTACATCTTTATAATGAACATTTCTTGTTGTCAGCCAAAACTTTTGCAATCAATCGATGTTTGGCTCGGATGAGTCACCAAATTGCAGTAGCTTCCTGTACCTGCAGCTAGATCCATGTCAGTCGCACGCCTATTACACCACAATTTTGGCATACAACATTTAGGTGGCATGGGAATCCCGCGGTAGTCAGACATGATATTTTCCCAACCGATGCCAGAACAGAGCCTGCCACCTATCATCTCAAACAAGAGTTACCTAAAACAATTAAAATATGAGGAGGACATATCTCGTAGACCCATTAAGATACTCCAGCTCGACCTACCACAGAAGCTTAATCCTCCGAGCCCGTTACCGTTACCTCACATGCCGACCCAACATGCCCCCTACTCCAATGCAGATCTAGCACAGACGCCGTAGTCACATGCGCCTTTCATGTCAACGCCGACGACGCATTCCCCTGATAACGTATTAATGGCGAGAGACGCTCCAATACAACGATCGAAAGGGAGAACGCCGGACAAACTATCCTCTTTGCCAGAACAATCTCACATCCCCTCTGACAAGTCCTACAGCATTAATGATGAAATTGTCCCTCCAAGGTGACGATTCAACACCCATATCTCCATGTCTTGTCAAACATGCAAGTTAGACGACTCACGTCCACGACAACCCAACAGTCAACTCTACAACGATAGCATAAATAAGACTCTAATGGTCAAAAAGTACACGATCTAACTCCCTCAAATCCTTGCTCTCTCACTTTGGTTTTCCTCTCGCACTTTCCCGAGTGCTCGTCTCCTTCTCTCACGGTTATCTCAGATAGTTATCCCTTGAGATCTTTCAAGACTCCTTATGACCCTTCTCTTGTGATTGCAAACTATCCTATGACCATGTTACGTTCTTTTCGGTCAAACAAATCTTTGAAAATGTACATCCGTGATTTGAACAACCATTTGTAGACCGCTACAGAACCTATATACCATTTACATGAAACTAGCAGTAAAATATCCGTACTTGCCGAGGGCCTCCCAGTTCCCGCAAAGTGATTTATATCAGCACTTGGCAACAAGATAGCTGATGCATGAGCCTGGATGAAGCAGACTGCATGCAGTGCATGCGGGAGAAACAAGCCTCTTGTAGAGTTGTAGGGGATTACATACTGGTCCACTCTGAGTTTGATTGGCCAGCCACAGACCTGAAATGACGTCAATAAAGATAATGGTCATAATGTCACATTTGTTTGGTCTAAGCATGACGACATATCATTTACTTAGAAGAAAATTTTATAGTGTTTTCCAGTGATCAACAGAAGCTCATGCGGCCAGTGAAACATAGAGGACAAGATGCCGGGCCTCAAAAAAAAAACTAAAATGAAAACTGTTACCTTCCCCTCCTCATCATCTAGTTAGAAGATCTCCGAAGAACATGTCATTCATCAGTCGCTGGTAGAAAGGCCATTTTCTTCCGTTCTGATGATATTCCAAAACCAAAGGACGAAAGGTCGTATAAATCGCATATCATGCTACCAATCTGATCTCTCCTTTCTGTCTTACTTGGTTCAAGAAGACATCTTTGAAGCGCATTGCTGGAGATGCAGCCAAATTGATGATCGGTATTATATGATAATAAAAACTCTCTGCAGTAGTCAGTTGATAAGTTTTCCCATTCAGATCCCACTGCAAACTCGGCTCTGGGTGGTAAAAGGGCATGATCCAGACTGGGATAGGTCATATCTTTTAAGATTCTAATATCATCAAATGAATGGAAGAAATTGGATCCAGTGTAACTGTCAACAACTCCAGAGTCTCCTATTAGACCCTGAGACTGTGAAACATGATACAAAGATAATGGCAATTGATACAGTCCTGTCATTTCCGTACTATCAGAAACTACAAACGGTTCTTCCTCATTGTTTATTTCATCATTCCATTCCAGAAGTGGAGGACTAGAATATTGTCTTGAAAATCGTTTAGCTTTATTTGGACTATGGAGAACATCAAACTCCAGGAGATGAAAACTGAAGTGTGGACTCGGTTGCTCCTGATAGGGACCCCAAAATGGAGAGAGTTCATGGTCGACCCAACCATACGTTAAGATTTTGTTATCCAACATAGGTTGTTTCCACCTACTGATTGCCACTTGTGCACTTGGATTAAAATCAAGATTTGATTTGTTTTCAGCTGGTAGACATGGAGCGTCCAAAAGGAAATATGGAAGACTTGAACTTTTTGCCAAATCTGACATTGTCATACTCCGGATTGGAAAGAACTGAGCTTCCACATGTTTTGTTGAGCTGCATAATTCATCAGCTCCAGTCCACCAGCCTCCAGCAAAATTATTTTCAGTGATGTCTCGGACAACAGTTGATGCACGCCTTGGTCTCCCAGTCTCATTTGTTTCTTCCAGATAGTTCTGTATATTGGGACATGCAAGCAACTGTGTTCTAACATTCGAATTCTTGATGCTCGTCTTCTGGGGCTCATCACACTGCAACAGAATTTCTGACTCATAATCACTTGGAAGTATGGAAAGAAACAGATGACTATATTACAGTAATGACCACTTGCCAAAGAAGTTTACATCTATCTGGAGTTGGAGTACGAGATAATGCTACTGAAGCATAAAGGATATATTCTGTTTATGAACTGGAAAAAGCATACATTGTCAGCTTTTCTTTTGATTCCTAGGCGATGCAAGAGCACTGGAATTAAGTCACAGCTGGAGCAGGAAAAAGAGAGAAAAAGGTCATAAGAGAAAAACAAGCCCAGATAAATTGAAAGGAAGTTTTGAAAGGAGAAGCAACTACCCTTTCGAGAGGAGATCATTTGGTTCAAGGGACAAGGCAGAAGCAGCAGATTTGATTAAATTTTGCCTCTTCTCATAAAATGTTCCTCCGCTGTTACACTGTGGCTCTACAAAATTCACAGGAGTTGCTATTCAACTACTGAAGAGATTGTCCTCGTACGTTGGTTTCACATAAGAATATGTGCTAAAATACATTATGCCATCTTTAAGTATAACTGCAAATAACAGCTTCCAACACCACGCATTCAATCAAATTGGATGATGCACTAAAAAGCCAGTTATAATGTCCGTGAATAATAAAAACTGTCTGCTCAATGGGAGTAAATGATATGGCCTACAGCACAACAGATGCAGAGATAAAATCAAGATGCGTCTCAGTGCTAACAGAGAACAAAAGACAAATACCAAGGTGCAATTTACACCAATTTGTTTGATGATATGGCCGTCTGATCAGCATGGTAGATGCAATTTTGATGCAAACTTAAATGTCCATCCGGAATCGGCAATAGAGCAGCTTAAGACAAACAATATGTTTGATGCAGGATGGTTGAAAACTTAAGGATTTCCCAAGCAAATATCAAATACGTGATTTTATAAGAATAACTTACTAAAACAACCACATAGGAAACTTCCTATAGCATATTGGTATTTGTCATGACTTTAATTTAATAAATGGAGGATGGTTTAAACTGAAATCTCGTCAGAAACATCTGCTTAGATAATTAGAGTTGCAGAAAGGCGAGCATGCATTCAAATATAAATAAAGCTTCCTTCGCGAATAAAGAGAATGCAATAAAAGCGGATAATGGTAAAAGGTGCACTGACGGCAAAGGTAAAGAAGCACGCAAAATTGCAAAGCGTTTAGGTTACACATTCTAGTGCTCACCTTTGTCATTCGGAGCTCCAATTGTTGTGAGAGATGGAAATTGATTCATAGGTGTAACCTTTCCAACTTGCAGCACAGACCCGTCTGCCTCATTGTTATAAGTCTGTTCAGCTCTCAAATCTGAAAGCCATTGAATCACATGGTTGCACAAATTTGCTTGTTGAAACAGCCATGCTTAAATAACCCGAAAACTTATGATAAAAAACCAAGAAACTTCTCTTTACATGAACAAATGCACACCTCCTCGGTGACCAGTAGACAGAATATTGCCTTGTCCGACCGGCTTATGGGAATGTAAACCACGGCCAGCTTCTTCAAGCAATTTCTTAAAATATTTATATTCAGAAGTTTTAGGATCATCACCTGCATCACATACTTCATGATCACACAGACTTACACCAAGAAAGGAATGATAACTGGACATAGAACCATAGATCTACAGCCCAAAGCATGACTTCTACCAGTCGAAGGTGGAGAAACGTCTTGATGACAGCTTATTGCGGGAACTGCATCGCGTTCGACAAACTTCACCATTTTCCTACGCTTCATGTCTGTTCATAGAAGAACAAATTAATTGGGTAATAAGGAGACCGGGATCTTCTTTGCAGATTCCTTCCCCTACGATTCGAAAGAGCACAAATCCACGATATTCTTGCAAAATTGGAAGCAGATGCAAAACAACCCCAAGAGTTGGCCAAAAGCTCGCCAGAAGCGGCCTGAGTAACCCTAGGAACGGAGGACTTGTCGGAGCTCCGATTCCCAGCGAAGCGCTTCAAACAGGGCTTCATCCGGGGTGAGCTCGACGGAGAGGCTTCCGGAGATGTTCTTGCATCACCCACCCCCCTCCCTCCGCGCGGCCATCGACGAGTGTGCCTCAGAGCCCACCTCCCTCCCTCCCTCCCGTTTGCACCTCCACCAGCTACAGCTACAGCTGCCGCTGCCCCCTTTCTTGGCGCCAAACGGAAGAGAAAATTGTGCCACCTCCCGCTCTCACGGTCACCGATCTGTGGAATGGTTAGTTTCCGTTTGCATAAAAAATCACGGTGACGGTTTCCGTCCATCGGGCTTGCGCTGGATCTGGCAACTGGCAAGGTTCATTTCGGGTAAGAGAGGAGGATCCGAGGGATTAAGGAAGAAAAAAACGTTTGTATAGTTAAAATAGGAGATAACTCCAAATTAACTTACTTATCCCACTCCCATAGGTGGAATATAGTTAATCCTTCTTTGTTCTCCAAAGATAACTCACTGTCCACCAAAATATATGAGACTAAAATCTAAGACAAATTAATCCAAGATAGATAACCTTCCTTTTATCTCTCCCTCCATCAAAGAGGGGCTAAGTGATTATGTATATGCGAAAAACTCCTTAAACAATGAGGGCCGATTTGATAATCGAGCGGTGGCCGGTTTGAAGCCGATTTTACCGATTTTACTATATTCTCAGTTTGATAAACACCCGAACAACTAACCCTAACCGCACGTTAACAGAGGAAAACCGGGTTATCTCACTCGATCTCACGAGTGAGATTAAGTCAACCGAGAGATGGCCCGCCCGAGGGTTAACATGCTCGGTTATCAAACTGGGCTTGAATGTGTTAAAAAAACTTCATATGGCTCTCTTTATTTTAGAAATAGGACAAGGTCGAATAGTTAACAGAAGAGAGAGAAATGAGGCCCACATCTTTCTCCTCACATATAATATGTGTTAAATGAGGTTCGACAGACTGTCCCACTCCATTTTCAAAGGGGGGCTATATGTTCACTTCACATATTTTGTGAATGAACTCCTCATTTAGTGAAGCTGTCGGGATTACAAGCATGTATCCTAATCATGTAAGGGGTACTCATCATCCAGGGAGATCACAATATACTTTAGGAGGTTATTTATAAATAATTTATAAATATTATTTGTTTATGTTTTAAATCATCTTATTTTCTTCCCCACCTTTAGGTCACATCGTCTGTAGTTAATCACACTCTTCCCGCAAGATTTAACCTAAGATATTGTCAATAATGTTTTTATTGATGATGGTAATTAACTAATGTCATGGACAGATTAATTTTTGGTTCTCCCTCTCTCTAACACTCACTCCCATCCCACTATCAACCTCTCGGTGTATGGCCCAGCAACAACTACTGTTATTTCCTGCATGTTTTCAACAGCTACTTAGTATCTACCCTAGGTATTAGGGTCGTATGAAACCCTCGCCGTAGTCCTCTCCTCGTGATCCCCTTCCTTCCTCTCCAATAATGATCAAAACCCTCGTCAAGCTCCTTCTTACTCATCGATGATGA
Organism: Amorphophallus konjac; assembly: GCA_022559845.1. Classification (NCBI taxonomy): domain Eukaryota; kingdom Viridiplantae; phylum Streptophyta; class Magnoliopsida; order Alismatales; family Araceae; genus Amorphophallus; species Amorphophallus konjac. The sequence goes on from CM040127.1 coordinate 35,360,004, forward strand.
TGGGCTTCTCCTTCTTCTGCTCCACTAATGACGTTCATCTCCGACGACGACGAGCCGAGAGATTAAAGGCATGGACATTACATAACATTCTATCGGAGAGCACTCCGTTTTACTTTTAATTTCATTCCCGCCGAAGGAAAAGAAGGGGGCGACAACATAGAGTTTTCGCATGTGACAGTTCGTGCGCAGAACAGGGAAATGGCAACAAAAGCAATATTCTTTTCCCGCCGAGGGTGAGGATGGGCCGGGGGAGAATGAAAGGTAAGATAGACAGTTTATTGATGTGTCTATGGTGGGAAACCAACCCATTTAATGCCTCTATTGCAGAGCCATCATGCGGTTATTTTCTCGACAACTGCATGTCCAGTCACGCCTATGTGGACCAATCGGAGAGGAAGTTGCGCATTGACGTGGCCTTTGTACACCAGATGAGCTGTTGATAAGCATCTATTTTTGTACACTTATTTATATCACACAGACTATTCTATGGTTTTCATGTAATAATTATGTAATTTTTACAGTTAATCTCTTTTTTACACATAATTTATCGAACTCGTAATAAAATTAACAACGTAGTATAACGGCGAGCACGGGTCGAATCCACGGGGAGGTTGAGTTTTGAAATTGAAAACCTTGAATTTTTTAGACAGCAAAAATAGACAGTGTTTTCTTTTGATTTTCAAATTTTAATAAATAACATGAAATACATTTATATAAATAATTGTGGAGGGTTAAGAGAGAGAATGATGGAGATCTAGAGAAAGAAAGTTTTAGTCTAACAAAATTAAACGCTAAATAAAATAGACGAAGTGGGATATAGAATTTTACGTTCGTGGTATGAGGGTAACAGTATCGTATCCTCGAGCCTTTGAATCACGAGTTGTCGGGGACAACCGCGTGCACTCGACCGGAAGACCCGTTTCTCTTGAGCTGACTTGAGACGAAATTTAAAAGGTGGAAGATAAAGAATTTTAGAGAGAGATTAGAGGGGGATGGAGAGAGATTGTGCGGAATTAAAATGAATAACTAAATAACAACACCACTAGAATTAAATATTAATTAGAACAAGCTTACAAGTGCATAAAAATTATAACAAAATAACTAAACCAATTACACAAAGTTCAGGGTGAAAAAATAATAAGAAAAGATGGGATGTTGAGTGTGTGATTTTGATGATTACAAAATATTTTTTTCTATTTGTAACAAAGTTATTGTGATTTCATCATGTGGATGCATTTATGACATTGTGTGGCTCTTTATATATGTGTGGTTGCACGTAGAATGTTCATGTCATTGGTTTTGAGCTGTATCATTGCATCATTCATGTGTAAATGAATATCACTCTCTTGAAGCATTTTATTCCCAAAGTGTGCTTAATGTTGCAATTCAACTGTCCCAAATATGTGTTTGATGTCTAGGCAAAGAATGCCTACAAGACATGCAAAACAAGAGGAAAGTCAATAAGAGTCTCAAGTGAAGGTAGTTCAAGCATCAATGGAAACACCAATGGGAATATGCTACCCAGATATAAAATGGTTCAACAAAATGTTTTTACACTCAATTCAAGAATGGCAACATTTTTTAGTGTAATGTGTTCATGGAAGGTTATGATGACATGGAGTTTTATGAGGAACAATGAAGGTGTAATGTAAGAAGTCATTAATTGTTCATATCTATTTTGACTTGATGTTTATGTGATTTTGCAGTCTCAAGATTGGTCTTTAAACCCTCTCAAATTTAGAAGAAAATGGTAATATCTAATCACTTGTTTTCCCTTAAATTCATGGAGGTTTGAGATTGTGTTTTAACCCATTCTGGCAAGGGTCGACCCTTGCAGTTTCTGGACTGGACAGAAGTTGTTTCATGGGCTCTGGGTGCAGGGGTCGACCCTTGGGGTCGACCCACTGGGGTCGACCCCAAGGGTCGACCCATGTTGTCTCGGTTTTGTTTTTTGTGTTTCCTGAGCTATGTGAGCTTAGGGGTCGACCCTTGGGGTCGACCCTTTCGGAACGGGAATTTCGGAAGTGACCTAAACACTTTCTAAACCCTTTCAAACTTTACCATTATACCCCCCAAAGGTTCTTAGACTTGCGAGAGCGTTTTTAACACATGTTAGAAGGGTTTATGGGTCATTTGGCCTTTCTCTCTTGTATATATACCACAACTCTGAATTTGTGAAACAAGAACTCTAATGTGTTTATTTCTGTTATCTTGTAGGTGAAGACAGGGGAGGAAGGAAGAAGAAGATCTTGTGGAAGGGTCTTGATCTACATCCATGCATCTTTGAAGCTCGTGGTAGAAGAGAAAAGGGAGCGGAATGAAGAGAGGGTCGAGGAGATGCTGTTGGTTTGGTATTTGGATATTATTCGTATAAATGACTTGGTGAATCATTTATGACATTGTCCGTCTACATCGACTTGAAGATCTAAAGCATCTTGAAAGGGGAATTTTCAGACATGATAGATTTTATTGTCTTTGGTCTTTCTAGCATATCTTGAGCTTGAACGTATTCATGTGTGAACATTTTATCTATTTATGAATGATTTTCATGTGTGGGTGTTCGGAGAGAGCCTTCTCCGAGTGTTTGTGATTGACGCGTGTGCGTCATTGTGTGCGGAGCATATCCGCGTATGGTTTGGGGTTTTTACCCCGTGTGTGTGGGGAGAAATCCCCGTGTTTGATGCATTCGCAGCGTGTGTGTTGGGGTTTTTACATTATGTGTGTGGGGAGAAATCCCCGTGTTTGATGCATTCACAACGTGTCGAGGAAGCCTCACTCAGTTGAGTGAGGGGTGGACGTAGGGAGCCCGTCGTGGTCCCGAACCACCTTAAAAATCCTTATGTCCTCATGAATACCTGTGTGATTGTTCCATATCTTCTACCTCCGTTCACAGGATGGTATGATTATTGTGCTTCACATCGATCTTAGTTTCACACACACACACACACCGTTTAGTTCAGTTCATCTATCTACCGTTTGAGTGAACATATCATGTTAATCTGAATATACATCATCATATATTAAGTGCTTGCTAAGTTTCCGATGTGTGGCATTTGTGTCTAAAATGGAACATAAATTTTTATAGAGGGATCTATTCACCTCCCTCTAGATCTGTCTTCCTGTACTACGGGACCCAACATGGGAAGAAAAGCTTCACTATCTTCTACGTAACTACAAGAGCAATAGAGAGGGAGAGAGATATAGAGAGGGCCTACTCCTAACTATAGGGAAATATAAGTGAGGGGGACGGAGAATGAGAGTATTACGTAAGTGTTAGTTTTCTTCTCAAGAGCCCCTTTTAAAGGGCTAAAATTACCCATTATTCATGTTGTTTTCCCCTTATGACCCACACTCATTGAAAACCACTTTCGGTGCAACCACCTTGCCATGTCATTCAATCAAACATTGAAGCCAACCCATGCTGTGCCATATGCCTCCCATGTGAGCTTTAAAGAGAGACCATCTGTGTGAAGAGGAGAGGTCGACGTGGTGGGGGTTGTGAGATGAAATGAGAAATCTTATGATGCGGCCCTTTCATGATATTCTTTCAAGTGAGGAGGGTCACATTCCATTACTTTGTCATCGTCATTTTTAGCTAGACAATCCTCTTTTTTATATTCTTCTTCAATTGGGCCATTGATATTCTCAATTTCATAATTTTGGATGGCACTATTTTACACATCATTTAATTCACCCCCCAACTTGATTTCAACAAACTTATTGTGGCTCTCCTCATAGATGGGTATGGACTCCTTAGTCAAATAGCTAGTTTAATGCCCCAGATTTTTCGGATTACTTATCAGGTCTGGATCCGTAGGTTTCGGATCGTGTTCGTAGGTTCCGAAGTGTGTTTTGTGCTTTACACTTATTTTTCCATGATGTGCCTTCGGAACACTGTGCAGGGTGAACCGTGACGTTCTCCGACTCCGGGACAGTACCGACACGTTGTGCTCCTCCCGAGGATCGCGGAGGTAATTTTTAGTATTATTCTGAATTTCTGAAAATTTTGAGTTTTTCTATATATATTAACCCTTTCTCTCTCTCCCCTCTCATTTCTCACTCTTTCCCTCTCTCTCTTCTCCCATGCTCTCCTCTCACCCTCTCCTCTCCGGCGGCCGACGGACCGAGGCGGGGGCAAGGCGGGGTGACGCGGGCGAGGAGGACGGCGAGGATGGGTCGAGGATCTAGGGCCGGTGGCGCGTGGAAGCTTGGGTACGAGTTCGTGAACCGACGAGGGTTTCGCGACGTTTTCTTCGCGGATCGGCGTCCACGGGGCCCCAAATCTTTGGTGGAGGTAGGAAGATGGACCCCCAACTCGTGTACTTCCTTTCATGCGATTTTGGTAGGCCGTGGTGAGCCGAGCGAGTTTATTTGAGCTTTTTGGGAAAAATCATATTTTTGGGGAGTGAGCTGGATCTAAGGTTTTAACCGAGGTTTTGTGGTTTGGATGGGTCTTCTCGGTACTAGAGAGACTGGGGACTAGGCTCCCCTTGTTTTCCCCTTCGCTCGAGCGCGAACGGGGCGTGGAACGGAGTTTTCCACGATTCACGCCGTTATCGATTTTCCGCCTTAAAATGGTCTTAACAGAAATCGCTTATAGGTGAAGCGGTCCCCAGTTAGACCGTCACTTGCCCGTCTCACCGTGTTTTGGGGATGCGGTCCTTCGATAGACCGCTATACCTGCCTTAGCGGTCAAAGGCAGACCGTTTCGTTGGCTGGGCGGTCATGGTCTGGCCGCCGCTTGCCCCATATGTCGGTTGGCTAAACGGTCGCGCGATAGACCGCCTGATGAGTTCAGCAATCTGGCATGGACCGCCTGGCACTATGAAGTGGCCAGGGCCCGACCGTTTTTATCTGAGGGTCAGTGTGACCCCCGAGGATGCGTTTGACCGTTGAACGAGGCCGTTTTGCTTTTCGGTCACGGGATGACCGCCTCGTTTCTGGTTGCGGTCCTAGGGTGACCGTTTCTCCGATTTGAACGGTCTGGGAGTGACCGTTCAACCCTGTTTGGCACCCCATTGCTTTGCGGTCTGGATGAGGCCGCTTCTGCTTTAGGCGGTCGAATGGCAGACTGTCCGATTTATTGAACGGTTTGGCACGAGACTGTTAAGTTCTGGGAGTTGCGGCCCGTGCGAGACCGTTTTCTTCTCCTGGCGGTCCAGGCTTGACCGCCTTTGCCTTAGACGGTCAAGGGGAGGCCGCTTATTGGTTTTGGTGCCGTTTAGCATTGTGTTGGTCTTCGGTCGACCCGGTTGTGACCCAGTGGTAGACCTTCGGCCTCGTAAGTGTCCCGGACACCCCGTGGGTTCCGTGTCCGTGTTTCTGAGGTGTCAGGAGATACCATGTTACCTCGATTAGCGTGCCCACATGTTCAGCAGTCTGGTGACCCCATGTGTCTTAGGCTTTTGTGTTACGCTTGACCGAGTCACCATGTACCGGTGTGAGTGCGGTGGGGTTCCCCCGCATGTCGTGGGTTTCCCTATAAGATGATTCCCGGCTGGGCCAAGTGTTTGGCCTTGGACTGTGAGTCCAGCCACCCAGCCTAGGGCTGGAGGTTTACCGCTCTTCCCTGGGATGGGGAATCGGCGTGGCGACTTGTGAGCTGCATTGGGAATCATGTTTCTGTGTTTTTCGCGTGGGCCGTGTGTGTGGCCTGTGGCCTGTGAGTCCAATTACCCAGCCTGGTGTAGACACGCCATTCTTGACGCCTCCTGAGAAAGTCTCATATTACTATACGACGCCCCGCAACGGCTTACGCATTTTAAATCACTCGAGTGCTTCCTTTTCTTGGGTCTTCTTCTGCCTTTTTCGGCATTCGGAATCGTCCCGTCACGGCATTCGGACAGCGTCAACACCAGTCAGACACATCAGGAGGTTCCGGAATCAGGAAGGGTGTCTGACGAGCGGCCGCCGACGCCTGATTTGAGGACCCGGGTGGGTCTTAATGGGGGCGTCCAGGCCCCTGGACGCCCCCATCTTTTTAATTTATTTTATTATTTTCTCAGGGCCCAAACCAAATAAAAAATATATATTTTAATGGAGGCGTCAAGGGCCCTGGACGCCTCTATAAAAATAAAAATAAAAAATATCTGTAAAATACCAGTTGGCATAAAAAAACAAAAAAAATAAAAAAAATATATACATATTAATGGAGGCGTCCAGGCCCTTGGAGGCGTCCAGGCCCTTGGACGCCTCCATAAAAACAATTATAAAAAAATCAAAATGTCAGGCTTGGCACAAAAAGACAAAAGAAAGATAAAAAATAATATATTTTTGGAGGCGTCCAGGCCCCTGGACGCCTCCATCAACTCTCTCACGGGCGCCGGCCACCGAACGACGGTTTGTCGTGTGTGAAAAAATCCAAATTTTGAAGACGTCCCGGTCGCTGGACGCGCCTATTTCTGAATCACGAGGCGCCGCTCACAAAACCACGCGTTGTGCCAAACCGCGTGCGGCCGTCGTCAGTTTTCGGTGGACCTGTTAGAGGCGTCCGGAACCCTGAACGCCCCCACAAAAGTATTCCAAAAAATATATAAAAATAGAATAAAATATTAATTCGGCCCTGATGGAGGTGTCCAGGGTCCTGGACGCCTCCACCCTCCGGAGCTCTATAAATAGAGGCCCACCCCCTCAGTTCTGGGGGAGCTTCTAAGTGATCCGATAGGCTGCCGGAGCCCAGAGGCTACGGAGTCATTTTCTAACCCGTGGGTTCTTTTGTAGGTGGAGGTTCTGCCGGCTTCTCGGGTGCTCACGCTCGCGAGAGGAAGGTCGTCTTCATCCACCGCGCTTCCACGTCGTCCCCACGCTGCCGGAGCTCCGCCGGATTTCATCCTCGGCTCATCCAATAAGCCTTTTCTTCCCCTTTTTTCTTCGTAGTTCTTTTGCATTCATCATCTCGCATCCTCTATCCCCCTTCATAAGGGCGCCTCTTCTTTTATACTTCTGCATCCATCATCTCATTTTCCTCCTACTCGAGTCCGAGAGGGGTTTAAAAGATAACACCAACCAGGTGTGTGTCTTGCCATCATTTCGTTATTTTTATCGCAAGGATTTGAATACTACACCTCCATCTTTCTAATCCACTTGTCATTTGTTTGTCGTTATTTTGCAAGGGTAGCCGAGGAAAGCCCTCTCCGTCGGCCGGCCGGAGGGAGAGGAAGAAGCAACCCGCCATCTCCCGCTCTTGAGGTAGGCGCGATCACTTTCTTATTTTGGGGTCTTTCGGCCCCTGGCGATCACATCTTATTTTCGAGGCCGCGGCGAGTCACTTCCCCAATGGCCGTTTAAATTTCCGTTCTTATATTCTCTTTATACTCTGTTATATTCTGCTCATATTCTCGAGGCCGCGGCGAGTCACTTCCCCAATGGCCGTTTAAATTCCCGTTCTTATATGTTATATTCTTATCTATTCGTGTTCTCGAGGCCGCGGCGAGTCACTTCCCCAATGGCCGTTTAAATTCACGTTCTTATACGTTATATTCTTATCTGTTTGTGTTCTCGAGGCCGCGGCGAGTCACTTCCCCAATGGCCGTTTAAATTCCCGCTCTTTGTATTCTCTCTATATTCTGTCATCTTATTATCTGCTCATATTCTCGAGGCCGCGACGAGTCACTTCCCCAATGGCCGTTTCAATTCTTGTTATTTAATTTTTGCACCATTCCCGTCCCCCCGAGGCCGCGGCGAGTCACTTCCCGCTATGGCCGTTTAACCCCATATTTTGCTATATCACACTTGTCACGCTCGCCCCGCCAGAGCAATCTCCCGTGGTGGCCCCTTCTCTCTCTTCTCTTATTTCTGTGTTGCAGCAAACAAACACCAAAAGAACAAAAAAAGAAGGAGCCCGCACGCGCTCCGCGTCCTCTCCGCTCTTCCCCGAACCGCGTGACGTCGCTCACAGATTGGCGATCACGGTGGGACCTCTACTGCTTCCTTTCGGCTACCCTTGCAAGTTCGGCACCACCCGTGCCTCTCCACCTTCGCGCCCGCGCGCGCCCCCGTTGTGCTCACAGCAGCACTGTCAGTTTTGATTGGTTCTTTGTTTATTATATGTCTGTTATTTCTGTTGTTTTCTCACTCCATATATCTGTCAGCATTCCATTGCATACATCCATTCCTCTTTTCTATCATTTTTTTCATTTTTTGAGGATCACCCTTTCCCGGTGAAGGAAGGACTCTCCGTTTGGGAATTCCTCTCAACGGACTAGAATCTCCTACACTGGGACCTCCGTAAGTCCCCGACATCGAAGAATCTCCTCTTCGTTCACTGGACTGGTTGTACCATTGAAGTTCCCCGGAGTTAGTCATTTCATTCGTGGTGAGACGAGAGACCCTAGCTGACACGGCGGTGAAACAAAAACAAACTAGGGTCCCCATTTTGTGTGAACTTCGGATCTCGCTAAAAATACAAAAAAAAATCATCAAAATCAAAACACAAAAAAGGGCGTAAAGGCATCCACTTGTTTGATAATCTCTGCTACCTACTTGCTAGTGTATGTTTTTGCGTTCTGGGAAAACTGTGAGCATGTCTCACGAGTCTTTTGAGGAGAACCACCCTAGCCGTGGTTTGTCAGCCGACCCGCGAGTCTATGCTATGGACTCGGGTCCTTCTCATGACCCCTCGCATGAGGTGCAGGTTATTGCCGGGGACACGTCCCCGCCACAGGATATCACTTCCTTACTGGGCGTCCTCGCCAACACGGAGCTTACCTCTGAACAGCTCCGGGCCTTCCAGGCCATTCTAAAAGGGAAATCTGTTTCCCCCACGCCCCAGGAGTCAACTCCGGCCATCGCACCTCTCCAAGAGTCCGTGCAGGCCATTCCATCTCCCTCATTGGCGCAAGCCATCCAGTCTCCCTCGCTTCAAGGACAAGCGAGCCAACAACCACCCTCATTCCAGTTCCCATCACAATCTCAAACTCCCGTTGTTCCCCAGACACCGCTTCAGCCGGGGCCAACTGTCGGCGGTCCGACAGCTCCCTCTCATTCTGGGTTCCCCCCTCAAGTCTCCGGGAGACAGTTTCTCCCCCAGTGGCAAGTGCCACCTTCACCCCCAGAGGAGCTCGCCCAATCGCTCCTCAATAGGTTCAACCGCATGGACGAGCAGTTTCAAAATCTGAGAAGGATGGTGGACGTGAAAGCCACCCCGGAGGTTGCTTTGCCAATCCTTCCCGTCATTCATCTTCCTCCCTCCGAAATGCCCACGTACCGCAGATACAATGGTACCGGCAACCCCTTCATTCATCTCAAGGATTTCATGTATGAGTCCTCTTACTGGCAAAACGATCAGAGGTCCCTGGCATACCTCTTTCGGAGATCATTGGATGGTCCCGCGCTTGAGTGGTTCTATTCTCTGGAGCCCCGCGAGGCCGAGAATTTTGAAATAGTCCAGAGAAGGTTCTTGCAGAAATATAGGGATAGGGTCGGTCCCTCACTCTCCATTACCGACCTAGTGGCCGAAAAGATGAAACCCGACGAGGATTTTGTCCGATATGCTGATAGATGGAGGTCTCTGGCGGAAAGAATAAGGGATACCCTCTCCGAGCCCGAACAAGTGAAGATGATTGTGTCTAATGCAACCCCACAGTTCAGACATGTCCTGGCCATGAATAAACTTACTACAATGGAGGAACTCTATGAAAGGGCCCGATACGTCCAAACCCAGCTAAAAGACTCCCCCATCATGAACATGTTTGAGTCGCCGAAGCCCAAAGTGGTCAGAAAGACAGGCGCTGGTGTCCCGGGCGGAGCCACAGAAGGGGTCGTGACAAATGAGCAAGTCGGTGCGGTCAACAATGCCAACTATGCAGTCAATCCAAGGCCTCCACAAATGCCCCGACTTCCCCTTCAACCGGGTCCTTTCCCTCTTCGTCCTCCACCCCAAAATAATCCACCCCAGGATAATATGCCTCCATTACGCCAACCCCAGCAACAACAACCACAACCTCAGCAACAACAACCACCGCTTCAGTACAACCAAGTTCCACCCCCGGGGAACTATGGTCCCCAACAGCAACAAAGGAGGCCGCTCGGTCCCAAGAGAGCCTACTATCCACCATTGCCAGAAACCTTAGCAGACATTTTTAATGCCCTCATGGCATCAAACCAACTCGCCCTACCCAGAGAAAGGCCCGCGTGGCCCCCCAATGTTGATACCTCCAAATACTGCGTCTACCACAGGCAGCCAGGACACACAGTAGATTACTGCTTCCATTTCAAAGATTACATCCATGATATGAATGATGAACATCAAATAGATTGGGATGAGATGAGACGGTACGTCGCGGCTCTCAAGGCTAGGAGACCTCCTCAGAGGCCACAGCAGCAGTTACAACAGCAGCAGCAGCAGCAACCACAACAACAACAACAGCCTCAGCAGGCCCCACAACAACAGCCCGACATGGGAATAATCCAGAATCCATTACCGGAGCACCAACAGCCCAATCATCAGGTTAACCCCATCTCCTCCTTCCCGGAAGTCGGGAGAGAGCAGGTGTGGCACCAGGAAAGTACCTCCATTCTTTCTACCTCCAACCCTATCGTCATGCAACCCCCTCACCTTGCCCGGGTAGCACCTCTCTCTCATCAACCCGCGTCAGTATCGCCTTCACCATTTCCACTACCATTACGCCCTCTCATCCGCACCCCGACCTCCTATCAACCGACACTCTCCACTACGCCTTCACACCCTCTCACCTTCTCTCACTCCCCCACTTTACCATCCACCTCTACCACATTTACCCCTACGCCTTCTAAACCCCTTATCATCCGTCAACCATACATAACCCCGTCTTTCTCCACCACATCACCACTAATGCCTCAAAACCACTCATCACCCACCATCCACCTCAAAACCTTTACCCGTTTCAAACCTTACCTCCACCTCCACCTTCTAGACCCCTTATCCTTCATAATCCGTGCAATAGCCCCTCTACCTCCACCATGCCGCCACCTAACAAACCCCTCATCAGAATCCCTGCTCCCGTCATCACCCCTGCTTCATCAACCATTCCTCCACTACTACCCCTCAAACCCCTGTTAAAACCCACTGCTACCCCCACAGAGGTACAAAAGCCGCAGGCAATGGTGCTCCGGAGTGGAAGGATTTTCCACAGGGTTTTCCCCCACAACAGTCAGAATCTCGAGCAATCTCAGCCAGAGAAGGATGATGCAGAACAACCAGAAAGAGCTATCCCTGGAACACAGTATGATCTATTGAAACACTTGGACAAGACACCTGCCCGGATCTCCATCCTAGAGCTACTTCAAAGATCCACATCCCACCAGGCGGCCTTGATGGAATATCTTCAAAAGGTCATGGTTAATGAAGACCTCCCCGTGGAGAAGATTTCGACCGTCCTGACCCCAACAGACACACAACCAGCCATCATGTTTCACAACTACGAGCTCGCTCCCAAGGAAGCTCGGAAATATGCATTGTGCATTTCAATAAAAATTAATGGGGTATCCATAAACCCGTGTCTTGTGGACACGGGTGCATCCATAAATGTGATCTCCATGAGCACTCTTCAGTTGTGTGGGGTCAACGAGGAACAAATAAGACCTTCCTCGATCACGGTCACGGCTTATGACAATAGCAAAAGGCCACCGCAGGGGATGATTATTCTGAAGGCAGAACTAGGCCCCATGTCAATTCCCACGGAATTCCATGTCCTCGACATGGACCCCACATTCAAGGCTATACTGGGTCGCCCTTACATCGAAGCCATGGACGCTGTGCCTTCCACCAACCATCAGTGCATGAAGTTTCCTTACAATGGGAGAATTATTAAAGTGGTCAGTACACCTGTCCTTCACACAGTGGATGCTATCAACACCTCTCTGCCTTCTGTTTGGCCGTCTCATCGGCCCATATTGTCACTGCTGGACGTACGTGATCCATCTCATGTTCCACTAGCACCAAAGGAGCCGGTCAGGGCAACCACAACATCATGTCTCCCTTTTCACTCCAAAGGTTGGGAGATTATGAGGAACATCGGCTATCAACAAGGAAAATGTCTGGGCGCACAGTCACAGGGTATGCTCAAATCGCCAAAGGAAATTAGGCCGAACCGCAGGTTTGACCTAGGCTTCAAAGGACCGTTCAAGGCAGATTGGGAGCCCCTCACGTGGACTCTACCAAACCACTTCAACAGAGGGCCCGTTGTTCAGATGGGAGATCACCCACGAGAAGCATATGGGGGATCACATGCTGTATATTTGGCTGAAAAATGTCCGAGGATCACCAAAAGAGGCAAGATCAAGATCCGGAATGCGAGTGGGACAAATGGTTCGACATACGGGACATTTCCGTTGCACTGGAAAGGATGTTCTCGTCTCCGCAGCTTGAAGGACCACCATTGATCTCCGAAATACCAGAGAATATTACCACTCTTGCCAAGGTTCCAAACTATCCTCGTCCTCGCCAGAAGGACTCTGTCATCGACGGATCTTCATCCGTCCTCAACATTGCCGTCGACGGCTCATTAGCCGCCATCCTCTCCATCCACTCGTCTCAGCCTTTGCTGATATCTTCTTCCTGGGCCAGACGATTGTCTGATGATCTTCCCAGGTCCCCTTCTTTGCTTACATACCTGCGCGGGCTTTTCAACCCGCGCCAGGTCTTCAACCATGATCTGCTCTATGAGCCTCACAATCCTCTAGCCATAACCCCTTTTCTCTCTCCTCCAATCTCTTTTCACTGCTTTGTCATTAAAAATGAAAACGAAAAAAAAACGTCAATTTTCAAACTCCCCAACAACACATCTTCGTTGAGGAAACCTCCTACATCTCCCACGGGTGCGTACCGCCTCGCGGACCACCCGTCCAAGGTCCGATGAGCAACCTTTTCTACCCCTCCTCTGAGGGGTCTTCTCCTGTACATTCTACACCATCCTCTTCGTCTTCCTCTTCTTCTGTAAATATTATCAGTCAATCTAGGAATGATAGGCCAAGGGTAGTACCTAGGAAGAAATCCAAGGGTAGGCAGATCCCTCGTCGATTCCTTCTGGATTTGGCCGCCAGGTGTCAGGCCCTTCTTGTCATCCCCCAGTTGTTAGAAAATCCCATCCAGCTACCCGAAATAGAATGCGAGGGCGACTGTGCATCTGATGAAGGGTATGGAGTCTACGAGATCACGGATGAAGAATGCCCCACTGAAGATGAGGGTGAAGAATATGAGGATGCGGCGGGCGCATACGCTAGTGGAATGAGGAGATTCGACGAGCCGTCAACCGCCGTAGAAGAATCCACCAAAGAAGTCAACTTGGGAACTGAGGAAGACCCTAGGATCATCCTCATAAGTGACAACCTACCACCCTCTGAAGAAGAGGCATTAATTGAGGTTCTCAAGGAATATAAGGACACGTTTGCATGGAGCTACGAGGATATGCCGGGTCTGGATTCAACCTTGGTCGAACACCGTTTAACCCTAAAACCTGGGTCCATCTCGGTAAAACAAAGGTTAAGGCGTTTCCACCCTCAGATGGCTTTGAAAATGAAGGAAGAGGTCGATAAGCTCCACAAAGCCAGGTTCATTAGAGTCGTTCTTTATCCTCAATGGGTGGCGAACATTGTCCCGGTCATGAAAAAAGATGGGAAAGTCAGGATTTGCATCGACTTCCGGGACCTTAACCGCGCGTGTCCAAAGGATGATTTTCCCTTACCTCACATTGATGTACTGATTGATAACACGGCAGGCTACGAAACCCTCTCTTTCATGGATGGATTTTCAGGATACAATCAAATTCGTTTGGCAGAAGAGGATCAGGAAAAGACGTCATTCACTACCCCTTGGGGAACATATTGTTACGTGGTCATGCCGTTTGGGTTAAAGAATGCTGGAGCTACTTACCAAAGAGCTATGATGGCCATATTTCATGACATGATGCACATATATCTGGAAGTGTATGTGGATGACTTATTGGTGAAATCAAGGACCAGGATGGAACATCCAGAAGTTTTGGCTAAGGTCTTGCAAAGGTCAAGAGAGTTCCAATTGAAAATGAACCCGAAAAAGTGTGTGTTTGGTGTGTCGTCGGGTAAATTGCTGGGGTTCATTGTGAGTAAAAGAGGGATCGAGATTGATCCCGACAAAGCCAAGGCTATCAGGGATATGCCACCTCCCAAGAATTTGAGGGAAGTCCGAGGTTTAATCGGGAGGTTGCAGTTTATTCGTCGGTTTGTGTCTCAACATTCACAAAGGTGTAGACCTCTCTACGAGTTGACCAAGCCAGGAGTAGAATTCCACTGGAATTCTAAATGTCAGAAAGCTTTTGAAGGGTTGAAGGAATATCTGGCTAGTCCACCCGTTCTCATTCCACCCAAACCAGAAAAACCTCTGATCCTTTACGTCTCAGTCTTGGATGACTCCGTGGGAGCCGTCCTCGCACAAGCTGATGAAGAAGGCAAGGAACGGGCAACCTATTACTTGTCCAAACTTCTCAATCCCTGTGAGCAGAAGTACACCGTCATGGAGAAAACCTGTGCTGCCCTCGTTTGGGTAGTGCAGAAATTGAAACACTACTTCTTGGCTCATGAGGTCCACTTGATTGCTCGGATGAATCCTATCAAATTCCTTCTGGAGAAAGCCGTCCTTACGGATAGGCTAGCACGCTGGCAAAGTTTTCTCTCTCAGTTCGACATCACCTACATCCAGCAAAAGGCGATTAAAGGCTATGCCATAGCCGAGCATCTCGCTCACCATCCTCTTCCCAAGTTCGATCCCGTCCAATCAGAGTTTCCAGATGAGGAACTAATGTCCGTCAACCAATCAGATGAGCCAATGTGGACACTATATTTTGATGGAGCTCTGAATTCTCAAGGGAGAGGAATCGGCATCGCCCTTCTGTCGCCTGAAGGTCTCACATTCCCGTTGGCATACCAGCTCAAATTTTCAGTCACCAACAATATAGCTGAATATGAAGCCCTTCTAGCTGGCCTAGAACTCGCCCATTCTTTTCGTATCACTGAGTTGCGAGTCGTAGGTGATAGTCAACTCATCCTTCGCCAGGTGCTCACTAAGTATCGCACTCGCGATCCCAAACTCAAGCCATACCAAGAACTCACTGCTGCCTTTGCCAAACTGTTCACAAAACTGATCTTTGTTCATATCCCTCGTCATCAGAATATTCTCGCCGATGCCCTCGCCTCGTTGGCATCATCCATAAGGTTCCCTCTAGGAAGTTGGTTTAAGTCCATTTCCATCTACAAACTTCACGCCCCTGCGATCAATGATGCTTCCTACGTAAACATCAAAGACAGGATAGCAAGGAAGATCCTGTAGGAAGATATCCTTGAGAAGAGGGAAATCATGTTGGCAGAGGTCGAAGAAGAACTGGCTGGTCAAGAGAAACCATGGTTCTATGAAATTGTCAAATACTGCCAAGATCAGTCTTATCCTGAAGGGGCCACCACAGAGGACAAGAAAGCCATAAGAAGGGTGGCTCAGAAATATACTTTGGTTGGAGGTCTACTCTATAGGAGGAGCCTTACTGGTATTCTGTTAAGATGTCTTGGCGACGACGAGGTTTGGAAATGTGTAGAGGAGACGCACTCGGGTGTGTGCGGTGGCCACGTGAATAGTCAGATGCTCGCCAAGAAGATCATTCGGCAAGGCTTTTACTGGCCCACTATGGAAGAGGATTGTGCTGTCTATGTCCGTAGGTGTGTCAAGTGTCAACTTCACGCCGATAAAATCCATTCACCATCTTCCTCACTTCACCCAATATCCTCCCCATGGCCTTTCTCCATGTGGGCATTCGACATCATTGGTCCCCTAGGTGATCCCAATTCCCTCACCAAGCAGAAATCTTTCATCCTTACTGCGACGGAATACTTCACCAAATGGGCCGAAGCCGAAGCTTACGCGGAAATCAAGGCGTCAACAGTCTGCAAGTTCATCATGAAAAATATTCTCGCCAGATTCGGCATCCCAAGCACGATCGTCACCGACAATGGGCCACAATTCATTTCTCAGGACCTACAGGACCTCTGCAAAAGGTACGCGATTGCATTGCATCATTCATCGCCATATTACCCACAAGGTAACGGCCAAGCGGAGGCCACCAATAAAACATTGCTCAAAATCATCAAAAAAACCTGCGAGTCTAGTAAGTTTTCAGACTGGCCAGAAAAGTTTATCGAAGCTCTATGGGCCTATCGCACTTCAATCCGTACCCCCACCGGGCAGACTCCATTTGCCCTTACTTATGGTATGGAAGCGGTAGTCCCGTACGAGACTCTGATCCCTTCTCTCAGGGTACAATTGGACGAGGAATTTTCCGTCGACGATCGTCGTAATTCACTCCTTGCCCAGTTGGAACTCTTGGATGAGAAACGACTGGCCGCTGCCGAACACGCGCGTGTGTATCAAAATAGACTCGCTCGCTTTTACCAAAAGAAAGTCGTTGAGAGAAAATTCAAAGTTGGTGAGATGGTCGTAAAAAGAATTTTTGTCAAACCTGGAGGGCCGCGTTCTAAGCTCCAACCCAATTGGGAAGGACCATTTGTAATTCAAGCCGTGTACCCTGGCAATGCCTACAAGCTAGTCAACGCCGAAGGGACCGAGTTATCCCACCCTTGGAATGGGCTTTATCTTAAGAAATACTACCCTTAACACAAAACAAAAAAAATGATGAAAAGATAAAAAACATCAAAAACAAAGAAATACCGAAAACCACTAAAAATATGGAAAATTCCAAATGCCGATGCATGGCAGTCACCATGTAGTTAAGTCCCTGCATCTAACATTCATGTTAGGATAGGGCCCATTAAGGCTCGGTAGGCACCGGGTCTTGGTTTGCCAGAACCGTGGAGACCCCTGTCCGGCCACGTCGGCCTATGCTCGCTCGAAGGAAGCTAACATGTGTTCACTTATGTATTTTATTCAAAAAAAAAAGTTGGTAGCATCACCTACGGTAGGGCCACACCTAGAAGATCTCCGGAAGCTGTAATCTTTATTCTTTTCTCTTCGACCAAATGACACAGTCGGCGCCCTTAAAATGCTGAGCATGAGAAACCGAAACTCAAACCCCAAGGGCAAGAGTAGGATCCATTTCCTCGAGCATCGATCAGTGCACGAGAAGAGGGCAGTGTCCCCGCAGGCATACAAAAAGGGAGCCCACAAACGTCAAACGACTATATCTCCCTCACAAAAAGAAATACAAAGTCAAAATCAAGAGAAAAGCCTGGTCGTGACCGTGCCTGTTGCGATAAACGGAACCCCTCAAAGCAAAAGTCTGAATCCACAAAAGGGGCCGTGGAATGTAAATGCTCGAGATTTGGTCCGAAGTTGTCCGAAAGGAAAGAGTTAATGGGCCCTTATTCGCTCGCCGGGTTAACGGCTTTGCCGGTCCTCTCAGGAGGTTTATCCCCTACACTCTTCCTTCTCCCTCTAAAGATGAAGGTTCGATGGAGTTTCTGAAAGGTGAAAACTACCCAGGGTCTGCGACCTTATTTTAATATACATATTTGGTTGCCCACTTTGAAAAGCAAAAGCTATCGCTGCGAAGGAGTCTCCGTGTTTCTGGCTGGTCAAGACTCCTGTTTACCACCTTGATGTCTTCTTGTTTAACCTCGGGCTTAGGCCAATGCAAGCGCGTCACCTATGGGTGCGACGGCGTCTGATTCCGGGTCAGCGTCGCGCGGTTGGTCGTTAGGGTTCCAGGGTGTTCCATCTTATACCATCTAGAGTTGTGAGGAAACAGACCCGGGTCGGGCAAATCATTTACCTCAAACACCTTTTGGGTGAATCCCTGTGGTCGGAAGCAACTGGGAGCCTAAGCATGGCATGACGGTATTGTCATCAGGGTAAGTCTTAGCCGGCGGGATCATCATTCGAGGGGTCTAGAGGTTCAAATCGACCTAGATGTGCACTTAGGATACCTGGGAGGTTAGTAAGAAACCCCTGTTCTCACAAAGGTTAGGTGCCATTTGGGTGCTTGCCGGGCGTTAGCAATAAAAAAAAATTGAAATGATAAAAGCACAAAAAAAATGGAAAAGAGAAATGTACATATTTGCAAATAAAAAAATCTTTTTTATGATAAAACAAAAAATGTCAAATATAAAAAAGAAAACAAATCAATTTTGCATGATTACATTTGCGTGCAGCATCTCACTTTAATACCGCTTGCATTCGTGTGCTTGCCTGTCGCATTTATCATCACCGCATCTTTCCCTTGCCTTCGTTAAATAAAGGCTTGGCCCCTTGACCAGTTATCAAGGACAGTCACAGTGACCATTTGCTTATTAAGCAAGGGGCCAAGTCAGAACAGAAATTCTGATTTGTTTGTTTCAGTGATATGTGCAGGGATTCAGGCAACTGAAGCAAAGGTGAAGAACAAACAAACCAAACCTTGTATTTTATTCCAAAAACCAAAAAAAATTACATCAAGTTCCGCCCTCTCTCTCTGCATTACTCGTCCCACTACTCTCCGGGTAAAACGCTCTCAAAGGTGCTACCCAACTACGAAAAGCGGTACTCCTACCGCTCTGTACTCCCCTTCCTATTCCCACATCCCGGCGTTGATCCACGGAAGCAGCAGAGAAGCTACCAACACGAAAGCCACACTCTCGTGCTTTTCGGTAGCGCTCCTCACCATCTCTCAGCCACTGTTCAGGAAGACCAAGGCTGATTCGGAGTTCGAATAGTTGGGCCTCCATGGCCCTTCGTTCCTCCCTTTCAGCCAAACTGTTGGCTCTTTCTCTCTCTGCGTCTCTTTCTCTCTCTGCCCGTTCTCTCTCACGGTCTTCCCTCTCCAACTAGAGAGTGATCCTCAGTTCCACGGCATCCCTAGAGGAGTCGTCATCAGGATGACGCCGCAGTTCCCTCTCCAGTTCTGCTATCCTAGCCTCCTTCTGCGCAGCTTGGGCAAGCGCTCCTTCCGTCTCCTTTTCCTGCCGAGTGTACCATCTCAGATACGCGATAAGGCATAAACAAAGAGAACTCAACGCTGAAACTTTTACCTGTATACGGAGCATCCCTTCTGCCTCCACAACACCCTGCGTGGCGTGAGCAAGTTGCTCATGAAGCAAGTTAAGTTCGGAGGTAGGAATCCACAAGCTGGAGGAGGTACCACCTACTCCCGTCGCTGGGGAAGCCGCACCAATCTGGGCATGGTACGACCGCGTGAATTAGCAGCCAACATCTGGAATCTGGGGTTTTAATTAGGAACGTACTGTACACCTACCAAGGCGCTCGTAGCTCCGCGGGCATCGCCCAACTGTTGTTCCATCTCTGCCAAGCGAGTTCGTAAATTCGCTATCATGGCATCCCGGACATCCTGCAGCCTTACAAGTCAGCATTTTCACCAGAAAACTAAAAAATTAGAAAGAAGAAAAGAGAAAAAGGGAAACCTACCTCCGCAAGTCCCCGGGGTTGGAGCCGCTCTGCGTACTTTATCCTATATAGACGCAAGTAGTCCTCGCTATCCCGCGCCTATGATTCTACAATCGTGACACCCCGTTGCCAGTCCTCATACTGTTCGGAGAATCGCACGCGCCAGTCAATGCAGGTCGTCGGTCCCCGCGTCTTTCTCCCGACACGAGGTGGCGCAGCTAAATCCACCCATTCTTGAGCCAGTCCTAAAGTCCTCATAACTAATCGTAGCCGAAGCGGCTCGATTTCATTCAGGCAGTGCATCCACAGTTCCCGTCCGAACCGGGCACGACTTGCTAGAACCCATGGCTGGTCGGCATCGACCATGTCTGAGTAGGGTCTCCAGTTTACCATCGCTGCAGGGAACTCCTGTAGCTCCCGCCTTAGCACCATCAGTTGGTAGGTTAGGGGTGTCGCACTCATGATGGGTTCCCACCGCCTGGCTAGTGGCACCATCGCAGGTCGCCAATGCCGAGCTCTCCCCATAGGGAGGTAATAATAGCTCCACAGCTGCTCGACGCAGGTCATCAGAACCTTACAAAAACATAAAAAAAATACAAAACAAGCAAAACCAAAAATACCTGGATGAATGGTGTGAAACCACTCACAGTCATCTCACGATCCGTTTCTTGGAATAAGCCTGTAAACAAGTGTGCCAGCATGGCGGCTCCCCAGGCATAATACCCTACTCTTTCAAGGTCTGACAGCAGCTCCAGGAAGCAACATTGGATACCGTCCCCTTTCGAGCTCAGTACCAATCTCCCCAAAAGGAAGAGGAGAAATCTCCTCAAATCTATGTTGCATCTTTCCCAGTCGCCGAAATCTGTGCAGTACACGGCGCGGCATCCTATTTCTGTCCTTTCCATGAACTCTTCTGAGGATTCATCGTCCCGCCGACGAGTGTCGGTGAGCCCTAATGCATCCATCAGGGACGCCATAGCTACCGACCTATTTTTCCGACCATCCAGGTCCAAACCCAGTAACTTCTGGGCACCTTCTCTGTAGTCCGCGTAAGTGACTTCGGTCACTGCCTCGCCCTCTACCTTCAGGCTTGTGATCCGGACCACATCCTCCAAGCTGGGCACCATGTGCTCCCAGGGCATCAGGAATGCCCGGCTCACTGGGTCCCATCTCTCACACAAGGCTTGGATCAGGACTAGGTCAAGCTGGATCGGCTCGATCCGAAGGAAGGTACCAAATCCCATCACGTCTAGCCTCGCCTTCTGAAAATCTGGGAGGCCCCTGTACGCTGCTTGTAATATCCCGGACCTTTCGGATCCCTCTTCGTGGGTCCCGGATCTGGTTTTCGGAGCGTCCGGCTCTGTTGTGTCCGAAATTTCGTTTCGGACATCTTTCGCGTTCGGATCGGCGCGATCCGGAGTCGTTTCGGAGGCCCGGAGGCGTTCCGCGGCTTTTCCGCGTGTGTTTTCCGATTCCCGGTGTGTGTTTCGGCTTTTCCTTCGGACGCTCGCTGCGGGTTAACTGGGCCGTTCACCCGGGCACGAGTGGTACCGTTGCGATCGGTGCGTTCCGAGGATTCTAGAAATGTATTTTTCTATTTTTCGGTATTTTTCCGAAAATTCGGATTTTCTATAAAGCCCTAATTCCTTTTTCTTTTTCTTTCCCTTTTCTCTTTCTTCTTCCTCCTCCTCTCTCTCGCGACCGTGAGCCCCCTCTCTCTCCCTCTCTCTCATTCGGACGTGGCGAGCCCCTCTCCGGCTACGGACGGCGGGGGGGCGACGGCGCGGACGCGTGGGCGACGGAGAGGCGATCTCGTGGGCGTGCGGCGAGCGTTGGAAGCGTGGGGAGTTCGTGAAGCTTCGAGCATTCTTCGTGATTCGTGATCAATCCGGCGGAGCATTCGCTCCATTGAGGTAGGGTGACGTTCCTTAGCCTCATGCCGTTCTTTTCCGTGATTTATAGGCCGCGGGGAGGCCGAGAGGGGATCATTTGAGCGTTTTTGGGTTTTTCCATGATTTGGGGAGAGCTCGCCCGATCTATGGATTCAATGCATGGATTCGTGTTTTGAGGGCCTAGAATCATGCTAGGGGTCCCCAGGGGTCTTTCCCTTTGTTTTCCCCCTCTCCTATGGAGGTATGGGGGCGTGGTTAGAATTTTTGGGCGTTCTTACCGTTTTCGGCCGCGGACTGAGAACGCGCTATACTCCAGTAGCGCGTTCTTGGAGGTCGCGTTGCCCCGACCGAGCGCGTTCATCGGAGAAGATGAACAGTTTGGCGGTTCGTGTCGCGCTATGGGGCCCTAGCGCGATCATCATTGTCGCGCTAGGAGGACCTAGCGCGATGGTCCGTGTCGCGCTATGGGGCCATAGCGCGACAACCCTTGTTGCGCTAGGGGACCCTAGCGCGACATGCCCTGTCGCGCTAGGTGGCCCTAGCGCGATTTTGTTCGTTGTTGGGTGTTCCCCTTGGGCCGTGTGTGCGTCCCGGGCACCCCGTGGAGTTCCGTGACCGTGTCTTTGGTGTCCGGAAATCCCGTTTGCCTCGGTCAGGCGTTTGACCGTGGGCCGTGCGTCTGTTTTTTTTCCGACCGTGGTCGCCGTGCGACGGGGTTGGTGCGTGGGGTGATTCCCACACGTTGTCGGTTTCGGACGTTGTTTTCCGTTGACTCGAGAGTCTACTCCTTCAGTGACCCTCCACTAGTCGTAGCCCACCAGTACGAGGTGCTGGTCTCACCTGGGAGTGGTGTACGGGCACCCACCTTTCGAGACGATTTGTGGACCGGTTACCGTAGGCCCCTCGTCGTAGCCAGAGTCCGGCTGCGGGGGAAAACCGGTCAGAGGGCCAGACCTAGGACGCGTGGTCTGTGTGTGCACACGTGGTTGGGGGCGGTTGGACCCACGTCGACGGGCGTGACCCCAGCTAGTCACTTGTTTGCGGTTACTTGTACGGTGTTTGCGCCTCGGGTAGGACCTACCACGTCAGGCGGTTCACCTGCGGTGCGGTGTAAGACGTCAGGGGACGCTACCGGCTGTGCTTCTAGTGGGTGGTACTCCTGTCGAGTACGGAGTGTTAGACTGTCAGTCGTGTGTTTCCGACCTTCGAGTTTTGACGGTTCGATCGTTGAGTTTCGGTCTTCTCGTACCGTGACACGTGTGTCGGTTTGCGTGCCGTAGGGTCTAGTTCTGTAGAGTACAGGGCTTTCCTTTCCGAGGTACTTTCCTACCGCTAGAGTAGTGGTTTCTCGTTTTTGAGGTAGGGTTCGAGTGATCCCTACTGAGTCTTGTTCTGAGACTCATTCCCTGCGTGTTTCCACCGTGTTTCAGGTGAGGCGCCACCTTCGGGGAGCGCGTCAGGAGCGCAGCGTGGTGCGGGTGCCCAGAGGTAGTGCCAGAGGTCAGAGCCGGGGGATGCCCCGTGTAGCTGTACTGTTCTTTCTTATCACTGTACTAGTCGTGGACTGCTGTTATTATTGTTCTTTATTGGGGACCATGTAAAATGTTAATTTATTTCCTGCTTAATATTATAACTGTTTAATTTCTGCAATTATTTGTGATACTTGTGTAGTTTCCACACCATCCTTTTAACCCTTCCGAGTTTTCGGACTCGTGGGTGGCGGTACGAGTCTCGGGTTATCGGGCCTTCCCAGTAATCGGATTCTCGGGTCGTTACAGCTGGTATCAGAGCGCGGTTGTGGAATTACATGAGAATCATAGGTAATTGTATTGGTCCACTAGTCCACAACGATGATGTACATGTGACGCTGGCATTGGGCACCGCGTGTTTTATTCTGACATTGCCGTTTCCGTGTTTTCTGTCTTGTGCTTCAGGAGCGAGGATGGCGCCGAGGAGGAGTTCTCGCTCTCAGCAGGGGCAGTCGGCTGGAGGTCAGGAGATCCAGCAGGGGGTCCAGAGGGACCAGGAGGAGCATAGCAGAGTTCCGGGAGCTACCGAGGCCGCGGATGCTGCGAGGGCTCCGGGGGCCAAGGATTTCTTCCGTGGCATGTACCATCTCATGGCTCAGCAGTTTGGCGGAGAGGCTGGTGAGGGCTCGTCCGTCAGGGGTGGGCCAGGCCGAGCGGTGAGGGACTTCATGCAGTTCCATCCACCTTACTTTAGCGGCCAGGCAGACCCTGATGCGGCTCGTGATTGGCTCGATGAGATGGAGCGGGTGTTCAGTTCTGCGAAGAGTGCTGCCGAGGACAGAGTGGGGTTGGCCTACAACCAGTTGCAGGGTACGGCTCGGAGGTGGTGGTCTTCCGAGTGGAAGACGTCCTTTCAGTTTCGTCCACTTGAGCAGGTCGAGTGGGGTGACTTTGTCAGTGCTTTCGAGCGTACGTACTGTCCAGATTTTGTTGCTACGCAGCGGATGCGGGAGTTTCTGGAGCTGGTACAGGGCGACATGTCCGTGTTGCAGTACAGGGCCCGATTTGTCGAGCTGGGTCGGTATGCACCTCACATCATGGAGTATGAGAGGGTGAAGACCGCGTAGTTTGTTCAGGGCTTGAGGCAGGAGCTGAGGCACCATCTGATCGCGAACGAGGCCACTGATCTTGAGACCGCGTCTCGTGTTGCGGCTTCTTTGGAGATGGATATGCAGAGGACCCGAGGACTGATCAGCCAGGGGCAGTCTTTGTCAGGTCGCAGCCAGCAGTCGGCTACCCAGCAGCAGGGTTTCTTCCAGCATGCGTCGGGTGGTTCAGGAGTACCGGCATCGGCAGCTTCAGTGACAGGATCTGCGTCTTTTGGCTCGAAGGTCAAGAAGTTCTTGAAGAAGGGTTTCCGTAAGAAGCACAAGGATCAAGGGCAAGCTTCATCGGGCAGTGTACAGCAGCCGATTCCTTTGCAGCGTCAGGGATCAGTGGGTGGATCGCGAGGACCTTGTCCACGGTGTGGTGGGACCCACCCAGGCAGGCAGTGCACGGCGCCGATCATCTGTTTTCGGTGTAACCAGCCAGGGCACATGGCGCGTGACTGTCCTCAGAGGCCGCCGCAGCAGCAGGTTCCCCAGCAGCAGCAGCAGCAGGGACAGTATCCGCCGCTACCCAGGTCAGCTAGTGTGGGAGGCAGGCAGAGGGCTCGTGGCCAGATCACGCACTTGACCAGGGCAGAGGCAGTGGCGTCGCAGCTCGTGGAAGGTACCGTTCAGATTTTGGGTTGTGCGGCTCGGGTTTTATTTGATTCTGGCGCGTCTCATTCGTTTATTTCAGAGGATTTCGCGTCGAGCGTCGAGGAGCCGGTGACCCAGTTGTCCTGTGATTTGGCAGTGGAGTTGCCTTCGGGTGACTTTATGGTCACTCCGTATTGCTTCGACCAGGTTCCGGTGTGGATCGATGGGCGGAGTATGCCAGGCAGGTTGTATGCATTGCAGCTTCGGGATTACGACGTGATTCTAGACATGGATTGGCTCGAGACTCATGGAGCGGTGGTGGATTGTGGGATGAAGAGGGTCTACTTCCAGCATCCGAGCAAGAGGACCTTCTATTTCCAAGGTATCCGTTCCACCTCTTCTCGATTCCTTATCTCTGCTATTCGAGCCCGTCGATTGCTTGATTCAGGTTGTCAGGGTTTTCTCGCGTCTGTGGTTGTGTCCGACCGGATGGAGCCGAATGTCGAGGACATTGCGGTGGTGTGCGAGTTTCCCGATGTTTTTCCTGAGGAGTTGCCTGGATTACCTCCCCAGCGGGAGATCGATTTTGTGATCGAGGTTGTACCTGGTACGGGACCTTTGGCGAAGGCTCCCTACCGTATGGCCCCCGCTGAGTTGAGGGAGCTGAGGGCGCAGTTGCAGGAACTGCTGGCCAAGGGGTATATTCGTCCGAGCTTTTCCCCTTGGGGTGCGCCCGTGTTGTTTGTGAAGAAGAAGGACGGTAGTCTGCGGCTGTGCATTGACTATCGGCAGCTGAAGGAAGTGACCATTAAGAACAAGTATCCGTTGCCGTGGATCGATGATTTGTTCGACCAGCTTCAGTCTGCGCGAGTGTTCTCGCGGATTGATTTGCGGTCCGGTTACTATCAGCTGAGAATTCGCGAGTCCGATGTGGAGAAGACTGCATTCAGTACGAGGTACGGGCATTATGAGTTTCTGGTGATGCCGTTTGGGCTCACCAATGCCCCAGCAGCCTTCATGGACTTGATGCAGAGGGTGTTCCATCCGTATTTGGACCAATTCGTGGTCATCTTCGTGGATGACATCCTTGTTTATTCGTAGTCTGCTGAGGAGCATGCGTACCATTTGGGTGTGGTGCTGCAGACGCTGCGAGATCACCAGTTGTATGCGAAGCTCAGCAAGTGCGAGTTTTGGCTCAGCGAGGTGCACTTTCTGGGGCACGTGATTTCTGGTGATGGCATTTCCCTGGATCCCGCCAAGGTCGAGGCTGTGATGCAGTGGCCGAGGCCGAGGTCGGTGACGGAGATCCGGAGTTTCTTGGGGCTTGCGGGGTATTATCGCCGGTTTATCCAGGATTTTTCCCGCATTGCGACCCCGATGACGAGGCTCACGCGGAAGGATGTGCCTTTCGTTTGGTCCGAGGAGTGTGAGCAGAGCTTCAGTGAACTGAAGAGGTTGCTCACCTCGGCTCCGGTGTTGGTTTTGCCTTCTGGATCGGGAGGTTTTATGGTGTGTACAGATGCTTCCGGCGTTGGACTGGGTGCTGTTTTGATGCAGCATGGTAGAGTGGTGGCTTATGCATCTCGGCAGCTAAAGCCCCATGAGGAGAACTACCCTACCCATGATCTTGAGTTGGCAGCAGTGATCTTCGCGCTGAAGATCTGGAGACATTATCTGTACGGTGAGAAGTTCGAGGTGTTCACTGACCATCAAAGTTTGAGGTATGTGTTCTCGCAGAGAGATCTGAACCTCAGACAGAGGCGTTGGATGGAGTTCATGAAGGACTATGACTTCACCCTGTCTTATCAGCCGGGCAGGATGAATGTCGTTGCCGATGCCTTGAGTCGGAAGGTGGCGGTCAGTACCTTGATGTTGAGGAAGTGGAGGCTCTGGGAACAAGTGCCCGAGGTATCTTTCAGGCTCAAGATTCCCCAGGAGCGAGGGTTGGCAGTGCTTGCGAGTCTGACTGTCACTCCTGCTATCCGTCGTCAGGTGACAGAGGCTCAACATGCGGACCCTGAGTTGCCCCGGATTCTGGCTATGGCTGACGTAGAGCTCGGCGAGGACGGTGCTGCTAGGTTTCGTGGCAGGTTGTACGTCCCAGCGGAGGAGCAGGTTCGTCGTGCGGTGTTACGCGAGGCTCATGGGAGCAGGTACACTGTACACCCGGGTGCGACGAAGATGTATCGGAACTTGCGGAGGCAGTTTTGGTGGCCTGGCATGAAGAGAGATGTCGCCGAATTTGTGGCCAGGTGCCTGATCTGTCAGCAGGTGAAGGCGGAGCATCAGCGACCAGGAGGTACTCTCCAGCCCTTGGATGTTCCTGCTTGGAAGTGGGACCATGTGACCACAGATTTTGTGGTGGGGTTGCCAAGGACCCCGAGTGGGCAGGACAGTATTTGGTTACTGGTGGATCGGCTGACGAAGGTGACGCGGTTGCTACTGGTCAAGGTCAGCTGGAGCGTGCCTAAGTTGGCTCGTCTTTATGTGGAGCGGATCGTGCCGTTGCATGGGATTCCCATTTCGATCGTGTCGGATCGAGATCCGCGCTTCACTTCTGGATTCTGGAGGAATTTCCAGCGAGCTCTTGGCACGGAGTTGGCATTTAGCTCGGCGTATCATCCTCAGTCAGATGGTCAGTCTGAGAGGACCATTCAGACTTTGGAGGACATGCTGAGATCCTGCTGCCTGGAGTGGCAGGGGAGTTGGATTCATCACCTACCGTTGGTGGAGTTTGCCTATAACAACAGCTATCATTCGAGCATCGGCATGGCTCCCTATGAGGCTCTGTATGGGCGTCCTTGTCGGACTCCGCTTGATTGGTTTGAGGTGGGTGAGCGTGTTTTGACGGGACCGGAATTGGTGCACCAATGTGTGGACGTTGTGCACCTGGTTCGTCAGAACATGTTGGCGGCCCAGAGTCGGCAGAAGAGCTATGCTGACCGTAGGCGGCAGCCTCTCGAGTTCGCCGTGGGCGATCATGTGTTCTTGAGAGTTTCTCCGATGAAGGGGGTGATGCGTTTTGGACGGCGTGGGAAGCTGAGTCCCCGCTATATTGGTCCTTTCGCGATTGTGGAACGCATCGGTGAGGTTGCTTACCGGTTGCAGTTACCTCCTGAGTTGGCGTCGGTGCATGACGTGTTCCACGTCTCGATGTTGCGGAAGTATATGCCCGATGACTCTCATGTGCTCGAGTTTTCTGTTTGGCCTGAGGTGACTCCAGATCTTTCTCTCCCAGAGTTTCCGATCCGCGTGGAGGATAGGCGAGAGCAGCGCCTGCGGAACAAGGTCATTCCCTTGGTAAAGGTCGTGTGGCAACGACACTCTGGTGGTGAGGCTTCGTGGGAACGTGAGGACGAGATGCGTCAGCAGTTCCCGTATCTGTTTGAGTGAGTCTTCCTCTTCTTTCCCCGTTGGTTGTTCTCAATTTCAAGGACGAAATTCCTTAAGGGGGGAGGGCTGTAATATCCCGGACCTTTCGGATCCCTCTTCGTGGGTCCCGGATCTGGTTTTCGGAGCGTCCGGCTCTGTTGTGTCCGAAATTTCGTTTCGGACATCTTTCGCGTTCGGATCGGCGCGATCCGGAGTCGTTTCGGAGGCCCGGAGGCGTTCCGCGGCTTTTCCGCGTGTGTTTTCCGATTCCCGGTGTGTGTTTCGGCTTTTCCTTCGGACGCTCGCTGCGGGTTAACTGGGCCGTTCACCCGGGCACGAGTGGTACCGTTGCGATCGGTGCGTTCCGAGGATTCTAGAAATGTATTTTTCTATTTTTCGGTATTTTTCCAAAAATTCGGATTTTCTATAAAGCCCTAATTCCTTTTTCTTTTTCTTTCCCTTTTCTCTTTCTTCTTCCTCCTCCTCTCTCTCGCGACCGTGAGCCCCCTCTCTCTCCCACTCTCCCATTCGGACGTGGCGAGCCCCTCTCCGGCTACGGACGGCGGCGGGGCGACGGCGCGGACGCGTGGGCGACGGAGAGGCGATCTCGTGGGCGTGCGGCGAGCGTGGGAAGCGTGGGGAGTTCGTGAAGCTTCGAGCATTCTTCGTGATTCGTGATCAATCCGGCGGAGCATTCGCTCCATTGAGGTAGGGTGACGTTCCTTAGCCTCATGCCGTTCTTTTCCGTGATTTATAGGCCGCGGGGAGGCCGAGAGGGGATCATTTGAGCGTTTTTGGGTTTTTCCTTGATTTGGGGAGAGCTCGCCCGATCTATGGATTCAATGCATGGATTCGTGTTTTGAGGGCCTAGAATCATGCTAGGGGTCCCCAGGGGTCTTTCCCTTTGTTTTCCCCCTCTCCTATGGAGGTATGGGGGCGTGGTTAGAATTTTTGGGCGTTCTTACCGTTTTCGGCCGCGGACTGAGAACGCGCTATACTCCAGTAGCGCGTTCTTGGAGGTCGCGCTGCCCCGACCGAGCGCGTTCATCGGAGAAGATGAACAGTTTGGCGGTTCGTGTCGCGCTATGGGGCCCTAGCGCGATCATCATTGTCGCGCTAGGAGGACCTAGCGCGATGGTCCGTGTCGCGCTATGGGGCCATAGCGCGACAACCCTTGTTGCGCTAGGGGACCCTAGCGCGACATGCCCTGTCGCGCTAGGTGGCCCTAGCGCGATTTTGTTCGTTGTTGGGTGTTCCCCTTGGGCCGTGTGTGCGTCCCGGGCACCCCGTGGAGTTCCGTGACCGTGTCTTTGGTGTCCGGAAATCCCGTTTGCCTCGGTCAGGCGTTTGACCGTGGGCCGTGCGTCTGTTTTTTTTCCGACCGTGGTCACCGTGCGACGGGGCTGGTGCGTGGGGTGATTCCCACACGTTGTCGGTTTCGGACGTTGTTTTCCGTTGACTCGAGAGTCTACTCCTTCAGTGACCCTCCACTAGTCGTAGCCCACCAGTACGAGGTGCTGGTCTCACCTGGGAGTGGTGTACGGGCACCCACCTTTCGAGACGGTTTGTGGACCGGTTACCGTAGGCCCCTCGTCGTAGCCAGAGTCCGGCTGCGGGGGAAAACCGGTCAGAGGGCCAGACCTAGGACGCGTGGTCTGTGTGTGCACACGTGGTTGGGGGCGGTTGGACCCACATCGACGGGCGTGACCCCAGCTAGTCACTTGTTTGCGGTTACTTGTACGGTGTTTGCGCCTCGGGTAGGACCTACCACGTCAGGCGGTTCACCTGCGGTGCGGTGTAAGACGTCAGGGGACGCTACCGGCTGTGCTTCTAGTGGGTGGTACTCCTGTCGAGTACGGAGTGTTAGACTGTCAGTCGTGTGTTTCCGACCTTCGGGTTTTGACGGTTCGATCGTTGAGTTTCGGTCTTCTCGTACCGTGACACGTGTGTCGGTTTGCGTGCAGTAGGGTCTAGTTCTGTAGAGTACAGGGCTTTCCTTTCCGAGGTACTTTCCTACCGCTAGAGTAGTGGTTTCTCGTTTTTGAGGTAGGGTTCGAGTGATCCCTACTGAGTCTTGTTCTGAGACTCATTCCCTGCGTGTTTCCACCGTGTTTCAGGTGAGGCGCCACCTTCGGGGAGCGCGTCAGGAGCGCAGCGTGGTGCGGGTGCCCAGAGGTAGTGCCAGAGGTCAGAGCCGGGGGATGCCCCGTGTAGCTGTACTGTTCTTTCTTGTCACTGTACTAGTCGTGGACTGCTGTTATTATTGTTCTTTATTGGGGACCATGTAAAATGTTAATTTATTTCCTGCTTAATATTATAACTGTTTAATTTCTGCAATTATTTGTGATACTTGTGTAGTTTCCACACCATCCTTTTAACCCTTCCGAGTCTTCGGACTCGTGGGTGGCGGTACGAGTCTCGGGTTATCGGGCCTTCCCGGTAATCGGATTCTCGGGTCGTTACACTGCTACTACCAACTCCCATAAGATTTGTGATTTCATCATAACTTACACATACAAGGAATGGGGGTGAGGTTTGGTCAGAAGAAAGGAAGAAAGAATGAGAAAAGGGCAAGAAAACTTGGCTTACGAGTTGTGATTGGGCCCTTTCGCTGAAGTGCCCTTCAAAGTCTGAAAGCCTCCTGGAACTACTACCACTGGACCTGCTTCTCTTCGAGGAATGAGAAGATTCGCCCTCCATCCAACTCTCAGAATTTTGAACTCCTCCTCTCCCGTGAGAATTTGTGCTCCTCGAGTTAGTCCTCGATATACCTGGGAGGATAAAAGGGACAAGAATTTATAGAAATGGAAGGAGTGCGGGCCAAGATTGCCTTCATCACCTGTCAATAATAGCCCTCGCAATGAGGCACCGCCCAAGCGGTCCCATGTGTCGCTTCACCGCTCGCACAGGGTGATTGACTGGACGAAGAATAGGACGAATAGCCCGTATGTTGTCTAGGGATACCCTATCATAATTTGGAGGACGTCCGCAAAATTTGACATAACATCCGGGAAAAGGAACTAGGGCCGTCATTATTGACTTCGACGGCAGATTCCCTTGGAAAATGGTCACAACAAGATGCGATTCTCTGCTTAGGGCGGAGTCTCGACAGACCTATCACATGGGAACAGTGCAAAGGAGAAGAAGTGTAGGGAAGAAGGAACGCACAAAAGAACAAATAAACAGCAGAAAATCAAATCACTCCATTCATAATTCTACATAAGCTGTCACAAACACTACAATCATAGAGAGGTGGCGGGTCCACTAGCTCGCCAATCCTCACCATCACTCATCTCTCTGGGCACTCTCCTCCTCTCCCCCGAGGTGAGGGTCCCTCAGAAGCCTCCGGGATCCCCGTGCAGTAGCACCTGCCTCACCTCTGGGCGCCTGCTCCGCAGCAGTGACTCGCTGCTCCTCCCCTGGCGTGGCAAAGAAGCCACTGGCAGCAAAGCGACCGGACTGGCGGAGTCGCTCCCCGAACTCTCGCCCTCTCTCGTAGCGCGTCTCCAACCCTCCTAGCCTCTGTACGACGGCCTGAAGGCCCAGCTGGAGCTCCCTCACTTGGACCTCCAAGGCCCTCCTCTCGGTCAGATCCCGCTGTCGCTCGGACCTTCTCTCGGCTTTCTCTCTCTCTGCCTCTCTCCTCATCATCTGCAGAAGAACCCTTAACTCCAGGATGTCTGGAGAAGGTCTCTCCTCACCGCGATGCCGCAGCTCCGCTACAGTCGCCACCCAGGCGTTACGCTCCTCTTTCGCCCGGGTCGCGCGGGCCACCGCACCGGCAAGTTACTCCCGGAGGGAGGTAATCTCGAGAAAAGGGGCCGAGGAACTGGAAGATCCGCCAGCCACTCCCACCGTCGCTGTCTGCTGGGCACGCTGGAATAAAATAAACAACGGCCGTCAGTGAAACTCCAAAATCTGAAGTTAAAAGTGCGGCACGTAACTTACCAGGAGCGACAACTCATGTTGAGCGACGGCCAGCTGCCGCCTAGTCTCTGACAGTTGGGCGCGCGAGCCGCCGATGCCACGCGTGTCCCCAGCTTGGGGAAGTCCCGCGTAACTCTCTCTCTGCCGCCGCAGGAAGTCGGCACTGTCCTGCACCAGTACACCCCCTTGCTGTCCAGGGAGACGTACGGGCCAGTCCTCGAGCCTCGCCTTGCCGCGACTCTCCCTCCTGACGCGGCTCGGCTCGTCCGCACTCGCCCACTCATCGGCCAGACCCAGGGTCCTTGCCATGTCCTGCACCAAGAAAGGGGTCCCACATCAGTCAAAAGGAACGCGTCCCCTGTCTAGGACGCGTCCATCATTTGAGTACAACACTCGCCGAACCCTTTCCCCCTCGCGCGGCTCGCTTTAAAACCCAAAATGAATTAAAAGAGGAAGAGATCGAAGCACCTACCGGACCGTGTTCACCTCCTCCCACGCCATCGGGCCCCTCAGGTCCCTCGGGGGCCCGGAGTGGCCCTTCCTCCTCCATGGACACCGTTCCGTGCTCGGGCGCGTCCCTCCTTGGGCGAGGGGTCCCGCGTCCCTCTCCACCTTCACCGTGGTCAGGCCCACCGAACTCCATCGATCAAAAGAGGAGGAAGACGAGAAAGGGGGCAAGCGAGTTTCGGCAGAAGGCGGGCTCGTTTGCGGGTAAGGCACGGGAGAAGAAAGACCACCCGTCGCTTTAAATTTGAAATCAAGGATTAAGACGCGTCCTCGCGCCTGGACGCGCCCAAAAGGGGGAAACGGAAACAAAATCCCCCCGTGCAAAGTGTAGTTCCCCGCTGTTCAGGGCAAGGTCTCGCGGAGCGTGCCTCAAAGGACAACTCAGTGCAAAGTAGAAAGTGTGGGAGAAAGAAAGGTACACACAACACAAAAAAGCCATTTCCATTTCATATAATAGCTGAAAGTACATCATACAGTAAGAAGGGTGACGTGTACAAGCAACTCTCTAACTCTCACTGTCACCCTCTTGGTCATCTCTCTCCTCCCTCCTCTACCGGGGATCCCTAGGGGGCCTCTGCGAACCCTGAGAAGCCGTACTCGCCTCGCCCTGCGGTGGCACTCCAGCCTCGAAGGCGCGACGACGCTCCTCGGCCGAAGAGACCAGATAGCTGCCCATGGAAAAAGAACCAGACTGACGAAGTCGCGCCCCGCATTCCTTCGCCCTCTGGTACCGCTCCTCGCTCTCCCGAAGCCTCCCCTCCACCGTGCCGAGACTCAATCGGAGCTCCAGCAGCTGGGCCTCTAGAGCCCTCCTCTCGGTCTGATCCCACTGTCGCTCCTCCCTCTCTCTCTCTCCCTATCCCTCTCCCTCTCTCTCTCAACGCTCTCCCTCTCTCTCTCTCCACGTTCTCCCTATCCCTCTCCCTCTCCTCTCTCTCCCTCATCGCCTCTCTCCTCGACAGCTCAAGGGCGATCCGCAGATCCAGCATGTCACGAGGGAGCTCCTCAGCCTCCCGTCGACGCTCCTCCTCCAGCTCCGCAATCCGGGCGTCGCGCTCTGCCACCCAGGCATCGCGCTCTGCCACCCAGGCATCGCGCTCCTGCTCAGCACGAACAGCACGGGCCAGGGCCTCCCGAATCTCAGCCACCTGTCAAAGCACGCATGCACCGTAAGAGAACAGTGATAGAAGGAAAGCTGCTAGAAAAGGGTCGGGGCCAAGCAAACACTCACTCGAGCCTCGCGGTCACGCTCGGCCTCCTCAGCCCGAGCCACCGCGTGCGCCAGCTGCTCCTGGAGGGCAGAAACCTCCGGAGGAGGGCCCCGCGAACTGGAACCCGCTCCACCAGCCATCCCGGCTACCGCTGTCTGGTGGGCCCGCTGAAACACGGGGTAAACGTCAGTCAAAGGCTAAGCATCAAAAATCCAGGTCACAAAAAAATGCATTGCATAGACTCACCAGGATCTCCAACTCCTGTCAGATGGCCACCAACTGCCGCCTGGCGTCCGCCAGCTGGGCCCGCAGGTCGACGATCATGTTGTCACGAGCATCCTGCATTGCACATAAGTCAGTACCACATGCATATACATATAGAAGGGTGAAGCATTTTCATTTCACACTTACCCCTGCCATACCACCGAGGGAGAGGCGGTCCCCGTACATAGCTCGATATCGTCTCATGTAATCTGTGCTGTCCTGTACATGAGACACCACTGGGACCCCGCCCTGCTGCCAGTCCTGGTACTGTGCTGGGAAGCGCGTACGCCGAAGCGCGTACGCCAATCCACAATCTTCACCTTCCCCTTGGTCTTCCGCCCAATGCGGGCCGGCGCATCTACATCAACCCACTCCTGGGCTAGCCCCAACGTCCTCATGACCAGTCTAAGCCGCAGCGGCTCGATCTCGTTCAGACAATGGACCCACACGTCCCGCCTGAAACGAGGAAGACCCGCTACAACCCAAGGCTGGCCAGCGTCGCCCATGCCCAGGTAGGGCCTCCACACCACCTGCATCACCATACATACCTCATATTAGTTACCATTCAGTCACACGCATAAACACAAAAGAAATCATACGCATCATACCATGGCCTCGGGATACTCGCTCAGCTCCCGACGAAGTGACGCCAGCTGGTAGCCGTGGGGTGCTGCAACCACGACCGGCCTCCACTGCCGCGCCAGAGGAACGGCCCTCCTGTTCCCATGCCTAGCCCTCCCCATCGGGAAATAGTAATAGCTCCACACCTGCATCCATCATACATCATTAGTACAATAATTGCATATTTAACTGTGGGAATGCATAAATAAAATGTTTACCTGGAGGAAAGGTGCGAAGCCACTGACTGTCGTCTCCTTCTCCGAAGTCTGGGAAAGATCAGCAATCAAATGAGCAAGCAGAGCCGCTCCCCACGCGTAGTGTCCCACTCTGTCCAGATCGGCCAAGATCCCGAGGAAACGGCAGTGGATGCCATCCCCCTTCGTCCCCAGCAGAAGGCGGCCCAAGAAGAAGAAAAGAAACCTCCGGAGGTCTAGATCCACCAGCTCCCGCTCGCTCGGATCCTGGGTGAAAGCTGCACGAGCATCCCCCTCCAGTCGAGCCAAGAACTCCGCTCCAGTCTCGCTAACCCGCTGGCGCGGGTCGACGAATCCGAGCGCCTCCATGATCTCCACTCGGCCGACTACCCTGCTGTCTCTATCAGTCACACTAGTCTCCAACCACAGCAGGTCCAGGGCGCTCTCTCGGTAGTCGGGGTAGGTGACCCCGCTGACTGCCTCTCCGTCAACCCGTAGTCCGGTAATCCGAGCCACGTCCTCTAGTGTCGGCACCATGTGCCCCCAGGGCATCAAAAACGCCCGGCTCGGTGCGTGCCACCGCTCCCTCAATGCCTGGATAAGAGGAAGGTCGAGCCGGAAGGGCTCGATCCTAAGGAAAGCTCCAAAGCCCATGGCGTCCACACGCGCCCTCTGGAAATCCGGCAGCCCACGGTATGCTGCCACCACCAGGGACCAGCTAATCCGGCCCTTCATCACGCCCTGCAAACCACAAAACCAACAAAGAACACATCAGCATCATGAACAGTAATAAACAATAACACTGTATATATACTACTTATTCTTTTTATTTTATTTTTACTTTTTAAAAATATTTTTATTTTCTTGTGGAGGCGTCCAACTCCCTGGACGCCTCCTTTAAATTTACATTTTTTCTTTTTTAGAAAAAACCCAAAAACCCAAAACAAAATTTATTAATAATATGTATATTTTTATGGAGGCGTCCAGGGCCTAGGACGCCTCCTTATTTTTTAATTTTATTTTATTATTTACGTAAATAAATAAATAAACAAAAAGAAAAAGAAAAAGTGGAGGCGTCCAGGCCCCTGGACGCCTCCTTCTCTCACTACCTGGCCTTCTCTTACAGCCTCTCGCACGCCCGTTTTAGCCTATTGAACCACAAAGTGAGAATTCCGAAGTACTTACCGGGTCGTGATCGTCCTCTCCCGCGTCACCAGCATCCGCAGCGGCCTCCGCGGCCAGAAGCGGCACCTCCATCTCCTCACCCGCAGCAATCTCCTCTGCTGCGGCCTCCTCGGCATCATCCCTCAACCTCCTCGCACGACGAGCCAGTCGTTTCCGCTTCTCTGGACCCTGGCTCGATCCTCCTCGCTCCATTGGGACTAAGAATGGGTCGTTTGGAGTGGCTGGACGGTCAGAATGAACAGTAAGTGAGTAAGGGGGGAGCCCCCCGCTATATATAGATTGAGCTTTACTTGGGGCGTCCAGGACCCTGGACGCCCCCCCAAAAAAATCTTTTAAAAAAATTATAAAAAAACAGGGGCGTCCAGGCCTCTGGACACCCCCATAATAAAAAATAATAATAAAATATAATAAAAAGAAAAAAGGGGTTATAGTATGTATATAATCCAAACAAAAGAAAAAAAAGAAAAGAAAAAGAAAAACCACAAAAAAGATAATAATTAACGGAGGTCCAAAACATCCATGCCAGATTTTATTCCATCAGAAAAGCAGAGTGAACTACATCAGGGGTTTAGGCACCTTAGGCCTTAACTTCCCCAGTTCGGTTACATAAGCCCTCCACGGCTCGCATTCTTCCACCACGTGCGCTAAGGCTTTTCCCGCAACACTTGTCTTCCAGGGAGCTTTAATGGCCTTCGCTTCCTTCGCGTCCGCTTCAGTGCCCAACTCCCTTTTCTTCAAAGGAACATTGCCAGTCGGTGGCGGGAACGAATGGCGTGGGATGCCAATCTGGAGGCAGCACCGATGCGCATTATAATGGACGAACTCGGTCGCGCCGATCAGTTGAAGATCAACTTCGGGAGAAGTCCTCATGAGGAGATCTAGCGAAAGTAAACATGCCGGTGCGCAAGTAAAGAAGCCTTGTGTCACGGTGCGGAAGTGAGACCGCCAGTCTTCACGTTTCTTCAGCCACGGAACACGGTTCACTACGGTACCACCGAAGCCTAACACGTCGGCTATGTGATGAAGAGGGCTTTGTTGGAAGAGTTTCGAAGCAGTTGGCATTCCCTCGCGGTGGTCGAATTTGAAGTGCAAATCCAGCCAGCAATTCAAGACAAGTGCACAACCAAATGGAGGCTTACCCATGCTCGAGGCAGTAAGACCGCTGTAAAGATAGGCAAGGACGGCGGGTCCCACCCTCTTTCCACGCCAGATCCCGCGAATGGCACTTAGTTGATCCTCCTCCACTATGTTGTCGGTATGAGGAAACAAGAGAGCACCCGCCAGACAGATAGTGAACCCCTTCATGATTCCCTCCAAATAGTCATCATCTGGTGACCCTCTCAGGGCGTCCATGATCCACTCCGCAAGCTTTTGGAGATCGATCCCCTTTTGAGTACGGACCTTTCTGGCTGCGTCGGGCGGCATGAAGCTTCCAAGGACGCTTTCAGAAGTCCCCCGTGTCAGCATCCGCATAGCCTTCACCTTCCCGTCACTCTTGAATTTCTTCAAACCAAGCAGAAGTTCCACCTCCTCGAGGAGGATGGTCACCTCGAAGGTCGGGAAGATAAAAGTGTGGGTCTGGGGATACCAGATCTCCACTAGTGCGCCCATAGCCGCCCAGTCCATACGAATCTTCTCATAATGCTTGGCGTGAATAAGGAGCCCCTGCAGATGCCACTTCGAGAGTATGGCCCTCATGCCAATGGAGATATTGGAAGTCAGCTTTGAAAGCCATGGCAGCTTGGAAAACTTCCTCGGGCCTGGGAAGAGTGGATATGGCTGGAAGAGGAAAGAAAGAAGAACTGAAGGAAGTAAGAAGAAGGTTCACATGGAGAATCTGAAAAGAGTCGGCTTACCATATGCGACATGATCATCCCACTCAGATGACCCTCGAGGTCAGAAAGTCGCCTAATCTCGCTGCTAGGCCTGCTCCTCTTCATAACGCGGGAAGACTCTCCTTCCATCCTGAAATCTCTAGATTCTCCTCTCCTTCCTCTCCTGAGCTTCCAAAACCCACCTTGGTGCATTTGAATGAACTAGCCTAAGGGGAGTTCTTATAGGAAGGGTAGATCGCTACAGAACAGAACATGTCATATCAGCGGTCGCTATCAGGATTTTGTCTGGATCTCCTTTGAACTGTGGTGCGATTCTGCTATGATTCTGCTACTTTATGATGTTGCTAACCTTTGCTGGCCTGTGCAGGTTTTACTAACGGATATCTTTGTCCTATCTCCTGTCCCACCTTTCAATGGTTGGTCCCACCATGTCATGCATGATAGTATACGATACCTACGCTACTAGAATATGTCAAGGACCTTGCGGCCCGAACGGATCTGGGATTTGAGTTCCCCTTCAACAAAAACAGTGATGATCCCGGGAGAATTTGGGTTGTACGGATAGACCGTTACTTTGTGGTAGCATGGGGACGACGGTTCCATTCAGTGAGTTGGTGCGCGGATAAACGGGCCCCAGCCCAGTGTCGGCTCACCGGATCGGTATCCTGACCCGTTCTTAACAAAGTTGACAATATTATCCTTGGCTATTTTCTATTTTAGTTTGTTTTAAATTTTTCTTTAAACCCAGCATGCATTCATATAGGACTTTGATTTATTGCGGAAGATCATTCAACTGATTCGATTGTGAAAGCCGTTGTGTTTCAATTCCCACAAATATGAGATATTCCACTCCGAATGAAATACCGAGTTTCCTTGAGACAGCCCTACGCTGCTCTTCCAAAGGAGACCCTTGTTTGGACAGACCCTCAGATATTCCTTTACTTTTGACCTTGTTTGACCCACCTTGGCCGCAGCACTTCCACATTGGCTGGTAACCGCTCCCCAAAGGTGAAACCTCCGGTTTATGACCCAGGTACTTCCACACCGAGAAGTTGGTCTCCTTTTCGTGCCTAAGCGCACATCTCACCCTCCCTTATTTGATCTCCGTCCAAGCAATCGTCAATATTTGAAAGACCTTCTTCAAGGTCGCCTCATTGAAACTTCAGGAAAGATTACAAATAGTAACGTCAAAAGCGTGTCTCATCACACCTTGGCATCAACTTATCAGTCCGCTCCCACTCCATTTCACTCTACTTCGATACCATTCCACTACATGTCGCTCCCTTGCAAAGCAGACGCCAAGGCGGGGCAGCTGTAGACACGCCATTCTTGACACCTCCTGAGAAAGTCTCATAGTACTATACGACGCCCCGCAACGGCTTACGCATTTTAAATCACTCGAGTGCTTCCTTTTCTTGGGTCTTCTTCTGCCTTTTTCGGCATTCGGAATCGTCCCGTCACGGCATTCGGACAGCGTCAACACCAGTCAGACACATCAGGAGGTTCCGGAATCAGGAAGGGTGTCTGACGAGCGGCCGCCGACGCTTGATTTGAGGACCCGGGTGGGTCTTAATGGGGGCGTCCAGGCCCCTGGACGCCCCCATCTTTTTAATTTATTTTATTATTTTCTCAGGGCCCAAACCAAATAAAAAATATATATTTTAATGGAGGCGTCCAGGGCCCTGGACGCCTCTATAAAAATAAAAATAAAAAATATCTGTAAAATGCCAGTTGGCATAAAAAAATAAAAAAAATAAAAAAAATATATACATATTAATGGAGGCGTCCAGGCCCTTGGACGCCTCCATAAAAACAATTATAAAAAAATCAAAATGCCAGGCTTGGCACAAAAAGACAAAAGAAAGATAAAAAATAATACATTTTTGGAGGCGTCCAGGCCCCTGGACGCCTCCATCAACTCTCTCACGGGCGCCGGCCACCGAA
Source organism: Amorphophallus konjac (assembly GCA_022559845.1). Classification (NCBI taxonomy): domain Eukaryota; kingdom Viridiplantae; phylum Streptophyta; class Magnoliopsida; order Alismatales; family Araceae; genus Amorphophallus; species Amorphophallus konjac. The sequence goes on from CM040127.1 coordinate 35,399,503, forward strand.
CGACGGTTTGTCGTGTGTGAAAAAATCCAAATTTTGAAGACGTCCCGGTCGCTGGACGCGCCTATTTCTGAATCACGAGGCGCCGCTCACAAAACCACGCGTTGTGCCAAACCGCGTGCGGCCGTCGTCGGTTTTCGGTGGACCTGTTAGAGGCGTCCGGGACCCTGGACGCCCCTACAAAAGTATTCCAAAAAAATATATATAAATAGAATAAAATATTAATTCGGCCCTGATGGAGGTGTCCAGGGTCCTGGACGCCTCCACCCTCCGGAGCTCTATAAATAGAGGCCCACCCCCTCAGTTCTGGGGGAGCTTCTAAGTGATCCGATAGGCTGCCGGAGCCCAGAGGCTACGGAGTCATTTTCTAACCCGTGGGTTCTTTTGTAGGTGGAGGTTCTGCCGGCTTCTCGGGTGCTCACGCTCGCGAGAGGAAGGTCGTCTTCATCCACCGCGCTTCCACGTCGTCCCCACGCTGCCGGAGCTCCGCCGGATTTCATCCTCGGCTCATCCAATAAGCCTTTTCTTCCCCTTTTTTCTTCGTAGTTCTTTTGCATTCATCATCTCGCATTCTCTATCCCCCTTCATAAGGGCGCCTCTTCTTTTATACTTCGCATCCATCATCTCATTTTCCTCCTACTCGAGTCCGAGAGGGGTTTAAAAGATAACACCAACCAGGTGTGTGTCTTGCCATCATTTCGTTATTTTTACCGCAAGGATTTGAATACTACACCTCCATCTTTCTAATCCACTTGTCATTTGTTTGTCGTTGTTTTGCAAGGGTAGCCGAGGAAAGCCCTCTCCGTCGGCCGGCCGGAGGGAGAGGAAGAAGCAACCCGCCATCTCCCGCTCTTGAGGTAGGCGCGATCACTTTCTTATTTTGGGGTCTTTCGGCCCCTGGCGATCACATCTTATTTTCGAGGCCGCGGCGAGTCACTTCCCCAATGGCCGTTTAAATTTCCGTTCTTATATTCTCTTTATACTCTGTTATATTCTGCTCATATTCTCGAGGCCGCGGCGAGTCACTTCCCCAATGGCCGTTTAAATTCCCGTTCTTATATGTTATATTCTTATCTATTCATGTTCTCGAGGCCGCGGCGAGTCACTTCCCCAATGGCCGTTTAAATTCACGTTCTTGTACGTTATATTCTTATCTGTTTGTGTTCTCAAGGCCGCGGCGAGTCACTTCCCCAATGGCCGTTTAAATTCCCGCTCTTTGTATTCTCTCTATATTCTGTCATCTTATTATCTGCTCATATTCTCGAGGCCGCGGCGAGTCACTTCCCCAATGGCCGTTTCAATTCTTGTTATTTAATTTTTGCACCATTCCCGTCCCCCCGAGGCCGCGGCGAGTCACTTCCCGCTATGGCCGTTTAACCCCCATATCTTGCTATATCACACTTGTCCCGCTCGCCCCGCCGGAACAATCTCCCGTGGTGGCCCCTTCTCTCTCTTCTCTTATTTCTGTGTTGCAGCAAACAAACACCAAAAGAAACAAAAAAGAAGGAGCCCGCGCGCTCCGCGTCCTCTCCGCTCTTCCCCGAACCGCGTGACGTCGCTCACACCTGGGACTGGAGGGTTTCTCAGTTCCCTTTTCGAGGGAATGATCTCGACAGTTGTGAACTGTCTCGTGAGTCATCATGCCGAGGTTTCTGACCCTAGGGTTAGGGCAGATTGACAGCGTGGAGCCATTCGGTGCAACGGTCTTGATCCCGAGTCTCGTGACTCAAGGATCGTTGGATTTAGTGAGTCTAGAGGACTGTCCAGAGCCCAGTGGCTCGACATCACTTGGTTCTTCTCGACTTTCGCAGAGGGTGCGTGCGTGTTTCTCGGAGTTTCTCCTCGGAGAGTGGTCACATTAGTGACTCCCCACTAGTCGTAGCCTTCCGACACGCGTGTGGTCCCACCAGGGAGTGGTGGTGTGACGACCCAAAAATCCGGTTATCGGGAAGGCCCGATAACCCGAGGCTCAGACCGCCGCCCACGAGCCGGGAGGGCTCGGAAGGGCTAAAAAGGAGTGTGGAGGTACAAAGAAATAAGAAATAAAGCAGGACAACTCAACAATTAACAGAATTAAAGAACTACAGCTGCAACAGAGCCCAGTCCAACAGAAAGTACAGTCCAAAGCAGTAAAAACGTACCACATGCCAAGTGAACACTCGGCCCGGCAAGCTGGCAACTAAGAACCTCCGCACAGCACCCTCGAACCTCGAGGCAGAACCGCCGCACCTGCAACGCAGGGGTGAGCCTCCTGTCACTGGCCCAGTAGGGATCCCGCAGAACCCCAACTGAGAAACAACGGCAGAAGGAAAGCTACGCTAGCAAGACAGCAACGGAAAGAAGTAACTACGAAAGCAGGAAAGTAACTACGGTGGCCGGCAAAACCTCGGCACTACAGCTACCCCTACTGTACCAGAACACACCCCAGACTCACGGCCAAGGGCTACCAAACTACACTAGAACCAGTCACACGGTACAATAATCGACACACGTGCCACGGCGAGACAACCGAAACTCAACGCTCAATGCGACCAAAAACCCGAAGGTCGAAGTCACGCGACTGACAGTCTGTCACTCTCTGTCCAGAACAGGAGTACCTCCCACTAGAAGAACGATCAGATGCGTCCCCTGACGTCTTACACCGCGTCACAAGTGTCTAGCTACGACGCCCTAGGCGTGAGACTCAGACACACACAGTAACCAGTACCACAACAAGGACTAGCTGGGGTCACGTTCGTCAGCGCGTGTCCTAAGCCCCCAACTACGTGTGCACACACAGATCATATGCTCTAGGTCGGGTCCTCTAGCTGGTTTCCCCCCCCCCCCCACCGTACTCTGGTGGCAAAGGCAAGGGGCCGACGGAAACCAGCCTAAAAACCGCATCTCACCGGGTCGCGCTCTCCACCACTCCCAGGTGGGTCCGCACACGCGTGCGCAGGAAGCTACGACTAGTGGAGGATCACTGAGAGAGTAGACTCTCAAGACAACGAAAAATAACGTCCGAACCAGACGAAGTACGGGGACCGTCCCACGTACCAGCACCATCGCACGGTGACCACGGTCGGAGAAGAAACGAACGCACCGCCCACGGCCAAACACATGACCCACTCGGGGATCATCTTCCAGGAAGACTCACGACATGCGGGGGAACTCCACCGCACACACACCGATACACGGTGACTCGATCGAGCGAGAACACGGAAACCCGAAACACTTGGGGTCACCCGGACCCACCAAGCCCACGAGCACGCTTATCGAGGTAACACGGCACCTCCAGACACCCCTAAACACGGACACGAAACCCACGGGGTGTCCGGGACACACACGGCCCAAGGGGAGCACGATCAGCCGCAAACCACCCGCCCCGGGTAGCCCGGCTGCTCACCTCCATGAACGCGCTATACACTTATAGCGAGACAAGTCAGATCGCGCTATAGGCCCATAGCGCGACTGCACAAATCGCGCTAGGGTCACCTAGCGCGACAAAACAGAACGCGCTAGGGACCCCTAGCGCGACCAAGAAGAACGCGCTAGGACCCCATAGCGCGACAGCAACCGCCTTACTGTTCATCTTCTCCGATGAATGCGCCCCGTCGGGGCAGCGCGACCATCAAGAACGCGCTAGCCGAGGCTAGCGCGTTCTCAGTCCGCGCCCGAAAATGGTGGAAACCGCAGGAAAAACCATTCCATGCCCCGTTCACCCCCAGGTGAAGGGGAAACAAAAGGGAAAACATTCCCCAAGCCCCTAGGCATGCATATAAACCCCTGGATCACCCAAAAACACGGTAAAACGGAAGATCCGGCTCACACCCCAAAAACATGCATTTTCTCCAAATTGCCCCGTTTAGCCCGCTCGGCTCACCACGGTCTACAAAACTCGCAGAAAATGAAGTACGCGGGTTGAGGGTTCATCTCCTTACCTCCACCGAAGATTCAACGCGCCGTGGACGCCGATCCACGAAGAAACGCCATTTAAACCCTCGCCGGTTCACGATCCCACGAACCGCCTCCACCATCGCGATCCTCGTCCCGTACTCGTCGCTCCACGCCCCACGAGCCACGCCGCCCCTCCCTCGCCGCCTCCGTCGGCCGCCCGGAGTGAGAGGGGGAGAGGAGAGAACGTGAGAGAAGAGAGAGGGAGGGAAGAGAGAAATGAGAGGGGGGAGAGAGAAAATGTTATATATAGGGAAAATCTGAAAATTCGGAAAAATCCCGAAAAATAGAAGAATACACCTCCTCAATCCTCACGACGCGCTGATCGCAACGGTACCACCCGCGCCTAGGTGAACGGCCCGGTTCACCCGCAACGAGGTTCCGAAGAAAAAGCCGAAACACACACCGGGAATCGGAAAACACACGCGGAAAAGCCGCGGACGCACTCCGGGCCTCCGAAACGACTCCGGATCGCGCCGATCCGAACACGAAAAATGTCCGAAACGAAATTTTGGACACAACGGAGCCAGACACTCAGAGAAATCAGATCCGGGATCCATGAACAAGGATCCAAAAAATCTGGGGCATTACAACCCTCCCCCCTTAAAGGAATTTCGTCCTCGAAATTCAGGACCTAGCACAAAGTCACAGGGGAAGAACACTGAACCAACTGACAATGCTGTCAGAGCCCCAGCACAGAAAACCTTGATTCTAACGAAACCACCGATCCTGAGGGACACAGCCAAACTTACAATCACAACCAACACCTCACTCCGCGCGTCGTGCACACCGGCCAACAGAGCAGGCATATACCAGAGGACACAGTCCAGCATCACCTCAGACACCTCGAAAACCAACATGCACCGCTGCCACTATCTCGCCCATCGAGGAAACACACACTCGACATGAGAAACAGCTACCGATCCATCCAATGGTCGGCAGACAAAACACACATCAACTTTACAACCAGCTGACCGGTCGCACACCCTTCTCAAGGGAACAACCAGAACAGAGCCTCCACCAGCTCACGCAGCCATCTCAGCAGACTGCAACCAGAACAACAGCTCAGCACCGAGAGTCACCTTAGCGCTGAGAGTCACCTCAACCCAGATCCCGTCCGGAAAGGCGCATCTCGGAAACAACCACCCTAGGTCTCGTTAGCACACGGCTGTCGCCACGCTCGAGCCCCAACAACCAGCATCTTCTGTCTCTGAAAAGACCATCCGCTGGTCACCAGACATTTGTCAACAGGAAACCTCCGCTTGCTCAGGTTCTTCCTTCTTTCCTGGTCCTCCACCAGATCCGAAGGGAACATTCCAAACCTCGGCAAGCCATCCGTTGACTCTCGCACAGACCACCACTATATCCAGATGGATCCCCGTGCCAACTCTACCCTTCAGGGGAGCACGGCGGGACCCAATGACTCCATCTCTCCTCGATCTTCACGTCACTCGACTTAGAATTACGGGGAATCCTCCCTTGCTGGTCGCAGACGGAGGATCAATATCCCACGTCAACGTCTCATCAGAGACCACTCTCTGACGCCGATCTCACGAAAAAGGCCTCCGCCCATAGGCGTCACTCTTCCATCTGGTCTCATCAAATCCTTCGATCAATCCAAATGGACACCTGCCAATCCCTGACTCCCGCCCTTAACACAGAGCCACGGGACACACAACCTCTTACAATCCACGGCACACTTATCCAAAACATGATCTCATCCACGAACGCAACCTCCAACGCAAGAACATGGTACTCATGCGGCAACCTCGCCAGCACATTTCCCCAACTCTCCACCTGCCAATGCCATGAACCACAATATCTCAAGCAACGGCACGACAACAACACGTCTCACGCCGCCGGATATAACGCACATCAAAGAACCAATCCTCCGCTACTCTACCCTTCTCAGAAACCCACCCGCAGCAACCAATGCTACGATCCACGCACTCTGATCCAAACGCACAGCCACCACAACGCCAACTCGGGATCCACCAACTCGACAACCATCTGCAACCCCGCAAACGCTGATCCTCCCCACCTCGGGAACCACAACACCAACCGCAAATCTCAAAACACCGCCCAGCCGGCACTCGTCCTTCTGGAACAGCGCCAACACCCTTATGTAGACACGCTAAAATTGACATTATTTTGAGTATATCTCATATTGCCGTGTAATGCCTCATTTTACCCTCAAATTAGCTCTGTTTGAGTGGTTTTTATCACTTTTCTTGAATTTCTCCTATTTTTCCCTCATTTCCTCCTTTTTCCTATTTTTCTGGATTTTCTGGGCATTTATCTCTATTTTCTGAATTCACGCCCTCATCAGGGGCGTGTTTTTGAAACACGACCTGATCGAGGGCGTGTCTTCCCATTTTATCTATTTCTCTCCCATTTTATCTATTTTCTGAATACGCGACCTTGGTAAGGGCGTGTTTTGTTAAAACACGACCTGATCTGGGGCGTTTCTTTGAGAAAGGACGACCTTGTCTGAGGGCGTCAATTCTTTTGGTTTGACCGGCTTCCCCATTTTAAAACTTGAAATTAACGCCCTTCCCAGGGGCGTGTTTTTAAAAAGTGGCTTTGCTTGAGGCGTTTTTTACATTTTTCAAATATGGGGAGTTTTTATTTCTAAAATTTGTTTTGAAAGAAACGCCCTTGTGCAGGGCGTGTTTTTAAGAAACACCCTCTGGGCAGGTCGTCAATTCAACAATTGACGCCCTGAACCAGGTCGTGTTTCACTTTTGTGCTCCGAACAAACGCAGCCTTTCCCAGAGAGACTCCTGCTTCGTTTGGGCTCTTGCCCAGCTTAATCCTCCCCTCTTTGGGCTCTTGCCCCTTCTTATCTCTTCCTCCTTTGGACTCTTTCCTTCTTATCTCCTTTTCTACCTTATTAATAGAGCTTCTGAGCTCTGTTGATCGGTTGGATTCCGGAATTCTTTCTTCCTCCGTTCTTCTCTTCTTTCCTCTGTTTTCTTCTTCTGTTTCTTGGTGTTTTTTCTTCTTTTTTTCTTTCCTTCGCAGGTTGCTGCTGGCTGAAGGAGAGGCTTCTACGTCCCATCTCTTCATCCTGTTGGAAGTCTTCTCCCCATCGAGCATCAAAGCCACAAGCAACATGCTCCTCTGTTATTTTTATTCTTCTTTTACTATCATCATTCATATGCATGCATGTTCGTAGTGTTCATATACATATCTTCAACTCAACCACATTGAGTATCTCCCCTTTAAGTGCAACTCTTGCACTCTTTCCCCTTATTCTATTTTTCATTCATCATCACATTCCCACCTTTTTGCATAGGGGTTTAAGGGCAACCACCCTTAAGGTGTGTTCTTCACCATGATTTCATGCTCATACATTTTTATGAATTGATGCTACACACACCATATTCTAATCCATATTTTTTATTGATGTTTGTCTTTTTTTTGCAAGGGTAATAAAAGCAAGAACTCTCTTCATCGGCCGGCCGATTGGAAGAGAAAGGAGCACTTACAATCAACCGCAATTTTTGAGGTATTTTGCGATCCTTTCCCTTATTGTTTTTCCACTTGAGACCCTCGTGTCTCTGGCGATCACACACACACTCCCCTTGTGCACCTCGTGCATGTTTCATCTCCACTATTGTTTATTGTTTGCTTTTCATCATATTTTCCTTAAGTGGATTTTAAAGGAATCTACAAATTGGCGATCACGGTGGGACACTTTGCGTTCTCTTTATTACCCCTTTTCCCCTTAGGCACCCGCGTGTGCCGTCTCCCCTATTGCACCCTCGGTGCGTCTCCTTTTGTGCCCCTCGGGCACCCTCCATTGGCTTTGCTTTCTTCCCTAAGTGATTTGCCATTTTGTTGTCTTTTCCTTAGAATCTCCACTTATTTAAAATTCTTGATGAGCATGCTTATCCTGTTGATTGCCTTATTTATGTGGTTGTGAGTGTGCCTGTTTAATATTTCTGGCCGTGCTTTCCTGAGGAATTAACGCCTCTGTCAGAGGCGCTGTTTCGATTTCACGCCCTAACTCAGGGCGTCTTATTCGTATTTTACGCCCACTGACAGGGCGCCTTCCAGTATATTTCCTGATATTTCTGGTTTTATTACGCTGCCTGAGAATTCACGCCCTGCCCCAGGGCGTTTCTTTGTTGATTAGCGCCCCTTAGTAAGGCGTTTCTTTTGATTTGACGTCCCCTGTCAAGGGCGTCCTTTCCCCTTATAGCGCCTCACCCTAAGGCGTGTTTTTACTGCCCCTGGCACCTCGCTTTGAGTCACGACAGTCACACTGTCGTGTCTTTTGTTAGTAGCGCCCCCGGCCAGGGCGTGTTTTTACTGTGGGTTTCTAGAACCCTTCCCGTGGGTGAGTTTTCATGATATTTCATATTGATTGATCATATTGTGTGGTTGGCCTGATTTCCCCTGTTACATTCATTCTTTGCATTGGTTTGGGAGCCCCCTCCTCTTCATTAGGATCCACACACCCTCTTGGAATCGGGACGACCCTCCATTGAGCATTCCGTCTCTTTGGACTGGAAATCCCTTTTCCAAGCCTCCGTAAGTCCCCGCACCCGTGGATTCCCTCACGGATGCCGGGCAGGTTGTACCCTTTTGAAGTCCCGGATTAGTTGGCCATATACGTGGTGAGAAAGGGTTCCTAGTTGGCATTGGAGTTCAAACCATATTGAAACTAGGTTTTCCCCCCTTGTGTGAATCATTCAAAACTTTGATAAAATCCTTAATTCACCAAGGTTCAAACAAATCAAATCAAGATAACCATCTTTTTTGTGTGCTTCCTTGCATATTATTTTGAACTTTGATTGCATGATGGCTTACTATAAACAAGATAACATGTTTAATTCAATTCATGAGGATGCACAACCTAGCACTTCTTATAATCCTCACTTTCAACATGTTCAAAATTCTCACCATACTTTCAAAGGACCACGTCCTCACTCTTATGGTGTTGCCCGACCCTTGGGCAATGTCCAATCCAGTGGTCCTTCAACTCAATTTCGAGCCACTACTTCCTCGGGATCCTCTCGTCCCAATGATGAGAAGGTCTCCCAGATCATTCATGCATTAGATCATCTTACCCCTCAACAGATACAAGCCCTTAAGGCTGCCGTTGAGGGTACATCTCATGCATCTCTCCCTCCTTCCAATTCTATATGGGTGGCCCATCACCCACCTCCTTCCAATTCTATTCGGGTGGCCCATCACCCATCTCCCTCCAATTCTACACGGGTGGCCCATCACCCACCTCCTCCTTCCAATCCTGATCGGGTAGACCATTACCCATCTCCTCCTGTTCATTCTACTCGGGTGGCCCATCACCCGCCTCCTTCTATTCCTCCTCCCTCACGGCCCCAAGGCCCATTTATTCATTGCAATCCGGCCCATCCGGGTTCTTCTACGGGTCGGCCCATTAATCCACCTCCACGGCCTTTTTATACGGCCCCTCCTCCTTCAAGGCCCCGCCAACCTTCTGTTGTTCAGGTCACACCCCTCCAGCAAACTCTCCTCGATAAAATCACTTTGATGGAGGAACAATTAAAGAGGGTCACGGCTCCTCCTATTCCAGTCAATCCCCTTCATGCTTTCCTGGATGATATTACCAAGATGGAGAATGAATGGAAAGATAGGAGAGATGATTATGACTTCGGCATTTCAAGCAAGCAGGAGTCGGCATTTGAAGAATCTGAGGCAGTGTACGATGATGATGAAGCTCCGCAGGCACCCCTTCCGAGTTTCCTTCGCTTTCCATTCCCTCCATTATCATTTGATGAACCCCCTGCTCAGGACGAAGCCACCATCCCTGATCCAACCCCCGTTTACGAGACTAATTGGTGTTACGACGAGGGGTCGATATTCCAATCACCCGCGCCGGCACATATTGAGTCTCTTCCCACTCCCACTCCCGCTCCTAACACCGCTCGCCCCATTCGGCATTTCCTACGCACCAAACCTTCACCCATTAACCCTCCACCAATTACACCTCCACCCACTATACCATCAACCTTCATACCATTAGCCTCTGCCAAGCCTTCTCCAATTGACTTCCCATTACCACCACCTCAACCTTCCCTTATCCCGTTAACCCCGAAACCCATGTTGCCTATTCCACAATTTAACCCTTTACCCTTACCCGTGGCTAATCCTGAGCAGGATCCACCCCTTTTTGCACCCGAGCCAATCCCAACTGCTTCCGAGCAAAGGGAGAAACTCGACGTGTTTGAGCCCCCGCTTACGCTCACCCATTTGCCAACGCTTTCCATCATGCCTCCACCATTCATGGAGCCTTCCGCCTCCGCTTCACCTCCCCTTACTACTCGGAATGGGGGGCCTTCTACAAGCACAGGTGCCGAGGACGATCAAGAGCCGGGCAGCAAGGATTTGGCCGCGCCATTCAAGATTCAAGAATTCATTTGCCGGATGCCAATCCGGGTTATTGTGCCAAGCACGGTCGAAGAAGCCAAGTCGCCGCCATGCCAAGCATTGATGCTGTGTAAGGGTCGGGTAGGGCACCCTTTGTTCCAATTTCTAAATTTTGAATCTTTGGGCAACATAATGCTTCCGAGCCCAACTTTCCAACTCCCTCACACCATCACTTTGCACTCTCCAAGGGAGTTGACATTCACCATTGAAGCTTCGGCAGGGGCTATTTCTCATACACTTTCACTGCCGTGGAGGGGCAGTCATCTTAATGCTAAGGGGCCATCCCTTATTTGTTCCACTTTCTATTCATCCATCTCTATCACTTTTTCTTCATGGGCCATTCCCAGGGTTAGGAGGAGGATCGCATCCTCTCGCCCTTCACATTCTTCATATTCTTTGCATTTCATGCATTCATCGCATCCATCCCATTGCATGCATTTGCACCTCCTGCTTCCCGGGTTTTCAAACCCGTATCTTCCCCGCCTTCCGACACCTCCGGATATTCCGCACTTCCCATCTTATTCATCTTCATCTTTTTATCCACTATCCCTGGGGCATCGCGTCCCTTTTCCTGCTATCTCCCTGGAACCTCCAGGAATTTTATCCCTCCTCTTTGGGCATCTCGCCCTTTCTGATTCTATTCCTCCGGAACCTCCGGACTTTCCCCTCGGGCACGACGCCCCTTTCCATCTTCTCCTTCCTGATTTGCTTCCTCCGGAACCTCCGGATTTTCCCCTTGGGCATCGCGCCCCTTCTCATTTGCTACCTCCGGAACCTCCGGATTTTCCTCCTGATCCTCCTTCATTCCTCTCTCTTGGGTATCACGCCCCTTTCTATATTCTTCCTCCGGAACCTCCAGACTTTCCCCTCGGGCACGACGCCCCTTTCCACCTTTTCCATCTGATTCCTCCGGAACCTCCGGATTCTCCGTTTTATTCTCTCTATTCTCTTCCCGGGCATGACGCCCCTTTCTATCTCATTCCTCCGGAACCTCCGGATTCTCCATCTGATTCTCTCTATCTTTTCCCCGGGCACGACGCCCCTTTCCATCTTCTCCCTCCTGATTTCATTCCTCCGGAACCTCCGGACTTTCCCCCAGGGCATCACGCCCCTTTCCACTTTATTCTTCCGGAGTCTCCGGATCTTTCATACCTTTCCCTCGGGCATCGCGCCCCTTTCCATTTTCTTCCTCCGGAACCTCCGGACTTATCTCTCGGGCATCGCGCCCCTTTCCATTTTCTCCCTACGGAACCTCCGGACCATCCATCTTTCTTCCAGTTCATCTTTCTGTTCTTCCAAGACATCACCTCCTTCGTTCTCTTCTTCCTTTTTCATCACTCTTTTTCAGATTTCTTCTCAGGGCATCGCGTCCCTCGATATTTTATCCCTCCGGAGCCTCTGGATGATTTCTCCTCTCACGATTCTCCTACGCCTCCGGACCCTCCAGATCCGCCTCTTTCCATCTATCAATTTCTTCTTCTAATTCCTCCTGATTCTGGGTCCGACCCAACTTCTTCCACATCCACTGCCTTGGGCATCTGCCCATTCTCCCACTACTTTCGAGGCTTTAGTCCTCATTCCTCCTTCTAATTCTTCTCTCCTTCTGTAGATTGTTCCATGTGATCAGGGTCTCCACGCCTTAGTGAGGGAGTTCTAGCCCTCGCCTCTTTTCCTTTTCTCCTTATTCGTCTGAGTCTGGTTTGAGCACCACTCATTCTTGTTAAGCCACTCCCAAAATCCTTTGCTTCCAATCCTTTTACCCGCCTAAGAGGACTATCCTAAGATGATCAACCTCTCGCGGCAGCTGCTTTAACAAAGGTTACAAGGTAATATATTGGCGTAAGTACGCATTTCCATGATATCATTCCCTCATTGCTTCACGCATGATTTTCAAAATCAAGTGCTTCTTAACGAGATTAAGAGTGGTGTTTTAAACCTTTATCTTAAGCTTTTGTTTAATTGAAATCATTCTCAAAAGAGTCCTTTAGGCTTGCTTATGCAGCACCTTGGTTAATAAGAATCCCGCGCTGGGAATTCAACATTCTCTCCCTGCTTGTTAAGATCAACCCTCAGCTGGGCACCTCACACACTTCACGGCGTCCTTAGCCGGCTCCTTCGGTAAAACACCGTTGCTACCTTGGCCATGCCATGAGTATATCTGAAAGTCTTTTCTCTTCTTTACTCGGCCACGTGCAGGGGCAAGAGGTTGACGGATAAGATGACCAACCTTGGTAATCCCCAAAACGAGAGGAGTCTCAAATAGGGGCAGTCTTGACCCAAACTAAATATGAATTTCATGATATACATCTCGCCAAAAGGGCTATTATGAAAATCAAGTCAGAATTTCGATAAAAGCAAGATTGTGAATTATGGCATGACAAGAGTGGCAAAGTCCCCGCAGGGAAAACCCTGATCGTATGCATATCAAGGGTCTAAAAATTAAAGGCACAAAGCCCCGGCGCAACAGACTACCTCTTTGAGGGTTAACACCTTGGAAAGAATTCAAATCTCGACATCTCCCATCCTGCATAAAGCTTATCTCCAATTCTTCTTCTCTTCTCCCTCCAAGACCGAATGTTTCTCAGGTATGGCCTTGGTAGGGGCACCGTTGATCAATGGCGGTCGGTTATAGGGCGCCACCCTTCAATGCACGCCCGGCTTTGGGCAGTTTTTAGCAAAAGGGGAAGGAACGAGGACCCCCAATTAATGGTTTAAACACCCTTTGATGCTGCATTAGCTATGTCTAAACCAAAATCAAAAAAATTGAATATTTCCTAATCAAAATTCAAACAAAAAAATTGAATATTTCTTGTCCAAAATCTATAAAAATTTGAATATCTTTCCCAAAATTCATAAAAATTGAAATATTTTTCAAAACCCTTAAAAATTTGCATATTTTTCCAAAATTCATAAAAATTTGTATATTTTCAAAAAACCACATAAAAATTTACATATTTCCAAAATCCAAAAAAATTTGTATTGTATTTTCTGATGGTGTTTTACAGGAACAGCTTTGCAGAGACCAAAAGCACGGGATGAGTCCTATCTCCACTCATTGCTATCAATCTATTGATTCTCCCGATATTCTCATGACATGCCACCCAGGGGCATCATCTCCCTATATCATTCTGATTATCCTGATTATTCATCTCCATATCTTTTTAATCAACTCCTGTTGATCACTCTGCCAATGGGCATTATCATTCCCTGATCACTCTGCCGATGAGCATTATCAGATCCTGATTATTTAACTCCAAAACTTGATTAGCCAGATTGTCATCCTCATGACAAACAACAAATAATGATGCTTTGCCATGCCATGATTTGACTTATGCTGTTCATGATATATGCTATGATTGATGCTTTGATTCATGCTATGCATGCTATGCTTAAATGCCTTATTCATTGCTTGTTATTTTTTATATCTTGGCTGATAAATTTTTGAGCGCAGGAAGAAGCTCTTGGTCCCACCGACTGGGCATCATCATCCAAGCCCCACGGTGCTTGCAGCTCAGTTCTCAGTTCCCATGCTCATTGCACCACCATCTCCTGTATGCATTTTACTATATGTTACATATACTACTAGATTATATCAAGGACCTTGTGGCTTTGGTAAATCTGGAATTTGAGTTCCCCTTCATCAAAAACGATGACGATTCCAGAGGCATCTCAGTCATACGGATAGGCCGTTGAGCTGTCCGAGACTGGGAACGATGGTTCCTTTTTATGAGTTGGTGCGTGGATAAACGGGCTTCGGCTTAGTATCAGCTCGTGAAATCGGTTTCTTGACTCAGTCTTGGTAGCTTAGCAATATTATCCTTGATTATCTTATATTTTCATTTGATTTAATTTTTTCCTTTAAACCCAGCATGCATTCATGTAGGAATTTGAAACAATTGTTGAAAAATCATTTTGATAAGCTGGTTTTGAGGGTTGAATTGATCTTAATCTTTCCAGATATGAGATATTCCATGCCGGATTGTGTCTTCAGTTCGTTTTGTCGCCGTTTTGGGTCATTTTCTCGAAAGCTCCTTGTTTGGATTTTATCATCTTATTTTTAATCTCCTTTTCTTTGATCCACCTTGGCTGCAGCACGTCCACTGGCTGGTAACCGCTCCCCAATGGTGAAACTTACAGGTTTGTGACCTGGGGTACTTCCACCGCGCTGGAAGTTGATCATTAATTTTATCTCCTTCGTGCACCGCGTGCACAACTCCCCTTTTATCCAAACATTGTTGATTTCATTGAATTTCTCGAGATTTGCTTCATCTCGTGCTTTTGATTTGATTCTTATCAAGTGATGTTGATTGCGTGTCTCATCACACCTTGGCATCTACTTTTCAGTTTGCTACGCTCCCTTGCAAAGCAGACGCCAAGGCGGGACAGCTGTAGACACGCTAAAATTGACATTATTTTGAGTATATCTCATATTACCGTGTAATGCCTCATTTTACCCTCAAATTAGCTCTGTTTGAGTGGTTTTTCTCACTTTTCTTGAATTTCTCCTATTTTTCCCTCATTTCCTCCTTTTCCCTATTTTTCTGGATTTTCTGGGCATTTATCTCTATTTTCTGAATTCACGCCCTCATCAGGGGCGTGTTTTTGAAACACGACCTGATCGAGGGCGTGTCTTCCCATTTTATCTATTTCTCTCCCATTTTATCTATTTTCTGAATACGCGACCTTGGTAAGGGCGTGTTTTGTTAAAACACGACCTGATCTGGGGCGTTTCTTTGAGAAAGGACGACCTTGTCTGAGGGCGTCAATTCTTTTGGTTTGACCGGCTTCCCCCCGTTTTAAAACTTGAAATTAACGCCCTTCCCAGGGGCGTGTTTTTAAAAAGTGGCTTTGCTTGAGGCGTTTTTTACATTTTTCAAATATGGGGAATTTTTATTTCTAAAATTTGTTTTGAAAGAAACGCCCTTGTGCAGGGCGTGTTTTTAAGAAACGCCCTCTGGGCAGGTCGTCAATTCAACAATTGACGCCCTGAACCAGGTCGTGTTTCACTTTTGTGCTCCGAACGAACGCAGCCTTTCCCAGAGAGACTCCTACTTCGTTTGGACTCTTGCCCAGCTTAATCCTCCCCTCTTTGGGCTCTTGCCCCTTCTTATCTCTTCCTCCTTTGGACTCTTTCCTTCTTATCTCCTTTTCTACCTTATTAATAGAGCTTCTGAGCTCTGTTGATCAGTTGGATTCCGGAATTCTTTCTTCCTCCATTCTTCTCTTCTTTCCTCTGTTTTCTTCTTCTGTTTCTTGGTGTTTTTTCTTCTTTTTTTCTTTCCTTCGCAGGTTGCTGCTGGCTGAAGGAGAGGCTTCTACGTCCCATCTCTTCATCCTGTTGGAAGTCTTCTCCCCATCGAGCATCAAAGCCACAAGCAACATGCTCCTCTGTTATTTTTATTCTTCTTTTACTATCATCATTCATATGCATGTATGTTCGTAGTGTTCATATACATATCTTCAACTCAACCACATTGAGTATCTCCCCTTTAAGTGCAACTCTTGCACTCTTTCCCCTTATTCTATTTTTCATTCATCATCACATTCCCACCTTTTTGCATAGGGGTTTAAGGGCAACCACCCTTAAGGTGTGTTCTTCACCATGATTTCATGCTCATACATTTTTATGAATTGATGCTACACACACCATATTCTAATCCATAGTTTTTATTGGTGTTTGTCTTTTTTTGCAAGGGTAATAAAAGTAAGAACTCTCTTCATCGGCCGGCCGATTGGAAGAGAAAGGAGCACTTACAATCAACCGCAATTTTTGAGGTATTTTGCGATCCTTTCCCTTATTGTTTTTCCACTTGAGACCCTCGTGTCTCTGGCGATCACACACACACTCCCCTTGTGCACCTCGTGCATGTTTCATCTCCACTATTGTTTATTGTTTGCTTTTTATCATATTTTCCTTAAGTGGATTTTAAAGGAATCTACACCTTACACATCAGGGAACAAGCAACGCTTCTCACAGGCAACCGCCTTGCCAAAACGCGGGACGCGTCTTGCACGGACTTCATGGCGCACGAAGGCCAACCAATCCGAACACAGCATGCAAAACGACGAACCCTAGCCCAACGCAATCTCTCCAACCAAAGGAGAAGCCAAACGCACTTCCGACCAACGGAAGAACTCCATGCTCGACCTAACCTCGCACCACGCACATGCTGGAAACAGCACCATCTAGCACCAAGGAAAACCATCGCTTCCATCAGGTCAGCGCCTCCGACACACTTGGCAAGTGTCCCGTCGGACCACAATCACAGCGTCAGCCGACGCACCACCATTGCAATTCCTCGAACTGCAACACGCCACAAGTTCATGCCTGCCAGCAACCTCTGCCCAATGCAGCACAACCAAGGCCACCACCGATGAGGGATGTAACGACCCGAGAATCCGATTACCGGGAAGGCCCGATAACCCGAGACTCGCACCGCCGCCCACCGATGAGGTCAAAGCCACAGAGACCTACAGTCTGTCACTCCGTACTCGACAGGAGTACCACCCACTAGAAGCACAGCCGGTAGCGTCCCCTGACGTCTTACACTGCACCGCAGGTGAACCGCCTGACGTGGTAGGTCCTACCCGAGGCGCGAACACCGTACAAGTAACCTCAAACACGTGACTAGCTGGGGTCACGCCCGTCGACGTGCGTCCACTGTCCCCAACCACGTGTGCACACACAGACCACGCGTCCTAGGTCTGGCCCTCTGACTGGTTTTCCCCGGGCACTGGACTTTGATGTGACGAGGGGCCCGACGGTAACCAGTCTAAAACAGTCCTCCGGGTAAGCCCGTACTCCACTCCCTGGTGCGACCAGCACATGCGTACTGGTAGGCTACGACTAGTGGAGGGTCACTGAAGGAGTAGACTCTCAAGTCAACGGAAAATAACGTACGAATCCGACGACGTACGGGGACCACCCCACGTACCGGCCCCGTCGCAACGGTGGCCACAGTCGGAGAAGAAACAGGACTCGCAGTCCACGACCACGCACGCACCGTGCGCGAGAGTCGAGAAAACTCAAGTGGCACTAAGCCACTGGACTCTGGGCAGTCCTCTAGACGCACTACACCCAACGGTCCTTGAGTGACAAGACTCGGGGTCAAGACCGTTGTACGCAACAGCACAAGGCCGTCAATCTAGTCTAATCTTTAGGTCTAAAACCATGGTAGCACAAGTACCGAGATAACTCACGAGTCGCCAAGACCACTCCCTCGGGAAGGGAACGTAAAGGACCAAGGCCACCCTCACGGGCCACACGGGAAACACAGAGGCACGATTCCCAGGGCAGCACACAAGCCACCACGACAATTTCCCATCTTAAAGCAAGCGGGAAACCTCCAGCCTCAGGCCGGATAACTGGACTCGCAGTCCAAGGCCAAACACGTGGCCCACACGGGAATCGCCTTCCAAAGAAACCCACAACATGCGGGGAAGACCCCACCGCACACCCACCGATGCACGGTGACTCGATCATGCGTAACACGAAAGCCCGGAACACGTGGGGTCACCCGGACCCACCACACCTACGGGCACGCTCGAAGTAACACGGTCCCTCATGACACCCCAAAAACATGGACACAAAACCCATGGGGTGTCCGGGATACTCACAAGGCCGGAGGTCGACCACTGGGTCACAACCGGGTCGACAGGAGACCAACACAACACAATCGGAGCGCTAAAAGGTCACCTGGACCCTTAACCTCATGGCACGCAAAACGAGGTAAGTGTGACAACCTCTGGACACCCAAAGACACGGTCACGGAACTCCACGGGGTGTCCGAGACACTCACGAGAACTAAAGTCAACCACTGGGTCACAACCGGGTTGACCGGAGGTCAAAACAACGCAAACAGGAACCAGAACGTGGTAGTGGTCACCTGGTGACCGCGACCAGATAGTGGTCGACCGGGGACCGCGACCAGATGGTAGCGGTCGACCGGAGACCGCGACCATGCTGTCACGGTCACCTCACGACCGCGACCAGCCACGCGCAAGCCTGATGGTAGCGGTAGCCCAAGGACCGCGACCAAACAGTAGCGGTCATCTCATGACCGCGACCAGACAAAAGCGGTCTATCGCACGACCGCGACGCCTGAAGGCCTTCTCGACCAAAGCACAAAGGATGAAGGCGGTTCTCCCACGACCGCGACCAATGAACGCGGTTACTGGGGGACCGCGATCATTTCGGAAAATCGAGAACGGCGGGAAAACACCCAAAAATCCACGCCACGCCCCAATCATCCACGGATGAAGGGGAAAACATAGGGGAAGCTCCCCAGTAGCCCCTAGCATGCATCTATGGCCTCGGATCGGCCTAAAACGCAATGAAACGGGAGATCGGCCCACAAGCCCTAAAACATGGATTTTGCCCAAATCACCCCGTTTGGCCAGCGCGGCTCACCGTAGCCTACGAAACTTGCGGAAAAGGAAGTGCACGAGCTGGGGGTCCATCACCCTACCTCCACCGAAGATTTCGCGCACCGTGGACGCCGATCCACGAAGAAAACGCCGTTGAAGCCTCGCCGTTCCACGAACCCACGGCCGAGCTTCACCATGCCTCCACCGCCTCGATCCTCATCCATCCTCGCCCGCGCAGTGCCCGCCTCACCCGTACTCCGCCCCGTCGGCCGCCGGAGAGAGAGGGAGAGAGGAGAGAGCGTGAGAAGAGAGAGGGAGAGAAGAGAGAAATGAGAGGGGAGAGAGAGGGTGGGTTAATATATAGGAAAATCCGGAAAATCGAAAAAATCTCGAAAAATAGAAAATCACACCCTCGCGATCCTTGGAACGCACCGATCGCAACGGTACCACACTCGCCTAGGTGAACGGCCCGGTTCACCCGCAACGAGATTCCGAAGGGAAAGCCGAAACCCACGCCGGGAATCGGAAAACACACGCGAAAAAAAGTCGCGGAACGCCTCCGGGCCTCCGAAACGACTCCAGATCGCGCCGATCCGAACACGAAAGATGTCCGAAACAAAATTTCGAACACAACGGAGTCAGACGCTCAGAGAAACCAGATCCGGGACCCACGAACAAGGATCTGAGAAACCCGGGGCATTACAGCCCTCCCCCCTTAAAGGAATTTCGTCCTCAAAATTCAGGACCAAGCACGAAGTCACAGGGGAAGAACACCGAACCAACGGATAATGCTGCCAGAGCCCCAGCACAAAAAATCTCGGTTCTCATGAAAACACCGGTCCTGAGGGACACAGCTAGACTTACAATCACAAGTAACACCTCGCTCCTTGCGCCGACCACACTGGCCAACAGAGTAGGCATATACCAAAGGGCACAGTCCGGCATCACCTCAGACAATGCGAGAATCCACCATGGCACTGCAGCCACCATCTCGCTCACCGAGGAATCACGACCCTCGACACGAGCAACAGCTATCGATTCATCCAATGGTCGGCAGACAAATCGCACATCAGCTTCGCAGCCAGCTGACAGGTCGCACACCCTCCTCAAGGGAGCAACCAAAACAGAGCGTCCACCAGCTCACACAGTCCTCTCCGCAGACCGCAACCAGAACATCGGCTCAGCACCAAGAAACACCTCACACATGGCAAGCCGAAAGCCGGACATAACACTGTGCCAACTCTTGTCAGAAGACAAACTTCGACAAAGTCCAGATCCCATCCGGAAAGGCACATCACAGTAACGACCACCAAAGGTCTCGCTGGCACACGGCTCTCGCCACGCTCGATCCCCAACAACCAGCATCTTCTGTCTCTGAAAAGACCATCCACTGGTCACCAACTGCTCGTCAACGGGAAACCTCCGCTTGCTCAGCTTCTTCCTTCTTTCCTGGTCCTCGACCGGGTCCAAAGGAAACATTCCAAACCTCAGAAAGCCATCCGTCGACTCACACACAGACAGATGCCGCATCTCGAGCTGCACTCCTCTCGGACACCGCATCCGAGTTCGAACATCACACCAACTCGACCCTCTCGGGGAGCACGACGAAACCAAATGACAGATCCTGGTGTCTTCAATCATCACCTTGGCCGACTCAGACTCACAGGGGAACCACCCCATGCTGGTCACCAACCCAGGGATAACCATCACAACACCAACATCCTATCAAGGACCACCAACCGACGCCAATCTCACAAAAGGCATCCGCCCACAGGCGTCACTCATCCATCTGGTCTAATCAAATACTTCGATCAATGCAAGTGGACACCTGCCAATCCCGATTCCGCCCTTACCACAGAGCCACGGGACACCACCTGAACAGTGCTCACGGGTCCCCAAAGCAACAAACATCTCACCGTCACAATCCGACAAGACCGTAGAACCAACAGACACTGCTGTGGTCAGTCACACGGTTAGGCTCACCAGCCACTCATAGCCGTCAACCGGGACCCATAGTCTGCCAGAGACCACTTCCCCAAAACGATCTCATCCGAGGACACGACTGGGAACATAAGTCGGGCGCCAAGCCACTGACTCTGACCAACACGTCCTCGGCCTCCGTCAGGCGACATCCTCAACAACCTCATCCAGGTCCAACACCGACGCCTGACACGGCTTCCATCACAGGAACATGGTACTCATGTGGCGCACTAGCCAGCACTTTTCCCAACACTCCATCCTGCCAGTGCCCACCACCACTATATCTCGGACAACGGCACGGCAACAACACGTTTCACACCGAGGAACCAATCCTCCGATGCTCAACGCGAACTCAAGAATCCGCCCGTAGCAACCAACGCTACGATCCTGAACCAGTGGGTTACAAGCCCACCACGCTTCCGCTGCGCACTCTGATCCGTGCGCACAGCCGAGAAAGCGAACACCGCCCAACCAGCACTCATCCTTCCGGAACAGCGCCAGCACCCTCACACGATAAGGGAATGGGCACGACTTCTCACAGGCAACCGCCTTGCCAAGACAAGGAGCACGTCTCGCACGGACTTCATGGCACATGAAGGCCAACCAATCCGAACACACAATGCAAGACGACGACCCCAGCCAAGCACAATCTCTCCAACCAATGGAGAAACCAGCGCACTTTCGACCAACGGAAGAACTCCACGCTCGACCTGACCTCAAACCTCGCGCATGCCGGAAACAGCACCATCCAGCACCAAGGAAAACCATCGCTTCCATCAGGTCAGCGCCTCCGACACACTCGGCGAGTGTCACGTCGGACCACAATCACAGCATCTCTCGATGCATCACCGCTGCAATTCCTCGAACTACAACACGGCATGCCAAGAGCCGCAACACGAGCCATAACAACAACCGCCGATGCTCATCCTCGAGTCCCGAACTCGCTGCGGAGCCTTCACACCTCAGACCAAATCCAAGGCGAACACACCCCTTCGCATACGAGAGCGCATGAGCAAGACTTACTGGGACACCACAGCCCAATCCTGCCTCGAAATCCGCAAAACAACCGGGACCGACACGTCATTTCTGACGCCACAGAGCACGATAAGATCATCAGGCTCGACGAAACAGTAGCTCACCGAGAAGATCCTCCGCTCACCCGAGCACACTTCTCGATCAGAACACCCACTCTGCCACCTTAAACCACAACCTGAACACCTCAGGGGCTGGACAAACCTCAAGCTGGAGTGGCCAAAACCGACAACAGCTCCCTCAGAGCACGCTCACGGCCACTTAACCACGAACAGTCCTCTCCAGCCACCTGACCATGCTGCAGGTTCCTCGAACGCAGCACCACGAGCTCGCGCCTGCCAGCAACCGTTGCCCAACGCAGCACAACCAGGGCCATCACCGATGAGGGAGAAGGCTCTCGACCTCGATCCTTAGACCCCATGCTGGCACGAAAGCCGCGGACAGCAACCACCTTCACAGCGCCGCACAGCGCACTCAAGCTCTCAAGCGAGAAACTAGGCGGAAAGCGAACACAAAACCCTAAGCCAGCTGTCGACTGTACTGGACCTTACGGACTCTGATCACCGCAATATTTCAAATTCCTATGTACGTCCACAACCACCGCTCTGATACCAGCTGTAACGACCCGAGAATCCGATTACCAGGAAGGCCAGATAACCCGAGACTCGCACCGCCGCCCACGAGCCGGGAGGGCTCGGAAGGGCTAAAAGGAGTGTGGAGGCACAAAGAAATAGGAAATAAAGCAGGACAACCAACAAGAACAAGCTGAAAGAAAGAACAACTACAGGTACAACAGAGTCCAGTCCAACAGAAAGTACAGTCTAAAGCAGTAGAACGTACCACATGCCAAGTGAACACTCGGCCCGACAAGCTGGTAACTGAGAACCTCCGCCCCGCACCCTCGAACCGCGAGGAAGAACCGCTACACCTGAAAATTAGGGAATGAGTCTCCAAAACAGAGACTCGGCAGGGATCCCGCGGAACCCCAACCGGAAACAACGGCGGTAGCGGAAAGGAAAGCTACACCTACAGTAGGAACAACAAACCGGTGGCCGGTCAAAAACTCGGCACTACAGCTACTCCTACTGCCAGAAGGCACACCTCGATCACGCAGTCGAGGCTACCGAACCACGCTAGTACCACCTACCGAAGTAAAAATACACGGCAACCACGCCGTAGAGGCCTGTCCCCCGGACACAGCTGACCTGGACACGCTGTCCAAGGTGCAACCCCGACCATCCGATCGCGGGTACCGCACCACAAGACGCCACCTCGGTAAGGCCACTAGCACTAGTCTCACGGCGCGAGAACCGACACACGCGCCACGCTAAAACAACCGAACTCAACGGTCGACACGACCGAAAACCCGAAGGTCAAAGCCACAGAGACTTAGAGTCTGTCACTCCGTACTTGACAGGAGTACCACCCACTAGAAGCACAGCCGGTAGCGTCCCCTGACGTCTTACACCGCACCGCAGGTGCACCGCCTGACGTGGTAGGTCCTACCCGAGGCGCGAACACCGTACAAGTAACCTTAAACAAGTGACTAGCTGGGGTCACGCTCGTCGACGTGCGTCCACTGTCCCCAACCACGTGTGCACACACAGACCACGCGTCCTAGGTCTGGCCCTCTGAATGGTTTTCCCCTGGCATTGGACTCTGATGTGACGAGGGGCCCGACGGTAACCAGTCTAAAACCGTCCTCAGGGTAAGCCCGTACACCACTCCCTGGTGCGACCAGCACACGCGTACTGGTAGGCTACGACTAGTGGAGGGTCACTGAAGGAGTAGACTCTCAAGTCAACGGAAAACAACGTCCGAATCCGACGACGTACGGGGACCACCCCACATACCGGCCCCGTCACACGGTGACCACAGTCGGAGAAGAAACAGGACTCGCAGTCCACGACCACGCACGCATCGTGCGCGAGAGTCGAGAAAACTCAAGTGGCACTAAGCCATTGGACTCTGGGCAGTCCTCTAGACGCACTACACCCAACGGTCCTTGAGTGACAAGACTCGGGGTCAAGACCATTGTACGCAACAGCACAAGGCCGTCAATCTAGTCCAATCTCTAGGTCTAAAACCACGGTAGCACAAGTACCGAGACAACTCACGAGTCGCCAAGACCACTCCCTCGGGAAGGGAACGCAAAGGACCAAGGCCACCCTCACGGGCCACACGGGAAACACAGAAGCACGATTCCCAGGGCAGCACACAAGCCACCACGATGATTTCCCATCTTGAAGCAAGCGGGAAACCTCCAGCCCCAGGCCGGATAACTGGACTCTTAGTCCAAGGCCAAACACGTGACCCACACGGGAATCGCCTTCCAAAGAAACCCACAACATGCGGGGAAGACCCCACCGCACACCCACCGATGCACGGTGACTCGATCATGCGTAACACGAAAGCCCGAAACACGTGGGGTCACCCGGACCCACCACACCTACGGGCACGCTCGAAGTAACACGGTCCCTCATGACATCCCAAAAACATGGACACAGAACCCATGGGGTGTCCGGGATACTCACAAGGCCGGAGGTCGACCACTGGGTCACAACCGGGTCGACCGGAGACCAACACAACACAATCGGAGCGCTAAAAGGTCACCTGGACCCTTAACCTCATGGCACGTAAAACGAGGTAAGTGTGACAACCTCTGGACACCCAAAGACACGGTCACGGAACTCCACGGGGTGTCCGAGACACTCACGAGAACTAAAGTCAACCACTGGGTCACAACCGGGTTGACCGGAGGTCAAAACAACGCAAACAGGAACCAGAACGTGGTAGTGGTCACCTGGTGACCGCGACCAGATAGTGGTCGACCGGGGACCGCGACCAGATGGTAGCGGTCGACCGGAGACCGCGACCATGTTGTCACGGTCACCTCACGACCGCGACCAGCCACGTGCAAGCCTGATGGTAGCGGTCGCCCAAGGACCGCGACCAAACAGTAGCGGTCATTTCATGACCGCGACCAGACAAAAGCGGTCTATCGCACGACCGCGACGCCTGAAGGCCTTCTCGACCAAAGCACAAAGGATGAAGGCGGTTCTCCCACGACCGCGACCAGTGAACGCGGTTACTGGTGGGCCGCGATCATTTCAGAAAATCGAGAACGGCGGGAAAACACCCAAAAATCCACGCCACGCCCCAATCATCCACGGATGAAGGGGAAAACATAGGGGAAGCTCCCCAGTAGCCCCTAGCATGCATCTATGGCCTCGGATCGGCCTAAAACGCAGTGAAACGGAAGATCGGCCCACAAGCCCTATAACATGGATTTTGCCCAAATCACTCCGTTTGGCCAGCTCGGCTCACCGTAGCCTACGAAACTTGCGGGAAAGGAAGTGCACGAGCTGGGGGTCCATCACCCTACCTCCACCGAAGATTTCGCGCACCGTGGACGCCGATCCACGAAGAAAACGCCGTTGAAGCCTCGCCGTTCCACGAACCCACGGCCAAGCTTCACCACGCCTCCACCGCCTCGATCCTCATTCATCCTCGCCCGCGCCTCACCCACGCCGTCCCCGCCTCGCCAGTACTCCGCCCCGTCGGCCGCCGGAGAGAGAGGGAGAGAGGAGAGAGCATGAGAAGAGAGAGGGAGAGAAGAGAGAAATGAGAGGGGAGAGAGAGGGTGGGTTAATATATAGGAAAATCCGGAAAATCATAAAAATTCCGAAAAATAGAAAATCACACTCTCGCGATCCTCGGAACGCACCGATCGCAACGGTACCACACTCGCCTAGGTGAACGACCCGGTTCACCCGCAACGAGGTTCCGAAGGGAAAGCCGAAACCCACGCCGGGAATCGGAAAACACACGCGAAAAAAAGTCGTGGAACGCCTCCGGGCCTCCGAAACGACTCCGGATCGCGCCGATCCGAACACGAAAGATGTCCGAAACAAAATTTCGAACACAACGGAGTTGGACGCTCCGAGAAACCAGATCCGGGACCCGCGAACAAGGATCCGAAAAACCTGGGGCATTACAAGGGAGAAGGCTCTCGACCTCGATCCGCAGACCCCGCGCCGGCACGAAAGCCGTGAACAACAACCACCTTCACAGCGCCGCACAGCACACTCAAGCTCTCAAGCGAGAAACAAAGCGGAAAACATGCACGAAACCCTATGCCAGCTATCGACTGTACTGGACGTTACGGACTCTGATCACTGCAATATCTCGAATTCCCATGTACGTCCACAACCACGCTCTGATACCAACTGTGACGACCCGAGAATCCGGTTACCGGGAAGGCCCGATAACCAGTGGCTCGGACCGCCGCCCACGAGCCGGGAGGGCTCGGAAGGGCTAAAAAGGAGTGTGAAGGTACAAAGAAATAGGAAATAAAGCAGGACAATTCAACAATTAACAGAACTAAACAACTACAGCTGCAACAGAGTCCAGTCCAACAGAAAGTACAGTCTAAAGCAGTAAAAACGTACCACATGCCAAGTGAACACTCGGCCCGGCAAGCTGGCAACTAAGAACCTCCTCGCAGCACCCTCGAACCTCGAGGCAGAACCGCCGCACCTGCAACGTAGGGGTGAGCCTCCTGTCACTGGTTCAGTAGGGATCCCGCGGAACCCCAATTGAGAAACAATGGCAGAAGGAAAGCTACGCTAGCAAGACAGTAACGGAAAGAAGTAACTACGAAAGCAGGAAAGTAACTACGGTGGCCTGCAAAACCTCGGCACTACAGCTACTCCTACTGTGCCAGAACACACCCCAGACTCACGGCCAAGGGCTACCAAACTACACTAGAACCAGTCACACGGTACAAAAATCGACACACGTGCCATGGCGAGACAACCGAAACTCAACGGTCAACGCGACCAAAAACCCGAAGGTCGAAGTCACGCGACTGACAGTCTGTCACTCTCTATCCAGAACAGGAGTACCTCCCACTAGAAGAGTGACCGGATGTGTCCCCTGACGTCTTACACCGCGTCACAAGTGTCTAGCTACGACGCCCTAGGCGTGAGACTCAGACACACACAGTTACCAGTACCACAACAAGGACTAGCTGGGGTCGCGCTCGTCAGCGCGTGTCCTAAGCCCCCAACTACGTGTGCACACACAGACCATCTGCTCTAGGTCAGGTCCTCTAGCTGGTTTTTCCCCCCACCGGACTCTGGTGGCAAAGGCAAGGGGCCGACGGAAACCAGCCTAAAAACCGCGTCTCACCGGGTCGCGCTCTCCACCACTCCCAGGTGGGTCTGCACACGCGTGCGCAGGAAGCTACGACTAGTGGAGGATCACTGAGAGAGTAGACTCTCAAGACAACGGAAAACAAAGATCGAACCTGACGAAGTACAGGGACCGTCCCACGTACCAGCACCATCACACGGTGACCACGGTCGGAGAAGAAACGGACGCACCGCCCACGGCCAAACACATGACCCACTCGGGGATCATCTTCCAGGAAGACTCACGACATGCGGGGGAACTCCACCGCGCACACACTGATACACGGTGACTCGATCGAGTAAGAACACGGAAACCCAAAATGCCTGGGGTCACCTGGACCCACCAAGCCCACGGGCACGCTTATCGAGGTAACACGGCACCTCCAGACACCCCTAAACACGGACACGAAACCCACGGGGTGTCCGGGACACACACGACCCAAGGGGAGCACGATCAGCCGCAAACCACCCGCCCCAGGTAGCCCGGCTGCTCACCTCCATGAACGCGCTATAGGTCCATAGCGCGTTCAAACAGAACGCGCTATACACCTATAGCGCGACAAGTCAGATCGCGCTATAGGCCCATAGCGCGACTGCACAAATCGCGCTAGGGTCACCTAGCGCGACAAAACAGAACGCGCTAGGGACCCCTAGCGCGACCAAGAAGAACGCGCTAGGACCCCATAGCGCGACAGCAACCGCCTTACTGTTCATCTTCTCCGATGAACGCGCCCCGTCGGGGCAGTGCGACCATCAAGAACGCGCTAGCCGAGGCTAGCGCGTTCTCAGTCCGCGCCCGAAAATGGTGGAAACCGCGGAAAAAACCATTCCACGCCCCGTTCACCCCCAGGTGAAGGGGAAACAAAAGGGAAAACATTCCCCAAGCCCCTAGGCATGCATCTAAACCCCTGGATCACCCAAAAACATGGTAAAACGGAAGATCCGGCTCACACCCCAAAAACATGCATTTTCTCCAAATTGCCCCGTTTAGCCCGCTCAGCTCACCACGGCCTACAAAACTCGCGGGAAATGAAGTACGCGGGTTGATGGTCCATCTCCCTACCTCCACCGAAGATTCGACGCGCCGTGGACGCCGATCCACGAAGAAACGCCATTTAAACCCTCACCGGTTCACGATCCCACGAACCGCCTCCACCATCGCGATCCTCGTCCCGTACCCATCGCTCCACGCCCCACGAGCCACGCCGCCCCGCCCTCGCCGCCTCCGTCGGCCGCCCGGAGTGAGAGGGGGAGAGGAGAGAACGTGAGAGAAGAGAGAGGGAGGGAAGAGAGAAATGAGAGGGGAGAGAGAGAAAAGGTTGATATAGGGAAAATCTGAAAATTCGGAAAAATCCCAGAAAATAGAAGAATACACCTCCTCAATCCTCACGACGCGCTGATCGCAACGGTACCACCCGCGCCCAGGTGAACGGCCCGGTTCACCCGCAACGAGGTTCCAAAGAAAAAGCCGAAACACACACCGGGAATCGGAAAACACACGCGGAAAAGTCGCGGACGCACTCCGGGTCTCCGTAACGACTCCGGATCGCGCCGATCCGAACACGAAAGATGTCCGAAACGAAATTTCGGATACAACGGAGCCGGACACTCTGAAAAATCAGATCCGGGATCCATGAACAGGGATCCAACAAATCTGGGGCATTACAGGTGGCGAGGCTACCCCGAGAGACGATTTTTAGACTGGTTACCGTAGGGCCCCACGTTTGACGCCAGAGTTCAGTTGAGGGGAAAACCAGTCAGAGGGCCTGACCTAGGACGTACAGTTTGTGTGTGCACACGTGGTCGGGGGCAGCAGACTCGCGCTGACGAGCGCGACCCCGACCAGTTATTGTTCTGTGGTTACTGTGCGGTGTCTCTGTCCCCGCCTGGGACGTCGTAGAGAGACACCTGAGGCTGTGGACTAAGTCGTCATTGGACGCATCCGGCCTTACTTCTAGTGGGCATGCACTACTGTCACGTGAGACGTGACTCTCCTGTTTTCGGGTTTCGTTTCCCGTCTGCGAGACGTGGTTCCCCCGACAGTTTCAGGGAGTGTTCCCGAGGTAGAGGTCTAGGGGTTTTTCCGGTGAGCGTCACCGAGGGTTTCCCTAGACGGTGTTAGGTTCACGACTATGAGGTCGTGATCGTTTCTTCTGGCGGCGTAGCCAGAGGTCCTTTTGTTAGTTCGGTAGTCCCCCGACTGTGAGATCGGGGCGTGTTTTCCTGGTACAGTAGGAGTAGATGTAGTTCCGAGTTTTGACCGGCCGCCGGTTCCCTGTTCCTGCTGTAGTTGTAGCTGCTTTCCTTTCCGCTACCGCCGTTGTTCTCAGTTGGGGTTCCGCGGGATCCCTACTAAACCAGTGACAGGAGGCTCACCCCTGCTTTTCAGGTGCGGTAGTTCTTCCTCGAGGTTCGAGGGTGCTGTTCGGAGGTTCTTAGTTGTCAGCTCGCCGGGCCGAGTGTTCACTTGGCATGTGGTACATTTTACTGCTCTAGACTATACTTTCTGTTAGATTGGACTCTGTTGTAGTAGTTGTTTATTTATTTCTTTTAATTGTTGAATTGTCCTACCTTATTTCCTATTTCTTTGTACCTCCACACTCCTTTTAGCCCTTCCGAGCCCTCCCGGCTCCTGGGCGGCGGGCCAGGATTCGAATGGTATCAGGTTCTTCCCGGTATCCGGATCTTGGGTCGTTACACCTAGTCATCCCAAATTCCCTTTAATATAATTCTTCCATAATCCCCTCATTACCTAGGTCAAGAGTTTCATTCGGCAGAGGAACCATAGGTTGTTGGCAAGAATAAGTGTGTTTGGTAAATTGAGGGAATTGATCTTCAAAGTTTACATCAAGGGGGTTAGGCAATTGGTCAATCGCCAACTCATATGTGGCTCTTGTGATTTAGTCCAATTTGGTTTGGAGGGAGTCAATGACTTGTTGATTAGTCAAGATGATTTGAGTCAATTGGTTGAATTTTTCTTCATTGTTGGGACCATTGTATGGAGGGGTAGAATGGATGTGTTGAGGATCATATTGATAAGGATAGTCTTCTTGTGGATGATGAATGATGGGAAGTATGTGTCATGCTCTCCATATTGGTTTTGATCAAATTGAGTTTAAAAATTTGGCTCGGGATGGCATGGAACTTGATATTGAGGATTTTTCCAAGAGAAATTGTTTTGATCTCCCCACTCAAATATAGGAGTCCAAGAAGGTGCATGGATGTTTTGACATGTTGAAGCTTGTTCCTGAGGGAAGAATGACATATGGTCTCCTAAATAAGATTGAGCAACTTGGTCCTAATTTTGGGGGAGATAGGGATATTGGGCTGCCATGGGTGTGGAGTTCTCTTGTTGGGCCGACCAAGGATATGTGCTTTCATTGAAGGTCGAGTAAGATTGGGTGAAAGATGGATATTGGGTCGGGTACTCACCTACATAATGGGTCGACTGGGCCCGTGTGTGATTATCTTGAAAGGTAGGTGGTGTAAAGGAGCTTGGGTCCATATGAATGAATTGATTTTGGGCCAAGCAATTAGTTTGATTAAAAACCCGATCCATAGATATAAATTTTTTTTTTACTAACACTAACAAGTTAACACACAAATTACCTGGTGGGGACGGAGGTGGGTGAGGGCCATATGTGTTGATGGTGTCGGTGGGTGTGTGTGGGGTGAAAATAGAAAGGGAGAGAGTGGGAGAAAATGAGCTGTGTGAAGGGAGACGACATCAGGTGTACAAAGTATTTCTCTTAAAAGAATGACTTGCACAATTACTTCAGTTATACTAATCATGATTATTAAGAAAAAACATTAAATAATAATCTCATCCATATTACTTATTATTACGAAGAGAAAACTAATTAAAAACTTCATTAGTGATAGTGATAGTAGTGATAGTGATGATTGTTAAAAAAATAATATACCTATAGAGGAAATAGTTCACGTACATCCACTATATTGAAGATAGTAAAAAATACTCAAGCCTCCTTAGTTCCAACCAAATTGAGATTTACTTAATGCCCTTAATATGAGATAAGAAAGGTCACGTGATCTTTTTCTAATATGTTTTTATTCATATCTCTAATTAATCAAATTAAAATTAAAACAACACTATTCTTATCCCCTCGTATACTAAAAATATATAGAATAAATGATAAGAATAAATTAGTTTAGAATTATTTTTTCCAATTTCCTCGAAACTTATCTTGATACTGAATTTGAGAAACACTTTGTACAACACTCCTGCTAATTACATATAGGGATGTTGCATCAAATCTTTTATTTTTTTAATATGGCCCCGCTACAACCATCCCCCTCTTCAATAAATGGGAAAAACTCCATATGAGCATTGCAATTTAGAGATTTGCATTGTTCACATGGAGATTTTTCTTGACTTTCACATTACATCGGATACTGACGTGGTCATCACATCAAGGTAACTTGACTTGAGGTCACGTCATTTTAAAAATAAAAAAATCGACGCAACATTAGTACATATGATTAGAAGGGGTGTTATACAAAGTGTTTCTTACCAAACTTGTAGCATTGTGAGCAATATTTTAAGGGAGGGTTACGTGAGAGAGAGGATAAGGGGGGAAGGGTTACGTGGGGGAGGTGAAAAGAGAACGTGGAAAATTTTTATTTTTTATTTTGTTAAATACATCGGATAGGATTGAGAGGAGATAAGGAAATTTTCACAAAAATCCCGTAAAAATTGATAATAACATACTCTTAAGATATTAATTCATTCTATCTTATATTTGACCTACTAAATGTCAAAATTTGAAAATGTGTTCAATATGAAACTTGTAGATCATTAAATTCTCTTTCTAATGGGCCTAATATTGACCATATTCTGATATTTCTATAAAGAGTTACATATTAATAAAGTGAGATATCTATTTAATTTATTTAATAAAACTCGTTACACTTTACAGTTCAATATATTGAGTTTTGATTAACAGAACCTAAAATTTATATGAACTCTAAATATAAAATATTTATTTATTGTTAGGTTTTGGACAGGTTGGGGTGTTACAATTTTAACTTGATAAGTATTTAAACGAGTCAAACTTGAACACATATGTTAAAAGTTAGATTACATTTGAGCCAAATTTAGGCTGCGTTTGGTTTGACTTATATCCGAGTAGATTATTAACAATCTTAAATTCATATAATAAATTCACGATTGTCAGAGTTGTGTGAGGAAATTTTGAAAACTTCAAATGCCATTTGGAAGGCTATAGTGTCAAGTTGATATCTACTTGAGATATTTTTTTAATTATTGATTTACTATTTATAAACTTTCACGTAATAAATTAAATCTTTATTTTTAATTTTTTATATTTGTAATTAATAGTATTAATATTTTTTATCAAATACTTTATTATTTTGATGATAAATATAATTTATAAAAGTTATAAAAAATAAAAAATAAGTTCAAAGTAAAAAATGAAAACGATACCCTCACTTTCACCTTTAAAATTTACGTAGTAATATTAATAAATTTTTTTATCAAATATTTTATTATTTGATTATAAAATTATTTTATAGAATGTATTAAAAACAATTTAAAAATAAAATATAAGTTTAAAGTGAATAGTGATAACATATCCTCAATTTCACTTTTAAAATTTAATTAACAGTATTAATATTTTTATCAAATAATTTATTATTTCGATAATAAGTATAGTTTATTAAATATATTAGTTTTAAAATAAAAAATAAAAAAGTTAAAAATGAATAGTGACACCATATCATCGTATTTCACTCTTATATTTTAATTAACAATATTAATAAGTCTTTTTTATGAAATATTTTTTAATGATAAAATTAGTGTATGTAATCTATTAAAAATTTAAAATTTAAAATTTTTAAAATGAATAGTGATAACGTATCCTCATTTTTTATTTTTAAATTTCAATTAGTAGTATTAGTAATTATTTTTTTATCATTTTTTATTTTGATGATATTTTTTATAGAGTCTATTAAAAATTATAAATAAATAAGTTAAAAATAAATATTGGTAGAGTATGTGATATTTGATGATTCATTAGGTTTATTAGACAAATGTTTTTTTGAAATATAAATTAAAGATTTACATAATTTTAATTAACCGTATTTTTATATTAATTAGTATAATTAAAATTTTAAATTTTAAATTTTAAATTTTAATATATATATATATATATATATATATATATATATATATATATATATATATATATATATATATATATATATATATATATATATATATATATATAAAATTGTCACTCTCTAGATGTTAAATTAATGAGTTAACCTTAAATTTGAAATTTAAAACTGGTTATCTACCGGATGGTCCCATCTTAAATATTCTCGTCGGCGGAGCCCTCCCGAGAAGGGTGTCAAATCTATCTATAATCTCTCACTATTAAAATCGTAAAAAATTAGTTTCAGAGAAATTCTCAAGATTTTTCGTCACCCTTCGATTATTTAGATGATAAGGGCGGATATCTCACCCTTATTCGTTCTAATTGATTTAGATGTTTATATAAGATATTTCAGTTGAGTTAAGATATATAGATTCCTATTCATATTAAGGTTCGGATATATATTTCAAAGAAAAAGGTAGAATAAGAAGAGTTAATTTTTTTCAGATGTCTCAGAGAAAATATTTTAAATTATTTTATCTCCCTATCAAAATAACATAATATATTTTGTGAATACTCTCCCATGATTTGAAAATCTAAATCAACGCTGAGGCCCAACAGGATCCATTCCGAAACGCCCATGTGGGAAATTTTTACGATCGAAATCTCAAAATCTCTCACCAAAATCTATGACGACTGGCGTTTCAAACGCAGTCTTAAGCAGTAGATTAGTCCGCTCGACCTGCCTCGTGTGCAGCGCTAGCCCCAGCCGCAGCGACAAAGGCGCGGGAGCGTTATCCATCCACCCCATCCACGGCTCTCTTCTATCCTCTCTCTCTCTCTCTCTCTCTCCCACTCTCACTCTCACTCTCTCCATCTGCAGCTCCCACTGCAAGGAACGACGATGCTGAGGTTAACACTGGCGCCGACACCGGCTCCTGCCCTTCCATGTCAGAAGATATCCCCGCGGCTGTCCGCCTTCCATGGGGTCCAGCTCCGGGCGGTGCCCCTCCCCCAATCGGTCGGCGTCAGGGGCTCTTCCCCAGCGGCGACGGTGAAGATGATGGCCAAGAGGGAGGAGGAGATGGAGGAGATCAGAGCCATGTCTACGGAGCAGATTAACGAGGAGGTGGTCGACCTCAAAGGGGAGCTCCTCATGCTCCGGCTCCAGAAGTCCGCCCGCAACGAGTTCAAGCCCAGCGAGTTCGGGCGCATGCGCAGGCGGGTAGGCTACTGAACCCTTCGACCTCGAAATTTTTATCCGCTGGCTTGCTGTCTTTTTTGGTGCATTTTGTAGTATTAGAATTCTAGGTTTGATTGTGCAGACAAAATGTTCGCTTTATGATGCAACGTCTGTCTGTGATTTAAGCGATAGAGAACGCGCATAATTGCCTCCTGTTTTCCGGAAGATACGTCGTTCTCAGTGAAATTTCTGAAACATTCATGTGCTGTTTGGCCTGCTGTAAAATGTCGTAGTCTTCCAATTCTTTTTTTCCCCTGAAAGGAAATTATGACTTGTACTGCCAATTATATTAAAGAATAAAGAGAGGCAGTACTAAGAAGTGGGGAAAGGGAATTTCCTCGCTCGTAATCTTCCAGTTTTAAACTTCCTATGCTATAATCTCTAAATTTTTGTTTATGCTAGGTTTAGGATGAAAATTGAACCGGATAAAAATGAATGGCACATGGGTTGGCTGGCATTTTGAAATTCAGGTATTTACAGCATGCCAAATGTTAGAAAAACCTTAAAAATGATATTTTGCAGTTTTTACATCATTTTACAGCATGCCACCGAACACCTTAGATGCCATGTCTTCTTGGAAGCTCCAGGTTTTTTCTACTGCAAGTAGGTAATGCCATAAGTAACGGAGAAACTCAAGCATAATAGCGGTATAGTAATATGACATGACTCAATATGAGAAGGGAGGGAGAGGAGGTTAGGCCATAAGTAAATGGAGAAACTTCAGAATAACGGCAGTGTGGTAATATGATGATTCAGTTCGACATGGCATTCAAATGTTTCAGAAATTTCACTGGGATGATATTCTTTGGTCTTTTATGAATATGTGCATGTTATGTTACTGCTTCTCATCTAGAGAATTCAGGTTTTAAACTTGCGTTGCTGATTCTGGTGCTTCTCATGCTGCCACTTCCTCAGGCGTAAAATGTAGAGAATTTGGCAGATAGCAACAATCATCATCATCATCATCATCAGAGCTTTATCCCAATTATTTGGGGTTGGCTACATGAATCCTATTCCGTCAAAGATTTCTATCAAGTGCAATATTCATATTTAAGTCCAAGAAACTAATGTCCTTCCTAATAACATCACACCATCTCATTTTAGGCCTTCATCGAGCTCTTTTACTAGCATCCACTAATATTCGGACATCTTTTAACCGGCGCTGAGTTAGGGCGACGAAACACATGTCCAAACCACCTGAGTCTATTTTCTCTCAATTTACTATCAATTAGGGCTATCCCTAAGTCCTTACGGATGCGCTCATTCCTAATCTTGTCTTTCTTAGTCTTGCCACACATCCATCTCAACATCCTCATCTCTGCTACACACATTTTGTTGATGTGTTCCTTTCGTACTGCCTAACATTCGGTACCATATAACAAAGCAGGTCTCACAGCCGTTCTATAAAATCTCCCTTTGAGTTTCACAGGCATACGACGATCACAAAGGACTCCTGATGCACTTCTCCATCTTAACCAGCATGCCTTAATCCTATGTGTAACGTCATCATAAATCTCCCCATTCTCTTGTATGATAGACCCTAAGTATCGAAAGCTACTACTCTTCGGAATGTTATGTCCATCAATTAGAACCATGTCTTCCTGAACCACTCTCCCATTACTAAAATTATAATACATAAACTCTGACTTACTCTACTAATTTTAAAACCTTTAGACTCCAAGGCAAGTCTCCAACGCTCTAACTTAGCATTTAGAGCATCAATACTCTCATCAATTAAAACAATATCATCTGTAAATAGCATACACTAAGGGATATCCTCATGCAATTGTTTAGTTACTTCATCCATAACTAAGGCAAAGAGTTACGGACTTAGTGCAGAACCTTGATGCAAACCTATAGAAACGGGAAATTCACCAGTCTCCCCAACAATAGTTCGAACACTAGTAATAGCACCGTCGTATATATCCTTAATCAAATCAACATATCCTTGAGAGATTCCTTTCTTTCTTAATGTCCACCAAATCAATTCTCTCGGTACTCGATCATACGCCTTCTTTAAATCAAGAAAAATTATATACAAATCTTTTTTCATCTCTCTATACTTCTCCATTAGCTGTCGTAGTAAGAAAATAGCTTCCGTAGTAGATCTATTCGGCATAAAATCAAACTGATTTTTTGATACAGTAGTCATAAATCGAAGGCGTTTTTCAATTACTCTTTCCCAAAGTTTCATAGTATGACTCATAAGCTTAATTCCACGATAATTATTACAACTTTGAATATCTCTTTTATTTTTATAGAAAGGAACTACAATACTTTTTCTCCAAACTTCTAGCATTCTCCGTTCCTTTAAAATTTTATTAAAAAATTTAGCTAGTCACTGAATACCAATATCTCCTAGGCCTTTCCATACTTCAATAGGTAAGTCATCTAGTCCTAAGGTCTTGCTCACTTTCATTTTCCTTAAAGCATCCTCCACTTCTAACATCTTAATACACATGAAATATTGATATTTATCAAATATTGTGGACTCTTGGGTACCTTCTAAAGATAAATCCTTGATGCAATCTCCATTAAGTAACTTCTGAAAATAGCTATGCCACCTCCCTTTAATATCAAAATCCTTAGTTAAAACCCTTTGATCTTCACCTTTAATGCACCGAACATGATCTAAATCTCTAGTTTTTCTTTCTCTTAATTTAATAAGTTTAAATACGTCCTTTTCACCCCCTCGGGTTCCTAATTTATTATATAAATCTTCAAATGCCTTTGATTTAGCTTCGCTAACTATTTTCTTAGTTCTATTTTTACCAATTTTATAGACTTCTAGGGTTTGATCATTTTTGTTAGTTTGCCAAACTTTAAAACATTCATTTTTTAACTCTAATGGTATTTTGGATTTCCTCACTCCACCACCAAGTCTCTTTTTCTAAATTCTTTTTACCTTTAGATTCACCTAAGAGTTATTTTGCAACCCTCGTTATACAATTTGTAATATTATTCTACGTTACATTAATTTCTTGTTCTAAATTTTAAATATTTTCCTTTAATAGATGATTTTTAAATATTTCTAAACTTTTACCTTTTAAATTTCACCATTTAATTTTAGAATAATTATTTATAATGATCTTTCTTTTGAATTTAGGGATAGTGACATCCATTACTAACAACCTATGTTGAGGGGCCAGACTCACCAGGAATAACTTTGCAATCTTTACATAAAACTCTATCGACCTTCCTAATGAGAAAATAGTCAATTTGACTTATATGTGTTCCACTCTTGTATGTTATTAAGTGTTCGTTTCTCTTCTTAAAGAAGGTATTAGTAATTGCTAGATCATAGGTCATAGCAAAATCAAGAATAGTGTAACCCATGTTATTTCTATTGTCAAAACCAAGCCCTCCATGAATCCTCTCATAGCCTCTATTATCTTTACCCACATGACCATTAAGATCCCCTTCAATAAAGATTCTCTCTTCACTAGGGATATTTTTGATCAAACTATCAATAGCCTCCCAAAATTACTTTTTAATGCTCTCTTCTAATCCTACTTGAGGTGCATATGCACTAATTATATTTAAAATATCCTCACCTAAGATAAGTTTAATTAACATTAGTCTATCCCCCAATTTATTTACTTCTACAACTCTATCTTTTAAGTTTTTATCTATTATTATAGCAACATCATTTCTAGAGTTATTATTACCCGTATACTAAATTTTATATCCATCAATATCTTTAGCTTTATGTCCTTTCCACCTAGTTTCTTGTAGGCAAGCTATGTTAACCCTCCTGTCCTTCATTAACTTAACTAATTCTAAACCCTTACCCGTTAAAGTTCCTATATTCCAAGTAGCTACACGGATCCTATGTTTTTGGACTTGCTTCTTTACAAGTGTGCGTCCAACCCCACACGAGAACCCTTGTCTATTTGACATCGCAGTCGGGCGCCATTGCGGCGCGTCGCTTACGGGGAACGCCCTAGCTAGCCCTTGCTCACTTGTCATTCTATCCGGGTTCCGATGTAACGC
Organism: Amorphophallus konjac; assembly: GCA_022559845.1. NCBI lineage: Eukaryota > Viridiplantae > Streptophyta > Magnoliopsida > Alismatales > Araceae > Amorphophallus > Amorphophallus konjac. Next base: position 35,437,797 of record CM040127.1, read on the forward strand.
GTCGCTTACTGGGAACGCCCTAGCTAGCCCTTGCTCACTTGTCATTCCATCCGGGTTCCGATGTAACGCGTCGCTTCCGGGGAACGCTCTAGCATTAGCACAAAATATATTTAGATCAGAATTCATGTTGGAGATGTGACAAAATTTTACTGCTGGCTGTCGACCTAACGCAAACCCTCCTCTTTTCTCATCCGGGTTTGGGACCAATGACTCATGTATAATGGTTGAACCACATATCTTTCATGGAGAAAGTGAAATGACAGAACGAATTAGACGAATAACGTATAGCCTGTAGACAATTTTGGTGATCCTTGAATCGTGGACATGTCGTTTGGATTCACATATTTGCACTTTATTTTTTTGAAAAGTGGGTAGTCACTATTGTATTGAGAAAAGGAAGGGAATGCACCTGAATAAGCTCTCAGCACACAAAACAATCCCCTATACAAAAAGTTATCCCCTCCAATAAGGTCCATTTCCATTAACAGCCCAAAAACAGAAAAAAAGGAGGAATTATGCCCCCAACCCACTTTACATAAATGTCTCGCCCAAAACGTCACCATTTCACAAACAAAAGAAAAAATCCTAACTTCCGACCTTGACTCTCTTTTGAAGATTCTTCTATTTCTCTCGCTCCAAATGACCCAAAGAGTGGCATGAAGGATCATCCACCACATAAGCGAGTCGCCTTTTAGTATCCGCCTCCTATTCCACTTGAGGATCCCCTCACAATGTCCGACCGGCTGGTGGAGTAGTCGGCCGATCCTTGTCCAAATTTCCTGTGCATAAGGGCAGCCTACGAACAAATGGTCTAAGTCTTCCTCCGCCTCCCCACATAAGCAGCAAATAGTGGATATACTTCGAAGGAAAGTCGCCAATCTATCACACGTGAGCAGTTGGCCATGGGAAATCCTCCAAATCAACAGCTTGATCTTGAGTGGGCTGTTAGTGCTCCATACATGAGATGCAGAAACATGTCACAGACCTCCATCTTAAATGAGGGAGTAGGCGTATCTCACCGAGAACTGACCCTTCTTGTCTCATCTCCACGCCCAACTATCTCTTGCAGTGGCGTCCAATATGAACTGTAGAAGGAAATCAAGGAGATGTTCTAAATGGTCCATCTCCTCTAAGGTGTGGTTCCTTCTAAAGGTAGGTGACCAAATACCCCTCGCCAACTGTGCATCGAAAGCCTGAGCAACGAAAGCTCTTGGTGCGCCTGCAATAGCATATAATAAAGGAAAGGCCTCCACAAGTGTGAAATCTCCACTCCACCTGCCATGCCAGAAGGAGCATCTCTCTCCATTGCCCAATCTGAACCGAGTGCTGACTCTAATGAAGTCAACACACTGAAGGATGTCTCTCCGAATAGGGGAGACATTGTACATGTGAGGCAAGCAAAGATCCTACACCCTGGTTGAAGTATAATACCTTTGTCTGATCAGCTATAACCATAGACCTCCATCATCTATCTCAAGTCTCTAAAGCCATTTACAAAGTAAGGCTAAGTTGAAATATCTAATGTTCTTGATGTCCACACCTCCTGCCTCCTTGCTCCTGCAAACTCTACCCCAAGCAATGCCATGCCATCCTCTGCCATTACTTTCGCTGCCATGCCAAAAAAATCTCGTCTGATTAAATTCTAGCTTCTTGGCCACCGTCTTCGGAATTCTGAAAATGGAAAGAAAGTAGATCGGCAAGCTGTCCAACACAGACCTACACAATACCATACATCCTCCATAAGAGAGAAGTCTAGCATTCCATCCTACAAGCCTAGACTCAAATCTTTGCACCATTGCCTGTCAATCCCTACAATGAAATGACCCCGGGGACAAAGGAAGGCCCATGTAAGTGAAAGGAAAACTCCCAATATGACACCCAATAATGGAAGCTACACGCCTAATGGCTGATTCCTCCATATTAATCCTTGCAATGTGACTTTTGTCATAGTTCACCTTAAGCCCACCGATATCCTATATCACCTCTAGGATCAATCTGGCATCAATCAACTGATGCTCCTCATTTGTTAGGAAAAGAATAGTGTCATCGGCACACTGAAGGTGAGTGATACTGTTACTAGCATGGCTCGCCTGGAAATCTTGAATCACACCTGCCTCTTCTACTCTCATCCATAGTCTACTCAATATCTGAGTCACCAGGATAAACATTAGTTGAGACAAGGGGATCTCCCTGTCGAAGCCCTCTCCCACTAAAGAAGTAAGAAGAGGGCTACCCATTGATGAAAACAACAAAGGAAGTAGAAGAGATACACTCTCTAATCCAGGAGACCCAACTGTGATGAAAGTCCATCTTAGTAAGCACCTGCAAAAGACAGTTCCAGTTAACTCTGTCATAAGTTATCTCAAAATCCAACTTGAGGGTCACTCTCCTCTTTCTTTGTTGCTTCATAGCATGTAAGCACTCATGAGCAACAAGAAATTTTTTTGGGATATGTCTCCCCCTGATGAAGTTCCCTTGCTGACCACTGAATGTACCGTCCATAACCTTCTCTAGTTTTTTGGCCAGTACCTTAGAGATAATTTTATAGGTGCTATAAGCTAATGGGTCTAAAGTCATCTCATTCTTGCACACTCTTTTTCTGGGATCAAGACCAAAAGGGTTTTGCTAACACCCCTCAAATGAGCTTTACCCTCTTGGAATTTCCTAACTGCACTAAGAAAGTCCTCCTTAACAATGTCCCAATACTGCTGAAATAAGATCATGGGAAACCCATCCGGCCCAACCCTGGAGCTTTGTCACCTGGAAGAGAGAAAATCGCCTGCTTGACCTCCTCTTCCATGAAGGGACTCACAAGAGCCTCACTATTTGCTGAAGAGAGACCAGGAAGGAGGTCGTGAGCAAAAATAGGCTTGCACCTCTGCTCTTATGAGAAAAGTCTAACAAAGAACTCCCTGGCATGAGATCTGATGGTCTCCTCCTCAAAGTAGACTCACCAACCCTGATGGAAGCTATACAGTTAGTCCTCCTTCTGCCTGAAGCATTCATGTGGAAGTACGCTGTGTTTCTGTCTCCTTCCTTGAGACATTTCTCCTTGGATCTTTGTTTCCAGAAAATTTCTTCTCTGATAAGTATCTCATCGTATTCTGCTCTCAAAGTCTCCCTACTGAGCTTGTCCTCATCATCCAGTAAGCCTGCCTCCTCCAAATCATCCAATGCATGTAATCACTGTAGAATCCCGTCCCTAGCCTGTTTGCTAGGTAGGCGCTTGTTAGCACTCCATCTCTTGAGCACCCGAGTCACCTGATGCAACCTCCCAATAAAAGTAGCCATACAAGATCTTTGCCGCCTGCAATCATTCCACTTCCCTCAGACAATGTCAAGGAAGTCCACCTCCCTAAGCCAGAATCTCTCAAATCTGAAGGTATGTCTCCTCTCTCGACCACGGCTGGTTTTTACGAGGATAGGCTTGTGATCTGAGGATGGTCTAGCTAAACAAGGTACCTGAACGTGCGGGAAATAATCCTCCCAATCCACAGACACAAGGAATCTATCCAACTTGGAGCATACAAGGGATGCCCTCATATTAGACCAGGTGAATTGAGCGTTCACCAAGCCAATGTCTATGAGGACAACCTGCTGAATGAAATCACAAAAATCCTTTCTCTCTCCTGTAGGAGGGTATCCACCCGACCTCTCGGAAGCCGTTGTCATCGCATTGAAGTCGCCACCCACACACTGAGGATGTGCTGAGGTGAGGTGAAAAGCCAACAACTCTTGCCACAGAACACTCTCCTCCTTGGTTTGAGGGCCATAGATCCTTGAAAACACCTAGGAGAAACTATCCCTCAAACATCGGAAGTGAAGAGACATAGTTCACCTACCAACCTGCATGTCCTCCTCCACCTCCTCCACCTCAAAGGGGCTCCATAGCACCATGATACCCCCTCCTCTGTCCACAGCGGGGGAGGCCACATCCCTGGAAAGCCTACCTCCCCTAATCTCCCTCATCAACGCTTCTCCATCTCCCTCACACTCAGTCTTTTGTATACAAAGGATATCAACTTTACAACTTCTCACCATCTCCCTCACCATCCTCCTCTTCTCCCCCCCTCCCAAACCCCTGACATTTCACGAGATGATCCTCATGGGGACTAAACGGCATCTCCCTCTCCCCCTTCCTTTTCTTCTCCCACCCCCTCACTCTCCCTGCTCGCCCTCTTATGAGATTTTTCTTTTTTCGCCTCTTTCGCCAACGCCGCTAACCACCTCTTCTGGATAAGGAATAAAGATCCTCTGATACCTTTCTCCACCCCCTCATATGAGACACCTATCTTCTCAGTCAGCCCCCTCATATGTTCTTTCGTTAGCCTCTCCACCCCCCCAACAACTCCTTCCCCACCTCCTTACCAGGAATCCCACGAAACTCTCTCACCCCGTCCTCCAGAACGGCCACCCCAGAAAAAGGAGTGGTCAGGGACTTGGTCTCATATTCTGGCTACTCCAACAGAAGACCGTCAGACACCTCCGACAGGAACTGACTCTCAGTCTTTGCTTCGGGGTCTAAGAGGGCAGCATCCATCCTCTGAGCTCCTTCTTCTTCAATCGGTCCCAGGTCAAGAACGGACGGCACCGGCAACTACAGGTGAGGAAGCAATAGGACGGGTAGAGGGTCACACGCCTCTAACTCCCTCTCTTGCTCTATCTCACCACCAAGCAGTTGACAGGTCCGGCCCTCTCGTATACTAACACCCTCCTGTTATTGCAGAGAATTGGAGCTAGCAAACGGGAGGTGCTCCTCTGCTCCTTCTTGCTGAGAACACCCCACGGGCGGTGGGGCTTCCCCCCACCACAGAAGGGCTAGGCAGGGCACTTGCTTACAACCCTTAGTCGCCTCCCCTGCCGAAGAAGAGGACACCGGAACGATCTTAACTTCAGGACCGGCCCCGCGGAGCTAAGAGGAAGAGCTCCAGACAGTTTGGAGGAGAGATCCCCCCGTCGAAGGGGAGAGCTAGGGCGCTGGAGGGGGCCCTCGTGGACTGGCAGCCCGCCTGGAGTGCTTCAAGGGGGTGGAGATGCCGTCAAAGGCTTGGCCCCGCTGGACCCGGTGCCAGTTGCAACTGTAGATATTGGGGAGGAAGACGAAGTACATCGGGTCCCCCAAGCCCAGAACTTTGGGTCTTGGGTAAGTTCTGGGTCTTTAGACTCGATTTCCGACCCGAACCACCATGTTGCGAACTCTAGCCCACCGTCGACACACCAGGCCTAGGCATAACAAGAACAAGGCTCAGCCATGCTAGCCTAGGCCCAGCAGAAAGCCCGCCCAAGTTTGAATTTGAATCGGGGCCCCCCGATGTGACACGTACCCCACCCCCTCTCTCTACCTTCTTCCTCCTCTCGCTTGGGCCGTGGGTGCCGTAGGTCGCTGCGCCACTGCCCTGCACCGCCGGACAGAACCCGCACCCTGGCCACATATTCCCTCCTCTCCATGTCACAGCAAATGACCGGAGGCGGCACAGTCCGACTCCCACTAGATCGCCGTAAGGGCTCTCGATGGGAAGAAAGAAGAGGTTACCGGAACCATTGACCCGCCAAAGCCTCGCGCCAAAGTCTCCCCCCTCTCCTCCGTGCCCAAGAACAATGGCAAACCCTCAAAGGTGATTGCCCCCTCCACGTAACAGGGGTCTGGGAAGGCCCCCCTCTCCACATCCCACCACTGTATCTGGAGGAGCCCCCCTTCCCCCATAGCGTACCCCGCCGCTAAAGCCGCCTCGACCTGCTCCTCCGACCTGCTGATCACACCAAAACCTGACAGATTGACCCGGCAGACCTCCCAGCCATCACTCCACACGGCCAGCAAATGCAGGACCCTCTCCTCCCCCACCTGCCCGTCAATAGGGGCCACCCACAGGCATCTGCGCAACCAGGAGAGACGATCGAGGAGTAGCTCCCTTGGAAGCTGGCCGATATCGAGTGCCTCCCTGCCTGGCCTAGACAGAAAACGGCACCTTGAGCGAACGACATCCTCGTACAACAGGACTCTGCAAGATCTCCGGAAGTGACCCAATCTCCCACACCGGAAGCAAGCCCCGCTTCGACCTCTTGTGATCCCACTCGAACCCCCACCTCCACGCGGAAAAACACCCCGGGGACGGACTGTGCTGGCGACCAGGGGAGATCGAGCACCGAGCACACCCCTGGAAGGGCGAAACATGTTCGCCGCGAAGGTATTGAAAAAGAGAAATTACACGTGCACGTATTTGCACTTTATGAAATCTAAGAAATTGGCACCCCTGTGATATCTCTCTTTGAGATACTATTTTGTTGTTGCATTCCTTTTCATTTTCCTTATGAATTTGTTGTGTACGTGGATGATTGGAAAGTTCTGAAGATAGAACAGTGTGCTGTACTGAGGAACATCATTTCTGGGATGGGAATTGGTCTTACTTAGAATGGATAACTTTCCATCCGTCAGTTCACGTTTAACTGTCTACTATTTTGCTTGTGTTAATTGGTCTTTTCACATGACCGATATTGATATGTAATTGCTGATGTTGTTTTACCATCAGAAAGTTACTTTACACTTACATAACTGTGTAAAATAAAAGGACTCTGCATTGGATAAAATGAAACTGACGGCGTAGCATTGTAGTTGTGCTTACTAATTAACGAGTTTATTGTTTAATGTCCTCCTCTCTATTATCAATTAATTGTTTCTCCCGTGCATTGAAATATCCATCTCCTTCTAACTTGCACATACATATTCCTGTGCATAAGCATGTAAAGTGGTGCTAGTGGATTATTGCTCTTGAAAGTCTTTGCTTGAGCTGGATCACTCCTGTTCTCCAGATGAAATTGCAGAATTAAAATGATTACCTTTCATCCATCAGCATCCATATCCTCATCAAGACCTACGAACTTAAACAACAACCCTGTACCTTGTGCATTGGGGAAGCAACATACATATACAAGCATTCCATGATGGATAAGTTGTTATGTTTTTTGGCCAAGGGGAATGGGGATACAGGGGAGGGGGTGAGGGAGGGGGGAGGGGAAGCCTATCCTATGGGGTGCACCTAGATGAGCCTCTCTGTGCCTCTGGGAGGTGATGTACACGCATCTTTGTGCGGAAGACGACGCCCCAATCGGGACCACCCCACTGGGGCATCCCTGCACCCAGGCGGCCTGCGGCAGGGATCAAACCTTGGAACTCTCCCCATATGGGGAGAGCTTTGACATTCCTTCATTTTTCAGAAAGCTTTGATTTTTTTTTTGGCTGGTTATTCAAAACAGCACTCTAAAGTTCCACAATTCTTCAACTGCGGTACATGTAGTTTAGTTTTCTCCCATGGGAGGAACCCTGAGTCGTAATGTGGATTGTACTCTGGTCACTTCAAGTTTGCCCCGACTCTGTATATTTTCCCGACTCTTTCTTTCTCCGAGTACAGATTGCTCGAATGTTGACAGTCAAAAGAGAGCGGGAAATAGACGAGGGAATCAACAAAAGGTTGTCACGGAAGCTTGACAGGAAATGGAAGAAGAGTGTTGTTGTTAGGCCTCCCCCATCTTTGAGGAAGAAGCAAGAGGAGCAAAAGGCAGCAGAGGCTGCAAAAACTTCATGAAAGTCGAGTAGCTTCAAGTGGCAGCTACTGATGTGTCCAAATCATTCGTTTGCTCTTTGTTTGTTGAACGGCTAAGCTTCCTTTTGTGCTTTTACTGCTATAAGATGATATCTACCCCTACTGAAGTCTTTGTGCTTTGTTTCCTGTTGACTGATTTGCCACTGCAATTTTAGGACACTTGCGTTTGGGCGCTTCAGGCATCAAATCTGACACAAGCACACAACAGTACGGTGTGGTTCGAGTTTCATTATAATTTTTATGTGTATGAAGTTTGTTCTACCATTGTTTGACCTAGTTACCACAGAAGAATCAGATAATCACTGGTTAATGCTGCACTGGGAACCTAACAAACTCCACAGGCTTGAATAAAATAAAAATGTATTGAAATCCAACTGCCCCGGCAGTCGTAAATTTTAACAGCTAACACAGCTATCTATTTCAGATCTGGAACCAGTTCAAGACGACCTTCCTTTTTTCTCTTGGCATTTATAATAATAGCCCACAAATAGAATAGACAACACGAGTTATCCATTTGATTAATCTCGTAGTCGTGAGCAAGGATGCCTCAACCATAGTTTCAGTTGATTTCCCTTACATGAACAGCTGACCATTGTTTTTAAAACATTGGAAGATGTCACCAGATCAACGATGGATGCTTTCTTTTCATTTCCCTGACACTAAATCAAACAGCATATAACTATATTTTCATTTTCAACCAAGTACTTTAATAGCTCATCATCATTTTGATGTCAATAAAAGGCGAAGATTTAATGAAAGTGGGGTTCATCAGTTTTCTTCCCGATGGATTGGTGTTCGACCACCTTTAACTTCTTTTCCACGAATCAATCTTATGTGATGCAATATTATTAGTTTACGTCAAGGTTCGTCGACTCGGTGATTCGTATCTGATCTGGTATGATACGTTTGAGTTATAATCTACTTGATTCGACGTCCATCATCTCCTCCCTTTCTCTCTCCCTCTCTCTCTCTCTCTCACTGTGACTTGGTCTGACTCAATCGATCTTGAGGGTGATCTGTAACGTATCGGATTTTTTCAGATACGATACGGCACGTCCGAGTTGACCTGAGTCAGACTGAGTCGGTGAATTATGGTTTACACATTTTTACGTATTCTTCTTGTCAAAATTCTCCATTCTTTGCCATCATCACGTAGAACTCTCGCGGTGCCTTGACAACGAGAAACAATTACTGCACCACATGCGGTGTAATTATTATTTTATTTTAAAAAAATTTGTGACATGATCTTTATGTCACTTTATCTTGGAGTGAGATTTACATCATCTAAAATTTATTTTAAAAAACAATAAAAAATATACTCTGTGAATACATAGGGTCTCATTTTTTTGAGTTTATTGAGCCATGGAATGACAACGAGAGATCAACGTCAAGAGACTTTGATCGTGAGCTCCACATCAGAAAAAGCTAGAGCTAATAAGTTAAAGGGATAAATACTGTTCGAACATTTTGATGATATTTCTGTTTTCGAACACCTTGATTGGCCACCATGTTAGACAACTGAAATGCTGTTCTATGTTCTAAAACCATCAGTTTATATCTGAAATGATGACAAGAAAATGATGTTAGCATCCTAACTTATTAAATTCAATCCAGAATAAAAACATTGATTCCATTTCAGAATGAGCACCACCCAGAACACCATTTATTTCACATTTGAAATGTCTTAAAATACTTAGTCAATTCGAACGGACGACACATCGTGGGACATTTGATGCACCGTGCTACTTGCATAAATACGTATTTTTTTAATGTATCCGTATGCACATGACATTTAATAACGATAGCCTTTCTTTATCCACACCGACAAAAATTAGACCACGAAGCGGGGACAAATGGGCCAAGACTTGTCCGACCACGTTCTATCTAAATGGAGACGGAGTTGATTAGTACATACTGTAGAAAGTACTTTGGGTGTCTCTATCAAAATCAAGCGAAGTGAACAATAATATAAATTGACGAAATATGGTTCTTTAATGGTGAAAAACAATCTATAAATTCATAAGAGTGAAAAATATTTTTTTAAGAATATTTTTTACACTGAACACCATTTTTCACTTTTATATACTATTCTTCGGGTTGCGTACCGAGACTCTACTTGTTTACATAATAGAGTCGGATTAATTTGGATATTTCATCTTTATCTATTCTAATCGATTTGATCGTGCAGATCTCATATTTTAACAAGATTGATTAACTTATTCGAGATAAAAATGTGAAACAAACTAACACTGATTATGATATTCTTTGACGAAAGTAAAATCAATTGTTATTTGAAATAATCTAACCCCAATTATAATATTCTATTAACTTATTACGTAAACCAACGGGGGGGTTAATTTAAGAGATCAGATTTCACAGGGCCAATGTATTTATGACGTCCAATGTACTCACCGTCGACCAATAGAAACACAGATGCGCGTCAAGGTGCCTATCAAATCATCCCGATCCATATGACCCGGATGAACCCGAGTATTTCATAAATTTGTAGCGAAAATCAAGGTCTTCCATTTGGGTGTGCACCCTCTAACATGGGTGGTAAGGAGTATGGATACAACCCAACCCAGTGCACGTATTTATAGTTAAAAATTTAATAATTAAATAAAGTTCAATGAGGGTGAATTATTCTGTCAATCCATTGTTATTCTAGTTTGATAAGAATTTTATTATAATTGAGGTCGGTTAACCTTTTGAGATTGACTCGTTCTACTTTTTCACGAGAACAACCTGCCTGACCATATTTAAGATAATTTATCAAATTAATAATTATTATTAGTTTGATAACAATCTAGATTATCAATGTAATCTAGGTTGTCTATTGTTATTATTACTTTCTTCCGAGGTCCATCTGTCCGGGTGTCATGCACGTCCGGTGGAGAAATTAACCGGTTCCCGGTTCCCACCTCTATTATTATTATTATTATTATTTTGCGCCGTTCCAGTCGGCAGCAGCACGAGGATTGCACAATAACAACGCTGGTGCGGCCGTCGCCGAGAGAAACGGATTGATCCAGAGGAAGTGTTCGGATCCCGCGGAGGTGTTCTTTTTCTGCGAGGTCTTGTGGGGTCTCAGAAGTAGAGAAGGGTGGGGGTGTGGGGTGGGAGCGGGGGAGGGAGGTTGTGGATGGTAATGGGAGCCGCGGGTTCCAAGCTCGAGAAGGCCCTCGGGGACCAGTTCCCCGAAGGCGAGAAGTACTTCGGCCTGGAGAATTTCGGCAACACCTGCTACTGCAACAGCGTCTTGCAGGTAGAGAGACATGCCCATCTGGCCTCTTTTATCTTCGGGGAGAAAAAGAAGAAGATGTTTTTTTTGTTTTCTCGCTTCGTAATCTTGTTAATTCTTCTTCTCGTTCATCCACTCCACTTGTATCAGTTTTTTTCCCACCTTCTTGCGCTGGTGGTTTGTTTCATTAGATGGCAAATATTAAAATGGCTTCGGAAGTTTCTTGCCTTGGTTAATCAGTTGATGAATCGCCGCTATGCATAGGCTTCATGCCGTATTGCTTCTGCTTGTTATTTAGTTATTTTGCTCGGGACTTTTTTTTGGGTGAAGTTCAGCTCTGTCAACAAATGGTTTGCTGTAGATTCTATCTGTTTGGATAATGAGTTTGGAGCATGCGCAGGAATAATCCTAGTCTGTGACCTGGTCCCTCTGGAAGGTGGCCGGGAGCTTTTTACTGGCTTAGATTCTTAGAATATTGTCAATGGGATTCCCTATTCGTTTCTCTTTTTCAAGAGGAATCATGAGAAGATGGCGCTAGTTACCTTTCAGACAAGGCGGAGAAAAAGGGAAATTAAAAGGAACACTGGGGTGTGGTTGACGATCTCGTGAGACGTTCAAGGCATCTGTTTGCATCTGGCAAGTGAGAATCTTTTATTTTCCAGATAGGCTATACTGAGATAAACTATAAATTTGCCAATTTGGTGTTCAATGTCCGGGGGTTTCTGGCTTCCTGAAAACTTTCGCTGCTTTCCCCCTTATCCGTGCGTTGATTATAATTTGTCTGCTTCCCTCTTCTTTAGTCTATTCTTCTCCCTGTGTAGTCCCATATGACTAATTAGTTAAGGCATCATTGGATTCTTTATAGTAATGCGACAGTTGACTGGGAATGGGAGCTGGAATGCAAAGTGTGTAACTGGGTAGCTAGTTGGAGTTCTCTGAAACTCGATTTGTTCCAATGACTAGAGTTTTTATCTGTAGTCTTTTTTGGTTATCACTTGAATGGGCTTATGTAACCATGGTATATAAGTTTCACTGCCACATGGGAGATCTAGTTTTGATCCCTAATCCTGTCTGTTAGGAAGGAGCAGAGAATCCGCAGATGTTCTCTGTATGTTCGTTTGTTTAGTAAAAGGGAAGAAAAGGACAACAACAATATCCAATTTCTTTTATTAGGTTAAGGACCTTGTTACAATGAAGAAAAAGCCATTTGAGCTTTAATGTTTTCAGAAATTGGAATAAGGTGGTTTCCTGATCTGTCAGATTTTTTTTCTGTATTTATATTACTGATTTTGGAATTTTCTTCATTTCAGAGTTGATATCTTTCAGAATAATTGAAATAAAGATGTGATAAATATTTCCCTTATCATACTTTATACTCAGTGAATGCTTTTGTTGCAATATGAAGGGTGTAATTGTATATACAATCATCTTAAAGTATCAGTCTAGAGACTGGAAATACTTGTTACTTAGCTGCTTCTTTACACAGTCAAATGATGGTAGTCTTTTCTGTTTTTTTATTAACTCAGAAAATGTTTCTCTGATAAAATGTATAAGCACAATATTAATGGAACCTGAGAGAAGAACGAGCACCACCTCTGAAAGCATTTTATGTTGGATGGGATATTGTTAGAGTTTCCTGATGTACTTCATTTTTTGTTACAATACAAAGGTGATATGAAAGACTTTTGTCGCAAACAAGTCATTTGATCGTTTCTCCGTGCACATCTCTGAGTGACATGAATTGCAATTACTCATATTACTTGTTTATCCTTGAAATCATGTAAGATACACCCAAGGTAGTGATGGCAAGTGGTGGTTGAACCTGTTCTAACTCAAAACACAATAACAGTGAATTTTGTGTACCGCTTGCTAACAAGCTGCTGGTGTGGAAAGAGTTGCTGAACCTGTACTCACCAAGCCGAACCAATTATTTGCACCCAACCTTTGATTTCTGGAGCTTGACAAGGAGTCTGCAATGCTAGGTTTGGTCTCATTTGGATCATGCTTTACATGCAACTTGAGTTGACCTATGAACAAGCATTTACATGCAACTTGAGTTGACCTATGAACAAACATTATGATCTTTATCGGTTTTTGCAAAGCTTAGGTTCATATTTTTTAGGAGAATCATTTATGGAAGAACAAAAATTTCTTTTTTTAATCTTACCAAGATCTTGTGATCCTTTACATTAGTTATATAGAGAACACATTTGGTATTTGAATATTATTCATGTACCTGACTTGGTGAATCATTTATGATTCATTTAGTCATAAGACCTTGTAAATGAAATAGAATAGAAACAAAAATTCTCATGAGTGAAAAAATTGTCAGTCATTTTTGTTCTGAAATGACCATGCAGTAATGGTTGAATCATAGTTACCAACATGGGAAACGAAAGCGGGAAACGAAGTGTGAAGCGAAAGCGAGAAACGAGACTCTAAAATTTAGTGAGATGCGAGAAACGAGATACGTATAGGAAACAATGGGCCATTGAAAAATAGATTAGGTACACTGAAAAATAAAATGGATAGTCATAGACTAAGGGTTTTTTGCTGGGAGGACATCTAATATAAGGATCATATAAGATAATAAATCTATTTCACAATCACTAATTATAAATTAAAATCTACATCACTACATTACTAAAAGTGCAGTTCCTGGGTACATTTTCGAGGCGTTTCTCCTGTGTTTCGAAAACGAATTGCATCCGTTTCCTGAACGTGTTTCCCAGGAAACACGTTTCTCACTTCCCTCAACGTTTCCCTGCAACTATGGGTTGAATCAAGTATTCAAGTTTCTTAGGCTTACTCTTTGGGATCTAATCTAAGTTTTAGATATATGCATAAGGATTGCACAATATTCAATTAACTATTGCGCCGTTCCAGTCGGCAGCAGCACGAGGATCGCACAATAACAACGCTGGTGCGGCCGTCGCCGAGAGAAACGGATTGATCCAGAGGAAGTGTTCGGATCCCGCGGGGGTGTTCTTTTTCTGCGTGGACTTGTGGGGTCTTAGAAGTAGAGAAGGGTGGGGGGTGGGGGGTGGGGGGTGGGTGCGGGGGAGGGAGGTTGTGGATGGTAATGGGAGCCGTGGGTTCGAAGCTCGAGAAGGCCCTCGGGGACCAGTTTCCCGAAGGTGAGAAGTACTTCGGCCTGGAGAATTTCGGCAACACCTGCTACTGCAACAGCGTCTTGCAGGTAGAGAGACATGCCCATCTGGCCTCTTTTATCTTCGGGGAGAAAAAAAAGAAGATGTTTTTTGTTTTCTCGCGGCGTAATCTTGTTAATTCTTCTTCTCGTTTATCCACTCCACTTGTATCAGTTTTTTTTCCACCTTCTTGCGCTGGTGGTTTGTTTCATTAGATGGCAAATATTAAAATGGCTTCGGAAGTTTCTTGCTTTCGTTAATCAGTTGATGAATCGCCGCTATGCATAGGCTTCATGCCGTATTGCATCTGCTTGTTATTTAGTTATTTTGCTTGGGATTTTTTTGGGGGGTGAAGTTCAGCTCTGTCAACAAATGGTTTGCTGTAGATTATATCTGTTTGGATAATGAGTTTGGAGCATGCGCGGCAATAATCCTAGTCTGTGACCTGGTCCCTCTGGAAGGTGGCCGGGAGCTTTTTACTGGCTTAGATTCTTAGAATACTGTCAATGAGATTCCCTATTCGTTTCTCTTTTTCAAGAGGAATCATGAGAAGATGGCGCTAGTTACCTTTCAGACGAGGCGGAGAATAAGGGAAATAAAAAGAAACACTGGGGTGTGGTTGACGATCTCGTGAGACGTTCAAGGCATCTGTTTGCATCTGGCAAGTGAGAATCTTTTATTTTCCAGATAGGCTATACTGAGATAAACTAGAAATTTGCCAATTTGGTGTTCAATGTCCGGGGGTTTCTGGCTTCCTGAAAACTTTCGTTGCTTTCCCCCTTATCCGTGCGTTGATTATAATTTGTCTGCTTCCCTCTTCTTTAGTCTATTCTTCTCCCTGTGTAGTCCCATATGACTAATTAGTTAAGGCATCATTGGATTCTTTATAGTAATGCGACAGTTGACTGGGAATGGGAGCTGGAATGCAAAGTGTGTAACTGGGTAGCTAGTTGGAGTTCTCTGAAACTCGATTTGTTCCAATGACTAGAGTTTTTATCTGTAGTCTTTTTTGGTTATCACTTGAATGGGCTTATGTAACCATGGTATATAAGTTTCACTGCCACATGGGAGATCTAGTTTTGATCCCTAATCCTGTCTGTTAGGAAGGAGCAGAGAATCCGCAGATGTTCTCTGTATGTTCGTTTGTTTAGTAAAAGGGAAGAAAAGGACAACAACAATATCCAATTTCTTTTATTAGGTTAAGGACCTTGTTACAATGAAGAAAAAGCCATTTGAGCTTTAATGTTTTCAGAAATTGGAATAAGGTGGTTTCCTGATCTGTCAGATTTTTTTTCTGTATTTATATTACTGATTTTGGAATTTTCTTCATTTCAGAGTTGATATCTTTCAGAATAATTGAAATAAAGATGTGATAAATATTTCCCTTATCATACTTTATACTCAGTGAATGCTTTTGTTGCAATATGAAGGGTGTAATTGTATATACAATCATCTTAAAGTATCAGTCTAGAGACTGGAAATACTTGTTACTTAGCTGCTTCTTTACACATTCAAATGATGGTAGTCTTTTCTGTTTTTTTATTAACTCAGAAAATGTTTCTCTGATAAAATGTATAAGCACAATATTAATGGAACCTGAGAGAAGAACGAGCACCACCTCTGAAAGCATTTTATGTTGGATGGGATATTGTTAGAGTTTCCTGATGTACTTCATTTTTTGTTACAATACAAAGGTGATATGAAAGACTTTTGTCGCAAACAAGTCATTTGATCGTTTCTCCATGCACATCTCTGAGTGACATGAATTGTAATTACTCATATTACTCATTTATCCTTGAAATCATGTAAGATACACCCAAGGTAGTGATGGCAAGTGGTGGTTGAACCTGTTCTAACTCAAAACACAATAACAGTGAATTTTGTGTACCGCTTGCTAACAAGCTGCTGGTGTGGAAAGAGTTGCTGAACCTGTACTCACCAAGCCGAACCAATTATTTGCACCCAACCGTTGATTTCTGGAGCTTGACAATGAGTCTGCAATACTAGGTTTGGTCTCATTTGGATCATGCCTTACATGCGACTTGAGTTGACCTATGAACAAGCATTTACATGCAACTTGAGTTGACCTATGAACAAACATTATGTTCTTTATCGTTTTTTGCAAAGATTAGGTTCAGAATTTTTAGGAGAATCATTTATGGAAGAACAAAAATTTCTTTTTTTAATCTTACCAAGATCTTGTGATTCTTTACATTAGTTATATAGAGAACACATTTGGTATTTGAATATTATTCATGTACCTGACTTGGTGAATCATTTATGATTCATTTAGTCATAAGACCTTGTAAATGAAATAGAATAGAAACAAAAATTCTCATGAGTGAAAAAATTGTCAGTCATTTTTGTTCTGAAATGACCATGCAGTAATGGTTGAATCATAGTTACCAACATGGGAAACGAAACCGGGAAACGAAGCGTGAAGCGAAAGCGAGAAACGAGACTCTAAAATTTAGTGAGATGCGAGAAACGAGATACGTATAGGAAACAATGGGCCATTGAAAAATAGATTAGGTACACTGAAAAATAGAATGGATAGAGTCATAGACTAAGGGTTTTTTGCTGGGAGGACATCTAATATAAGGATCATATAAGATAATAAATCTATATCACAATCACTAATTATAAATTAAAATCTACATCACACATTACTAAAAGTGCATTTCGTGGGTACATTTTCGAGGCGTTTCTCCTGTGTTTCGAAAATGGATCGCATCCGTTTCCTGAACGGGAAACACGTTTCTCACTTCCCTCAACGTTTCCCTGCAACTATGGGTTGAATCAAGTAACTATTCAAGTTTCTTAGGCATACTGTTTGGGATCTAATCTAAGTTTTAGATATATGCATAAGGAAAGTTGTCTGCAATGAAAACGGCAAGCACAGTTTGGGGAGGGATCCTTTTATATAAAGAAAAGTTTTTTTTCTCCATCTGACTAGTTCTAGGTTGGATAAATACTGACTTTTTAGGTTGTAACAGGCTGGGTGCGTGGATTTGAAAGACCTACCCTTTTTTTTTTATAACGTATCTGCAGTTAATATTGACCTATATTATGCTTTCTTTGAGCTTGCCAGGTTGTCATGAATGGAGTATTGCTTGGCACATGGATCTTTTGTTGGTTTGCTTGCATTGCATTGTTTTTCTGATGTTGACTTGTTCATAAGTCAATATTAATTCTTTTTTGGAAGGTGGAATCGAGTCTACATCATTTGTTGCAAAAATAAGGAAACTTGAGAGAGTTTCTCTTCAAGTTTTGATTGCCCTAAAGAGGAAATCAACGACAATGATAGGTTGCTGCTTCATGTACTATTGCCTACAAAATAGTAGAGAACAACATCAAGATCACTGATTGTTGGGATGAAGTTTATAATCAACTGACTATAGATGACACTACAAAGTCATTTTTACCATGTAGTCAAATAACTAAGTAATTTTGAGGTTTTGATTCATTTGATTCATGCTATTTTGTTATGGAACAGGCTCTTTATTTTTGTGTCCCTTTCCGAGAGCAATTGCTTGACTATTATGCTAATAAGAAGAATACTGGAGACGCAGAGGAGAATTTGTTGACATGCTTGGTGGATCTGTTTACTCAGGTAATAGTTCCACTGGTGAATGCTTTTTGCAGTCATTGTTTTTTTGAAAGTGGGTGGTACCATTGTTTGTATTAAATGTAAAAAGTGGATGTACAAGTAGTTTTTTGCAGTCATTGTTAACTGGGTTTTATTTTAGAGTCTGATTTTCTTTGACTTCAGTCTAGTTCCACACTATATTAAGTTGGTTCTGTATGATGACGCTTCCGCATGTTACCTTCCTTAGAAGAGTGACATGCTTATACTAGGCCTTAGATAGGCACGTGTTTCACGTGAAAAAATTAATTTGGATATTTATTTGTTGGATAAATATGTATATATTTTAACTAATTGATTAGCATGCATATTATTAATTCTGCGGGTTTAGTTTATCAGACGATTTAGGGTTCGTGTGCTGGACCTTTCCTCATAAACCGTACTTGGTGTTTATTTATATTAGCGTAATATCTGAACATCTTTGATTAACTGTCAAAGGCACCCCTAACCTCTATAATTTTTGTTGTGATATTGAGGGTTTTATCTAATGGATTTGATCAAAGGGATTATCTATTAGAGATACACATTTGCAGGAGAAAATTGAATATTTCATTTCTTGGACTCATTATTTTTAGTATATAAAACCCTGATTATATGATCGGGTCATTTGATTTACATTCGGTTATAAATCCACCATTGGATCTATATTCAGTCATGATCAGGCCTTTGGATTTTATATCCGCACAAGATCAGGCCATCCTATTTACTTTGTACTTGCAATCAGACTATCAGATTTCGTATCCAGTCGCGATTGGGTTATTGGATTTGTTCCCGGTTGAGATCGGACCATCGGGTTTGTTCAGGGTCACGATCACATTGTTAGATTCGAATTGTATCGCGATCGGACTGTTGGATCGCATCTAATCGTTAGATTTAAGTTTGATTAAGATCTGACCGTGGGATTTGCTCTAGATCAAAATCTGACTGTTGATTTTGAATTTTATCTCGATTGGACCATTGGATTTAAGTTTGATCCCGATCAGACCATTGGTACACTAAGATGATTGCTAACGGACCATCAGATTTGATTCCGACCATGATATGACCATCGGATTTGATTCTGGTCAAGATCGAACCATTAAGTTGACTTGATGTCTATAAAGGGCATTTCCGCACGAGGCGGGTGTATATTTGTAAGTTTTCCACAAGTAGGAGTACATTCGGAATTTTTTGACAAGCGGGATATTTCTGTAATTTTTCCACAAGTAGGGATATTTCTGTAATTTTATGATTTTCTGAGATTTTTTGCAATTTTGCCACCAACAGGGGCATATTTGCAGTTTTCTGATTTTTTTCTGATTTTATCTGTAATTTCCTGAAACTTCTGGATTTTCCCCAATTTTCTGACTGATCAGGATTTTTCTGTAATATTCTGACGGAGCAGGGTTTTTCTGCAATTTTCTTGGATGTTTTTGCAATTTTGCAGAGTTGCAGGGTATTTCTGCAATTTCTGAACATAATAGGATTTTCCCCATAATTTTCAAGGTTTCTCCGTGGACTTTGGCTATTTCTAAAATTTTCATGGTTTTTTCATCATTTAAGCAAATTTGTATAATCATAAGGGCATATTTCCCAAGGTTAGAGGCATGCATGCAACGTACCCTTTGTGGGTTTTCGCAAACAACAAAAATCTTCAAAGTCTTGAAGCCTTACAGGTTCCTCCTTGTGCTCCAAGCGAAAGGTGCAGGCTTCTCTCTTCCAAATGAGCCAGGGCCTCCTTTTTATAGAGGTGGAGATGAGCTACCGGAGGGAGGTGAAGGGTCTTTTTTTTGGACATTTTAGCCCCTCCGGTTAAGAAGGGAGGAGGGGCAAAAGAGGAAAAAAGAAAGAGTAATATTGAGAGAGAGAGAGAGAGAGCAGAGAGACCGAAGGGGGTTCTCCGGGTTCCCTCCGGTTCGGCACGACTGGAGGGGGCTCCCTCTAGTTGCTGTGCCACCGGAGGGAGGTCCTTCTGGTGCGGGATGACCTGGGGGGGGGGGTCCCTCTGGTGCCTGCGCAGGGAGAGAGAGGGAGGGAAGAGAGAGAGCGGTAGGTCATGGAGGCCCAGGTGATGCTGGAGAGGAGATCGACCGTTGCTGGAGAAGAGGAACCTGCCGCCCTTCCTACTGAAGCAGACCCCCTGCCTGTTCCGCGTCATCCCGTGCTGTTGTCGTCGTGATGTGATGATGGTGCTGCTGGAGCCAAGCCCTAGCACCCCGTTCGTCGGCATCGGCGAACCTTGACAGTGCATCAGCTGGCTATGCTTGCACGCGAAGGCGAGGTGGGAGTTAGAGAGGAAGGGCTCGCCGGGGGGGGGGGGGTGTGCGGTTGCGATGTGGGCCTGAGAAAGCCGGATCTGCACCAGAGGCAATCCGTGGCTGTGGGGTGCGTTCGAAGGAACAACACCCCCAGACGAAGGCTCGCCTGATCTTGGTGATAGCGCTGGATCTGCAGAGGCCGCCGGCTCTGCTCCTAGTGGCGCTGGTGCAAGCAGAGGTAGTGGGCGGTTACTCCTTTTTTTTTAATCTCCCCCTCATCTTTCTTTTTATTATGTGGTTTTGCACTTTGGGGATTTTTTTTTTCGGGCTCAACAGTAGGCTTATTTTTTTCCCTGAAGGATGGCTCATCTTTGGCAGCCATACCCAGTGATGAGAGCAATGCAGAAGGAGAATATTAGCAACAATGAAGCTTTTCATGTGAAGCTTGGCAATTGGAAACCATTGTGATGGGATCCATACTAATGCTGTGTCAATATCCTGGTTATTTTATATTCAAGCCCAGCACAAACAATCCATGCAATCTGAACAAGGTACCAACAGCTAAAGCCAGTGATGATCCTTACCTTAATGTTCATGCAGGAGTGTCTAATCTAAACCAGACACGGAAATGACTTTCTAAAGACCACAAACTTCTGTCAAGCCTTCTTTTGATGCTGCTGCCCGTTGCCCCCCCCCCCCCCCCCCCCCCCCCAAAACACACATACACACGTCTCCATCCCTGATGCCAATGCCGTCAATGCTATCTACCCACTGCTGGTTTCAGTCAGTTAGGAACAGCAGAGCTATTTAATGATGGCGTTGATCCCCCTTCTTGACAAAGCTACCCTGGCAACACCCCCTTCCCCTCTGCATGAACCCATTGACCTGAAGGAAGAGGTGGCTAGATGTTCCCTCTATAAATAAATAAATCCCCGCCCCCATCTCCATGCCATGGATAAGAAGCAACACAAAGAAGATGTGGGCCTCATTTGGAAACGCCCATATGGGTGATTCCAGTCAGGGTGGAGAGTGTTTCCAAATGGGATGTGACCTTGACTATGGTTAAGTTTTTTGGATCTCAATGAAATTCTTCTGTCCGTGGTTTGTTGCATTAGACCTGCACTGATCTTGTGTTTTCTTCAGGTCATCATTAAAGACAGTTAATTAAGGATTTTTGTCTATTAGGTTGATGTTGTTAACATTGTCCATTGTTGGGAGGGATGGACAAATTTAGAAACCTAGCTAACTACAAATTAATTATTAAAATCATCCACAATTTTTTTAAACAAGAAGAAACCCTTCAACAACCCCCTTGACTAGGCTGACATTGGGTGGGGGGTTCCTTCCTGTTGCCTCTGTCTAGGCTTCTGTGTCATTGGTGAGGGAGAGGAAAAAATATAAGGGAAGAGAAAGGGGAGGAGGATAGGGCAAAAGGGTCATTTAACATCCGGGTTGAGACCTATCTATGGTTTATAAACAAAAATTAGTGGAGATATTTAGATAACAACAGGAATTGAGAAATAAATAAAGTTGTAAACCTAGGCCCTGTTTGATAATAGGTTAGGATAACTCACATGAGATGGGTTAGGATGAGTTATTCTTTGACTTTTCTCTTTTTCAGTTTGATAACTTGTTCTTACCCTCTAGAATAACTCATTCTTAAGAAATGGTAGAATGAGTTATTCCTAGAATAAGGGCTTTTATCCTAACCGACCCCTGGTAACTTAACCCTGCTATCAAACTAGAACAAGGGTGAAAAGGTAGAATAACTCATTCTACCCGGGGCTTATTCCGTTAACAAAGTGGCCCTTAGAGAATTAATTTCTTCTTGGGGTACAGGAAATCCCCCCCCTAATTTGTTATGTTTATATATGGACTTAGAACTAAAAAGTCCCTATTCCAAATGATTGACATTTTGACCTTTCAAGTGTAATGGCAAGTTCAAGTTGCAGATAGGTTACTTATAACCTATCTTCTCTGCATGCTGACAGCTTCCACTGGGGACTCGACGTGTACAAGTCCAGGGAGCCCCTTTACTCATGAACTGCTCCAAGAACTGGACAGTGGCATATTTTTTAGATGTTAGTTGACAGCACGCCACATTCTTGTTAAAAGCTTTGGGGATCTGCTGATTCTTGTTGATCCCAGATTTATTGAACCGGCCATTTTGATCGATTAGTTCATTGGCATTATGATATTACCTTAAAGCAAATTTCTGGGAGCATGTGTCCACTTTGTTTAGAGTGTTTTAACGTTTAACTTGTTGGAGATATCATATTCTCTCTTGTGCCCCTTGTAGAAAAAGTGGAAATACTGGAAATATTTATTCTGGAGGATTTTGGATCTGATTTTGATTAACCTATCATCTTTGTTGGCATTGTTTCCAGGTTCTTGTTCTTAGAGCATGCTTGTCCCCTGTTTCATGGATTCCTATTGAGTATTGTCTAGTATAGCAACCATATATATCCCTTGCGTTAAAGTCCTGCAACTCCCACCAGCATCACTCTATTATTCTGCTCATTTTTGTTATTGTTATTTAATCATCTGTGGCTAATGTATGATTTTTGTTGTGATGGTTTATGACTTGGACGGTAATGATGATTTATCTTTATCTAATGCACACCTAAATAGCACTGTTCAAATTAGCATCAATCTCTGGTTACTTTATCTCCCTTCAGTGTACTTATGAATTTGTTCCCTCACATATTTTTCTAGGATTGAATATGCCTTACAAAAATCTTATTTTTTGCTTGTTTGTTTTTGTGGTGCCTTCCTGAAAATCCTATAGTTTATCTATATTTGTTGTCCATTTATCGTACACGTAATTTTTTTCCTTGCCATGAATAAGCTCTTAATTAATGATGATTTCAGAATTATTTTAAGTATATATTTTTTATATGTTGGTTTGATGGCTGGTGCCAGTTGGTGTCTTGTCATCTGGGTGGTGCATTCTTTTTTCTTGATCAATTCAGAGCCATCTGGATCATAGTTCATTGTGCTGAGTACATCTTGTTGACGGCAATTAATGTTTGGGTCTCACATTATACAGATCAGCTCTCAGAAGAAGAAAACAGGTGTTATTGCCCCAAAACGTTTTGTACAAAGAGTGAAGAAAGAGCATGAACTTTTCCGCAGTTACATGCACCAGGTAACTTAGCATGTTTCTTAAATGTTGATGTAAAAGTATTTTGACATTATAATGTATAACAATAACACATAATTTTCTGAAAAAGCTGCTGAGTGTTATCAGTCATATGTTTGATTTGCTACTTTTATACGGGTCTCAGTCAGATGTCTTCTGCTCTCAGTTTCATATGACTGAGAGCATAAACTGTGTGGGTTCTGAAACCCTTTCTTGGATGACAATATGTTCCCTCAAATATTTTAGTTGTTTTGACACATGGGTATGCTCGTGTTTCCTTTTCCGCCCTCCGTTCTCCAAGAATATGATATATTGTTATGAAGCATGGAGCAGGAATAGGAGTTGTCATGGGGAAAGAGTAGCTGCTTTATTTTGTTATATTTGTTTTTGCCTTTTTGGGAATGGGAAAGGGGAGTTGGTTTCTAAACGATAAAAGTGAGTGGATGCTGCTATGCTAATTACCAGTCAATTGCCACCGAGTACTTTGCTAAAGCTAACTCTTTGACATTTTGTAGGATGCTCATGAATTTTTGAATTTTCTGCTAAATGAGCTTGCTGATATCCTGGAGAAGGAATTAAGTGCTACCAAAGGTTCCCTTGAAACATCATCTTCACCAGAAAAACATGCTAATGGGCAGCATAATTCTTCAGCCAATGGTGTTAAAGAAGAGCCATTGATTACATGGGTCCACAAAAATTTTCAGGTAGGTCATGCTTTGGGTCGTTTTAAGGTGATGATTATTTTCGTGCATCTGTTATCGGTGAAAATGTGACTTTGGCATGCATGTTTTGAGGATTACTCATACTGATAGTGGCTCATTTTTAAAATTTACAGGGAATACTAACTAATGAAACAAGATGTCTACGATGTGAGACTGTGACAGCAAGGGATGAAGCGTTTTTGGATTTGAGTCTGGACATTGAGCAAAACAGTTCAATTACAAGCTGTCTTAGGAACTTCAGTTCAACAGAGACTTTAAATGCTGAGGATAAATTCTCTTGTGATAAGTGCTGCAGGTCAGCTCAATTACACTCCCCTCTCTTTCGGTATTTTTGTGAGCACTAGTCTCCCCTAGTTGCATGATGTGCTGTGACTTCCCCATCAAAGAAATGTGAAATGATTGGAATATC
Source organism: Amorphophallus konjac (assembly GCA_022559845.1). Lineage (NCBI taxonomy): Eukaryota > Viridiplantae > Streptophyta > Magnoliopsida > Alismatales > Araceae > Amorphophallus > Amorphophallus konjac. Next base: position 35,461,941 of record CM040127.1, read on the forward strand.
AACATAATGTTAAGGACCAAATACTCCTAAAAAATGTAAGGTTTGTCGGATCAGGTTGCTTATATTGATACATATGGGTGATTTATTGTAGAAGGTTAGCTGGGTAGAGTTTCAGTAGGTGTGACTGTTGAACCCTATAATTTTTAAAGGAAAAAAGAGAAGGAAGACCAGGGTCTGCAAAACCGGAGGGACCCCCTCTGGGTTCTCAAACCCGGACTCTCCTCTCTCTCTCTCTCTCTCTCTCTCTCTAATAAAAAAAAGGATACAAGGGGGAGAGGAATACCTGGAGGGACTACCTCCGAGGGATCCCCTCCAGGTTCCCTCCTCTCTCTTCTCTCTCTTTCTGAGCAAGGAAGACCCGGAGGGACCCCCTCCGGGTTCATAACACCCGGAGGGATCCCCTCCGGGTGTGGCAAACCCGGAGGAGCCTCCTCTGGGGAGCTTCCTCTGGGTCATGCGCAGACCAGGAGAGACCCTCCTCCGGTCCTCCTCCGCCTTCTCTCTCTATTCTTTCTCTAAAATAAAATAAAGGAGAAAAGGAGGAAGAAAAGGGAGGGGATACCCGGAGTTACCATCTTTACCAACACACCTGGAGGAACCCAATTCTTCAAAGCAATTAATGCACAATATGCGGAGGTACTCCCTCCACGTTTCTCACCTCCTTTCCTATAAATAGGAGGGCTTGGCCATTGGAGAGGAGGCTGACATCTCTCACCCCCCTTGGAGGAACTTGGAGCTTGCAACCTTGCATCCCACAGAGAGCTTGGAACTTGGAGCCTTGGAATCTTGTAGCTTTGGAGAAACCTGTGAAAGGGAGGCTGAAGATTGTTTTTTTTTTTTTTTAAAGAAGGGGGGGATCAAGCAACATGAGCTTGGCACAAGGAGGACTTGGCATCAAGTGCTTGTATGTTTGATAAAGAAGGGATACCTTGTTGATATATTCTGGCATGTATATCCTTGCATATATGTCTTTCCTGAGCATTTCCCCTAAGTCCTAAGGGACACACAAAGGTCGGGAAAAAGATCAATGATCCACCAAGGATCAAGAAACATGAAGAAAGGAAGCACCAAGCGTCTAATTGTGTTCTCGTGGAGTGTTATTATGAATTCAAGTGAGTGGGCATGAAAATCCACTGAGGAGGATCGGCTGCCTCTCTTTTCTCTTCTCTTCTTCTAAAAGCTTAACTGATGGACTAGGCTAGGGAATAAATGACTGGCCACCTCACCTCCTTGAACCAATGGATTTGGGAGGGCAATAAATGCACCGCCCCTTTAACTCCTTGACCGATGGATTTAGGGGTTGAAGCCCTTGGCCGATGGAGTTGGGGGGATGGTTAAATGTTAACCGATGGACTTTTGAGAAAAAGAAAACTGTGCATTTGTTTCCAAGGAATCAGAAATCAGATATCAGTCCAAGTGTGATCAGCAAAAAATCTGAGAATTGCAGATTGACCCGTCATTGTCGGATATTTTGTTGAAATCAGAATTGCAAACATACCCCTACCACATGGTATCTTCTGAAAACCAAAATTGCAGACATGCCCTTATCACAGGGCGCTATCCGAAAATCTGAAATATTACAAATATGCCCCCGCTTATGGGTCTTGTGATCAGAAAATCTGAAACTTTGCAAAAATACCCTGATCTTCAATTGCAAATCAACCTTGGAAAGATTAGAAATTACAGAAAAAAAATCTGAAAAAGATAAAAAAATTACAGAAATATCCATAAAGGGTCAAAAATTACAGAAATGCCCCTGATTGTGGGAAAATGGCAGAAATACCCAGAAAGGGTCTCAGATTATAGAAATGCCCCCGATTGTGGGAAAACTACAGAAATACCCTCGATTGTGAAAAAATATAGAAATACCGAGAAGGGGTCAAATTTCAGAAATGCCCCTGATTGTGAGAAAATTATAGAAATAACCCTGATTGTGGAAAAAGTGTAGAAACCCCTAGAAGGGGTAAAAATTACAGAAATGTCCCTCCCGGCGATTGTGGAAAAATTACAGAAATACCTCCGATTGTGGGAAAATTGCAGAAATACCCTGATGGGGGGATTACGGAAGCACATCTGATGGTGAAAAATTATAAAAATACCCCATGGTCATGAAAGTTACATAAATGCAATCATGAAAATTGCAGATATACCCCCACCTTGTCCAAAAATGTCCTTTATGGACATCAAGTCAACGTAAGGGGCCGATCTTGATTAGGAACAAATTTGATGGTCAGATTATGACTGGAAGCAAATCCAACAGTCCGATCGTGATGAAATTCAAAACCAACGGTCTGATCGTGACTCGGAATAATTCTGATGGTGGTCCGATCTTAACCGGAGACATAATCCAATGGCTCGATCGTGATCGGATACAAAATCTGATAGTCTGATTATAGAGAAAGACATAATTATGATGGTTTGATCTTGACCGAATATAAAATCCAACGATTTGATCATAACCAAATATAGATCCAATGGTTGATTGAAGATAGAATGTAAACCAAATGACCCGATTATATAGTTGGGGACACATGTACCATGTACTATGAATTCAAGGAATGAAATATTCAATTTTCTACTGCAAACATGTATCTCTAATGGGCGATCCCTTTGATCAAATATATTAGATAAAACCCTCAATATCACGATGGATATTTTAGAGGTTAGGTGTGTCTTTGATAGTTAATCAAAGGTGTTCGGACTTTATACTGATGTAAATTAACACCAACTATAGTTGGTGAGGAAAGATCCAACACACGAACCCTAAATCGTCTGATAAATTAAACTCACGGAATTAATAATATGCATACTAATCAATTAGTTAAAATATATGCATATTAATCCGACAAATGGATGTAAAATTAAGTTTCCACGTGAAACAGTGACTAGCATTTTCCCCCCATTTGTGTGAGGTTTGAAGCTGAGGTCAATTTTAGAATTTATGATCTTTGATGGTGAAACTGTGTGTAGATGTGAACTATCATTGAAAAGAGTTGCATAGTTGGATTTGCTTTTACTCAGAACTGAACCCGTAATTGGTCTCAATTTGGTCTTTTTTAGGATTATTTCATCTAGCAGTGAGTGTTAAGAAGGTTGGCAGGTGAAAGGAAGAAGAGGCTTTAGCAAAAGGGGAAGGAAGAACAAGAAAGGGGAAAAAAGAGAAATGAAGACATAAATGAGAAGAGCATTATCACCGTAGGAAGGGAGATTTTTGGGGGCTTAGGGGAACGCATTGGGGATACAAGGCATGCTTGTTTTTATGGAATGGCCAGTTTAGCTGTTCCTGCACAAATTTGCTTGAATCAGCTAATGTATAATCCTTGCTGTAGGGGACAGCTGATTCATGCGTCATGTTGCATTTGGGTGTCCATGCTGCTAAACTGAGGATTCTTTTGGAAAAAAATGCTGCTAAATTGAGGGGGCTGTTTATGCAATTTAGTATATGATTCTCCTAGCATGATTCTCTGTAGAAGCTGACAATCCCATTTTGAAGAGGTCTGGTTATGAAATCCTCAAATGAGAACCTACTCTTCTATAGCAGCTCCTAGACCCTGCATTCTGCCTAGTGTAGAAAATTTTAATTAAATCATTGTAATGAGACTGCCAAGACTAACGCAAGAAAAAAGGAATGAACAGAAGGAAAAATATTTATCTGTAACATTTTGTACATAAAGGGGTGCGGAGAGGGAAATTCATGCTGAAAATGTGAAGTGAAAATTTTCTACTCGATGTAATGGCAGAGGCTTTAATTTTTGCAACTCTGGTCATCTCCTGAATCAGACTTTGATAATTGATTAATAACCAGTGAAGTTATGTGTAATAAGAACACTCTCCAAAGGTGAAATTTCTACCGATTTAAAGAAAAATGCACATCACAAAAAGGAAAAATAGAAAAATAGGGTGTCTCCTCTTTTTACCTTTCCTGTGTGTGCAGTTTGTTCTCTTTTCTTTGTGCTTTTCTCACCCCCTGTTGGGAAAGGTGGTAAACGAAGAGTTGGGTAGCAATTTTCATTGGATCGTGCAGAGCCGACATGACAATCTCTTACCTATCTTTTCGTGGAGCATGGTTTTCAAAGACCAGATATATCAATCATATAACTTTTCTGTTAGGTCTTCCAGTATTTCTAGAAATGCCTTGCAGGACAAGGCTGCATTATGAGGCATAAGGGGATGACTTTGTTTTGTTATTTTTTGTTAAACGCCACGATAATGCGGCACCTACATTATGGATACCTTGTTGACATAGACATCGAATGGTCAAGACTAACCACGACAATGTGGCACCTACATTGTGGATACCTTGTTGACGTAGATATTGAAGCTGTGGTCCTTCGACCCCCAAATACCTGACCTCCCCCCCCCCCCCCCCCCCCCCAGCTTGGCTTCTCATTTTCCCCCTCTTCTTTACTTTTTTTTTTTCTCTTCAGTGCATAAACTTTGTGGAGTAAGATCGAGGCAATGCGAGCTATCTGCCTGTATCGTAGCTTGCACGGTAATAATACTCCAATAAACCTAATCTTAAACTGCCTCCATTTGGAATAGTTGGTGTTGCCAAGTTCAATTATTGTGAGGATAACCATGTATTCTCTTTAACGACTTTATGGTCGTAGTTGTCGGTATTGGATAAACAACCCTCGCTTTGAATTCTTCCTGGGAAGTTGATTGTGCACTCTATATTTTCTCTTCAGTCTGCAGGAAGCGCAGAAGAGGATGAAGATAAAGAAACTGCCAAATATTTTAGTGATCCATCTTAAGCGTTTCAAATACATAGAGCAACTTGGTCGGTACAAGAAGTTGTCTTACCGGGTTGTGTTCCCCTTGGAGTTGAAGCTGAGTAACACCGTCGATGATTCCGATTCCGAGTACTCTCTCTTTGCTGTGGTGGTTCACGTGGGGAGTGGCCCCAACCATGGACATTATGTCAGCCTGGTAAAAAGTCATAATCATTGGTTGTTCTTTGACGACGAGAATGTGGAGATGATTGACGAATCTGCAGTTCAGACATTCTTTGGATCTTCACAGGAGTACTCGAGCAACACAGACCATGGATATATCTTGTTCTATGAAATAATTACTGGAAATTGTTGAACGGTAGCCTTTTTCCTGAAGAGTTTTAACTGAATCATCTCTGTTTGACCTGTCTCTTCACACGCTTGGATATAACCGGGGAATGAGCTCCTGGGAAAAAAAATATTCAAGGTGATAGATGAGGATAGGTGATCGTTGGGGTGGTAGCAATGCACAGTGGATGGAGAAAATTTCCATCATCTGCTTGTTCAATGACGACGTCAAGAGTGTAAATGGTGTGAATTTCATGTGGAAAGGCTTCTTTCTTGTGTTCTCCCCGGTGTAAAGCGGAGGCACAATTGTTCTTAAATATTTTCCTGGTGCCCCCCTCTTGAGAAGCGTACATGATACTGCCAGTGAGAGGTGTATTTTTTTGGTAAAGCAGCAGCAGAATTCACATAATGATGTGAAGATTTACGAGTATGAAATACAAACATTTAAAGTCGGAGATTGATTACCAACTTTTCTATTTAATTTCTTGTTAATGGGTTTGAAAGGACAATGAAAATAAATTTATTCCCCAGAGAATGAAAACAACTTAATTATAACCTTGGTATTTTGTTTTACCTTCAGAAGTTTATGAGATAAATTTTCAAAACATTGAAAATGTGGTCACATGCAGGTAACTAATGGATCGACCCATCCCCAATTTTTTTTCTGAAATGGAACAGAATAAATGAGAAATGCTACATAATCACTCCACTTCAGAGGTGGTATATATATCAGTCTTCGTCTCAGCCGTCTAACTTTTAGATTAGACTACTGAGATGAGACACACTTTTAAGGCCACCTTTTGTCACTATTTTTGTAAAATAAATCCACAATTATATTCTACATTCATTTAATGTCACTATTTTACAAATTTATTGTTGATCTTTATAAGATACACATTTATATGTTATACTAGAAATAATTAACATATACATTTAAATACTATCTTGAAATCACATTCTACACAAAATACACGTCCACATATTATATCAAAAGGTCATTTTTATGAATTTTTATTTAAAATATAAGATTCAAATTATAATCCACACAATTTAAATACAAGTCTCCAAAAAAAATTCAAAGTCTAATCTAACATGTCCTAAGACAACTTTCTCTGTAGTTTAAAAATTAAAAACTAGTTATAAACTTTAGTTGATGTCATCGTGAGGATTAGGTTCCATCTCTATCAGCACGGGTGTTAGACATTCCATCGTGCCATCTTGAATTTCCGGTCTATAAAAAATAAAGAAATAAAGTAAATTTAATTTACAATAAAATAGAAAAGTATTTCACATCATTCTCTTAGAATTATAACAAAATCAAGAAGCCCCTGATACAAAGATTGAAACTTGCATTTCAAAACATCTAATTTAGATCTCCCATCATTTTTTTTGTAGTTAACTAATAGATAATAGATAACAAATTACAACAAGAGGGAGTGAGAAAATGAGATAAGTTAGAAAATCATAGAATCATAAACTCTAACATAGCATAAATGGACTCACCGAGTTATTAGAAAAATATATGGATAGTATAGCTTCCATGCGTTTCATCCTTACTTGCATCTCCATTTCTCTAGATTGCATAGCCTCCTCTCTCTCTCTCTCTAGCTTGCATAATCTTCTCTCTCTCATCCTCTCGAGTATATAGAGCTTCTATTTTAATCTTTTCATTTTATAACTCGATGGTAAGTTGTTTGATATTATCATTAGAAACTTAATTTCCAATATCACCCTAATATGGCATTCTAGACCATCGCAACCCACAACCTCTCTTATATCCTCCATGGTGTCTATTACAAACAACATCTAATATAGGAGATGACACTACTGGTTTTGAACTTGACATGAGATCTTTCTCTTGGCATGTCTCTATAACTTTCTCTTACAATACAAGTAAGATTATAGATATAAACAAAATGAACACATATTCTATAATGATTAGTTTATATACACATACACATATAGATCTAGTGTGCTCATTGAGATAATCTTTACTTTTTGTTTGATGAGCCTTAATGTATGCCCCAAGTATCGTGTAATTGTCTCCCAATTTCTCCCGTTGCATCTAAATTAGTAAAGAATTTATGAAAATATACTTTGTAAGTAAAATAAATCACAACCTACTTGTTCTAGATTATGATGGGCAATTACTTTTGCCCCAAGAGTATGTGTTGCTTGTTCTTATGTACGATTCTTTTGATTTTTTTTCGCTTCTCAAATTTTCTCATCGGTTTCCCAATACACAAGACAATCCAAAGTTGCTTGAGTTATCTTTTTTGGTCCGGTGATTCCATAGCTAATTTTTCATTATTACCTTTCATATATCATTTTTCTTCAGTTCGCATCGCCATTCTTTTAGTTTAGTCTGTATTGACTTCAAGCAAAATTTATTGACATTTTTCATATTTGTAGACATCCCCTCTTGATTCATAAATTTAAAGTTTACCTGCTACAATTAAATCATCAACAAATATACACATAAGTATAAAGAGATATACACAAACATGAAATAAAAATTCAAGTAACATGCCATTATTTCCTTCATGCTTGCATAAACGGTTGCTTCCACTTTTTGGAGGGAGAGAAATAACTCTCATTTGTGCATATAATCCAAGTGTTCTAGCAAGTTTTGATGATGGTTCTCCAATTGGTTGGTTTATAATGAACATACATGTCCACTTCATTCCTGGGGGGATGAAAGGCTATCTTCTGAGTTGACCCTCTTGTCTTCCTCATTTTAGAAATAGATGTCAAGGATGCTTGTACATTATTACAATTATTTTCATGTACATCATCAAAATCTCTCTCATCTACTCCATTAGGTGGATGAAATTCATTAGAATATGCTCTATTATCAAGAGGACTTTCTTCTAGATTTTCAGCTCTAAGTGTACTTTGTTGATGTGCTTAACGTCTTTTATTCACTGGAGCACCTGAAACTAATTAGATGATCATAATTTATATTTGTAGAAAATTCATAATATTTTTATGTAGAAAAAAAATCATAACTAACCAAAAGGAGGATTTAGTGTATGCTCATTTTGGGAGATAAAAGTTAGAGTTGAGGTCCTATCATTATGCACGACATTCGTCACTCTTTTTGACCTTGTTTGAGAGAAAATTCTTATGCAATATTTGGCTGGAGCATCTAAAAGAAAGGGTTGGGCTTTCTTTGAAAGCGCCGACGTTTTCTCGGATCGTAGTCGGGTATACCCCACTTTGTACTAGGGATCCCTCCGAGTGCTCGCACCACCCACTCGTAACAATACCTCCCCCTTTATAAAGTCGACGCCCTCGTCGGCTAGGTGCCGATCTAAGTTACGTCCATTCATGTACGACAGGTAAATGGTGTATATATTGATACGCCACATTCGATCAACAAAAGTTGGGCTAAGACACCATTTGTTAGGAATCATTTATCCTTCCTTAAAACCTAGGTATTGAGATAGGGGATTGATCGTTTTCTATGTTCAACTCTTTTGTAGAATCCAATGTGAGATTAAATCCACTAGCAACTCTAATTGGTCGAGAGATTCGCACTCTCTCCGGGTCCTCACACCACCCACCCCTAACAATCTCCCAATTATTCGATCACCAAACAACTCATAGGAACATATAGGATTACAGTGGGGATGCTGTAAGGAGTGGTGACATTAATGTAATATAGAAATATATTCTCCTACCAAGCTAGGATTGGAATCCATAAATAGCTAGCCGTATTGTGACCTAGAATTCGATGGAATAGATCGAGCACCATAATTTCCCAAGTTTTCTGGCAGGCGACTTAACTGCTCTTTCGTGGCTCCCTGTTCACGTGGTTTTCTACATCTGCCGAGTAACCTGGATGCTGGTACTCACGAAACTTCACTTAATTGAAGGCCAGCATGTGATGGAGCCCGCGAGCGCAGGAGGGGAGAGGGGGAATGACCTCCTGGAACTTGCATGGCTTGCGAACTGGGGGTGACTTCAAGATCTCCAGGGATATATACTTTCCAGGCCTGTACATGTTTTTAATTAGATTCCTTTGAGAATATGAAGTAAAGGAATTAATGTTAATAGAATTTATATATAGATTCTCTCTCACTATCAAAATATGAGATTGTGGGAGAATTTAAGGGCGAGAGTGAAAGATAATAGATAGATAACCAGGGTGATACTGATGTGTCTCACCCAATCTCTTGAACCTAGAATCTGATTATCTTGTACCATCCATATATATTTATATAGATGGAGTTTCCTCCAATCTCCGGCAAATATCATCTGGATTCCTGGCGACCAAAGGAAAGTTACCGGACGCGCCAACAGATCAGATTCATGTTTCATGTTCACCGTGCCATCGATCTCTTCTTCTGTACATACTTCATCGAATTAAGATTGGCTGTTCCCTCGTGTGTTCAGGACCGCTGGATCGAGGTACACAAACTATTCACCCTTCAATTGCATGCGCGCATGCATGGCCTTCGCCTCTTCTTATTTGGATATAGTGCAATTAAGCTGATGAAGAAGAAGAATATATAATGTGCAAGCGACAGTCGTACTACTTAATGATGCCTTCGTGATCGATTAACCTTGGGGGCTGCCTAGCTACAAGCTCTGGCAATGGAGGAGAAACAAATGGGATGCACATATGCATGTGGGCAGGGTGGGTTTCGACTATTTTGGTGCCTACCCCGAATTAAATATGACCAGAAAGTGGGTTGAGAAGTAAATTGATCAGGAAGATCTAGATATATGATCAGTCCAAGGGTAAGGATGTGGGGGGTTACTCTGGATGCATGGCTCCCACATCCAACTGATCAATTAGATCTCTGGAGGAACCCTCTGTTAATTATTTTCAAAAGGACCCCTTTAGCTGCATGATATATGTCTACAATTGTTCCACTTCAATTCAAGAGCCTGTCTGTGAATTGGAGAGGCATCCACTGTCATTTCACGATTGCTGTCTGGTCCTCACCTCCGTTGGCAGAGCAGGCCGGCTTGGATGATCACTTTCTTCAGTACTGTGTCACTCAGATCAGTAACTCCAACCTTCCATTGGCAATATCATGAAGGTCGGATATATATATATATATATATATATATACATATATATATATATATATATATATCTGCTGTATTAATTTGACGGGAAGGTGGCAGGGTTGATGGGGTTGGCATCAACTCGATACCACAGACATCAGGTCCCCTCATGCATGATATGCCGCGCGCCAATGAGAGGTCAGGGTTAGTATGAGGAGGCAGTACGTAACGGAAAAGCTCATCCAAGCCAACCTCGACTTTGGACAGAGGCGAGGTGTGAAGAGGAGACAGAAACCCTAGTTGTGAGGGATGCATGGAGGCCAATGGAATAACGTGTGGTTAATTTCTTGTGGGGCTGTCGGCTGGTGTCAAGTCGAGGTTAACCCAACCCCAGTTACATCCTTTAACCCGGCATTGCCTGTGTGCATGGTGGGGGATTTGACGAGGGGAGGTGGGATTCAGCTGCTCTTCTTTAATCCATAGCCCCACCCACATTTATGCACCTCACATGGACGTATAACTTTATCTAGCTAGCTAGGCCTCCTCCCACTGTCAGTCCTCATAAATAGAGGGCGAGGTTTTTGTGGTTGGTTGAGGCTTTGCCTCTTCTCCTTCACCAGTTGGCATTGGTTGAGAGAGGTCATTTAATCATACAGTGGGGGAAGGGGATGGGTGAGCTGCTACCTGCAGCACTCTGACTCAACCACACCAAAACCCTCATCTTAAGGTCGAAAATAACTGTGAGAAATTAAATTAAGCTCAAACAAGTAAAACAAAGATGAAAAGATAGAGGAGAAAAACAAAAGCAAAAAAAAGAGGGAGGGGATGAGGAGCACGTTGAGCTGCTGCGGCCCTGTTGAGCTATGGCTGCCAGACGACTACCTTGCTCGGCGGCATATATATGCATGCCGGAAGGTTGAACAATTTCTTCTTCTTCCTTTTTTTTCTTCTTTGAATCCTGAAGGAAATTTTCGTTAAATATCCTCTACCAGAATAACCAAGACCATTAACCGAAACCTTAACAGGTAATTGAAGAAAGTTAGCTGATACCAACGCATGCACACCTCATACCTTATAGCCATTAATTAAGCGATCTTAATTAACAGGCATCCACGGGAAGAAGGTACTACATAACTGTTGTTATAAAGACGCTTGTCCCCTGCTCGATCTTGATGGGTTGTAAAACATGTACAGAGTTGATTAATTCCAAATGGGACCCCGAGAAGCGTACGTGTTGTTATAATATTGTATCTACCTTGATCAGGCAAAACTATTAATTGCAATGCCGTGGATCCCAACGAAAGCAACAGCTTAAAAGCGCGCTTGGTTTTAATTATGTCGGCAATATAGATCATGACTAGCTAATTAATTATATAATTTCTGTTGTTCTGAGACAGTGATGACGACGTGCAGATCTGGGTCCGGTGCTCCCAAATTGTTGTGACAGACGGTGGTCGGGAAACTGCATTTATATATTTGGCGAATGAAAGGATATCATATATATATATGCTTGTATTTTTATATTTTTCTTCGTCTTCGAGATTTTTAAGGATTAGCTCCTCGAAAATCGATAATTATTTATGACTTCTTATAATTTTGAACACCCCAATTATTAGGCCCCCTCTTCCGAGGAATGATCAGTACTCTTAGAGAAACTGGACGAAGGAGAGCTAGCGTTTTTTTTCAAAAACTAACGTGCGACTCAGAGGTTAAATTAAATTAGTAATCTGAAAGTTTAAGAGAGTTAATTGATCTTTAAATACGATCATGAACTGCAGGAGGCGATCGATGTAATCAAGCGTGAGTTAATAATTATATAAACATCCATCCATCATATATATGAAGAGAAAAGACAGGATAAGATCGAGAAAACTCTTTAGAAAGGATGAAAGGATCACTCACGGTCCTTCACTCCTTTATATGTATATACACACTCGGATCAGGATCAGATCCTCTTTATATCATTCAATTATTGGTCCCGTCGATCACATGATTTACGTACTATCAGCATGGAGCAAAGAAGAAAATATATCTGAAACAGCTAGCACACCCATTTTAGGGTTCACGGCCATGCACACTGGCGATCTATATATGTGACAGACAACAGAAAGTTACCAACCACCATGGAGGCCTGCGAGGCACAGACTTAACCCTGCCCCAGTTTATTATAAAGCGCCCCTCCCACAGGCCTCCCTAGCTGCCCCCAATATTGCCATCCATTTGAGGACTCCTCTTCTTTTGCTTTCTCGATCTCCCTGACACCTCCATGGGCGCCTCCCGGGTTCTCCTCGTCTCACTGGTTGGCCTGCTGGCTCTGGGGACCCTCGCGGCGCCCGCGGCGGCGGCGCGTGCCTTCTTCATCTTCGGGGACTCTCTCGTCGACAACGGCAACAACAACTACTTGGCGACCACGGCCCGCGCCGACGCGCCGCCGTACGGCATCGACTTCCCCACGCACCGCCCTACAGGCCGCTTCTCCAATGGCCTCAACATCCCCGACATCATCAGTAATTAAGCGCCAGCCACTTAATTCACTTCCCTTAATCCACCCCCCCCCCCGCAAACCTACGTGAACAGATCATGCATCTGTTGATGCCCATATATAATGGGTTACGTAGATTCTGTTCCATGTAGTTCTCCGTGGAGTAGCTATGCTGGATTTGTGACTGTGGGTTCTGTCTGATATACGTGGTGTTCGTTCATGGGTAGCTGAGATTATTTCATTCATGTGATGCGCCTCAGGTGAGCACATCGGGTCGGAGCCGACGCTGCCTTACTTGAGCCCTGAGCTCCAGGGAGAGAGGCTGCTCGTGGGGGCCAACTTTGCCTCTGCCGGGATCGGAGTTCTCAACGACACCGGCATCCAATTCGTAAGATCACAAGTTCTTCTTTGTGCTCAGGGGCACAGTAGCAGTAGTATACCTTGTTGCAGGTGGTCATAATATACATATATATATATATATATAGGAGGGGCCGGATCGGATTAATAATGGTTGTGTTGATTGAGCAGATGAACATAATAAGGATAGCGAGGCAGATGGAGTTTTTCCAGCAGCACCAGCAGAGGCTGGCCGCCCTCGTCGGCCCGGACGAAGCTCTGAGGGTGGTGAACGGGGCGCTGGTGCTGATCACCCTCGGCGGCAACGACTTCGTCAACAACTACTACCTCGTGCCCTTCTCGGCCAGATCTCGCCAGTTCGCCCTACCCGACTACGTCGTCTACGTCATCTCCGAGTACAAGAAGGTCCTCGCGGTATGTGCATTCGACGCCATTAGTTTCTTCCACTTTCTTCGATGTGAACCGTTAGAATTTGATCACAAACTATATATATTAACGTAGTTCTCAATTAATCATTATCTTAGGTCAACTAATCTTTATGATTCATTCTTTGGGTAGAGTTGGATTTGCCCGTATACACTCATGATTGCAGGTTGTCCAGACGTACACGATAGCCAATGGCGGTCGGACCCAATTCTCTCTACTCATCAAAAACAAAAAAACAAAAAAAGTTCTGTGGCTATTGTGTACGTACGTCTGGACAGCCTGTAATTATATATATTATATATATAATATATGTTTCCCCAGTCAATGATAATTAATGATCTTCGTTTAGGAACAGGAAAAATTGACGTTAAGGGAATTTGTTGATTCTTTAACCGTTGAAATTTTTAGATCGTCGAAAAGCATCTAGAAGGATGACAGGATATGGCTTCAATGTACATTACATCGTTAATTTGTGTAGGGTACGTAGGATACAATAAAAAAGTTAATTAAGGAACCGCATTAATTTCTCCCCACACTGTTTGTCAAACTCATGTTAGTAGTCTGATCTTATCATTGGAATGCCGAGATGAGCTCGCTCGACCCCAAGGTTAATTAGTTTAATTTGGTGTTCCTTAGTAATGGCATGCATGGTACCAAACTTAATTAAGTTTGACATTTTTCAGAGGGAAAGAGTGGGGTAAACAAGGTGATAAAAGGTGTGTAGAGCCGTACGATGCATTAATTCCTTAGAATATAATGATTGTTTAGATGAAAAGACTATGATCTAGCTAGCTAGTTTTTTGAATTTTTCTGCAAGTTGATCTATAAATTATTTGAATTTGCATCCTATACTGAAACCCTATATAATTAATCTGAGATGAAGCATCCCATTGATGGCAACCACCTCACGCCCTGCTGCCCACTTTATTACGTCACTGACAGGAACAGTGCCCCAACAGCTTCTTCAATTGCTAGCTGCTATCGGCAAAAGATATATCACACCCCGGCCCTCCCCGTTCTCTCCAATGTGCATCTGCTCCCACATTAAATTCTAGGACCAACACCTACCCAGTGAATTAAATCGGCCCATTTTACTGTTCCATATTCTACATGTGTGTGTGTGTGTGTGTGTGTGAATACGAGGGTTAATGAAAAGAAGAGAAATTACAAATTAAGGTTTTGCTGCCTAGTTTTCAACCCTTTCTCGATCTCGGGGTTGCAGTACTTGCACAAGCGATTCCTGGTGAGGCTAGTAACATATATCCATGTCCTTGGTGACCAGTGGAGTTCGATTTTCAGACACTGATCGAGAAGAAGATCTTAATTAATTTTCGTCCAATTAAACAAGCCCCGCTGTTTCTTTGCTGTTTGAGGTCATGTTTGGGCAGCTCCAATATTTCTGCAGCAGTTATATATATATATATATATATATATATATATCTCACTAGATCGATCGTCACCAGGCAGCACCTGCATGCAGCACCACGAATGTGTGGGAATTCTGACGTGTACCTCCCTCTGCAGAGGCTGTACGAGCTGGGAGCACGCCGGGTGCTGGTGACGGGGACCGGCCCCCTGGGCTGCGTCCCGGCGGAGCTCGCCCTGCGCAGCCGCGACGGCAACTGCGACCCGGAGCTGCAAAGCGCCGCCGGCTTGTTCAACCCCCAGCTCGTCCGGATCATCAACGAGCTCAACTCCGAGATCGGCTCCCCGGTCTTCATCGCCGCCAACGCCTTCAACATGCACATGGACTTCATCACCAGCCCCGAAACCTACGGTATAACGCCGGCGGCTCCCCCACCCATGCACCATCTAACGCTGCTCTCTCTCTCTCCCTCTCTCTCTGCGTTCTAACAGGGAGCTAGCTAGCTTGATCTGTTGTTATACATAAATGTATGGCAGGCTTCATCACGTCGAAGGTGGCGTGCTGCGGGCAGGGGCCCTACAACGGGATCGGGCTGTGCACGCCGGGGTCCAACCTCTGCCCCAACAGGGACGTGTACGCCTTCTGGGACCCCTTCCACCCCACCGAGAGGGCCAACCGCATCATCGTCAGCCAGTTCATGACGGGGTCGCTGGACAAAATGCACCCCATGAACCTGAGCACCATCCTGGCCATGGACGCCCGCACCTAGCCATGCATCGCCGCACCCGCTGGCTCCAGATCATGCGCAGCCCCCGGCTGGCTGTGCTGGTCGTCGACGTCGTCTTCACCATTCCTCTCTCATTGCAAGCACTCACCTCCATGTCTGTCATCTGAACTCTGATTCCTTAGTCAGTTCCATGGTCGGGACTTAAATATGAGATGATTCGAGAAGTGTACGTAGATGCATGTGTTTATTGGGTGTAGCTTTTGCATGTGTGGGTGATCTGAGCTACGGGGAAGGGTCTCTCCTTCCACAGATGTATACTACAGCAACTTAATTTATTGTTCCGTAGAGAGCAGAACTACATGATCATTCCCATAATCCATTCGACGTGATCTCTCAGTGGGATGTCTGAGAGGCTCTGACGTTGTCTGGAGACCCCCTTCATTCTTCTCTTGAGCAGCTCATTCATCCAATGAAATTGGCCAGGATTAATTTTCTTCTTCTGTGCTCTCTCTTCTGCTGTTTAATTAATTATATAATCATGTGTGGAACCATGCATTTGGGCCGGTGTTCTAATATATAATAAGCAAACGTGTTAATCGGTGATGTTATGGACTCTTTTGTGTTCTTCAAAACATCCGCTTCCTGGTTAAGCCTCCAATCTCGACTCGAGTACCAATTAAGTACCTCCATTCTGAGTTACGAAGAAATCGTCCAATTGTTATGTTAGAGTCTCTCTCTCTCTCTCTCTCTCTCTCTCTCTCTATATATATATATATATATATATATATATATATATAAACAAAAAAGGGGAAAAAAGGAAGTTGGGCGCTCTCTTTGGGTCTTCCTACAAGAGGAGTGTTAAGTGGCCACATATATTAAAGTGGCAAGGCACCCTTAATTCTGCGATTAGTTTGCGTAAGTTTTGACGTCAGCTAGTAGACGAAAAGCCGAGCTCTCATTGGTGGAAAGAAGAAGCTGATGTAGGCCCTCGAGTGATGTATATATATATGATAGATAATTTCAGATAAGAAATAAAAAATGTTTAAAATAGCAGATTAATTTCTCGTCGCTTTATTTCCTTTTAAAGTTGTAAAATTGAATAACCCAATAGTCTTAACAATTAAAATACTAAAACTCATAATTACGTGCCTCTGGCTACTCGTTCATATTTGTCATTATTGATGTCTCAGATTTAAAACTTACGTATGTGAAAAATATGTTACAGTTTAGTAAAGTGAAAATAAAAATAAAACTATATTTAAAATAGTACTAGAACCTTCTCCACATACCGCATAAGTTGGACGTCCTTCCTACTAATGAAATCTTTAACATTAACCTCCCCTCGCCTCTCCTTCGCTCAGGCCTTTAAAAAGAAGATCAACCGAGAATCGCCCGGTCCGTTATCAGCTCCTCCTTCGGCTCTTATCCCTGTGCTTCCTGTTCAGGAGTTTACTCCTCCGTCTCCTAATGGCGGCCTCCAACTTCCTCAAACCATTCGGGTGCTCACTGCTCTCGAGCTCGAGCCTTGCGAGAGGTTCCCTGACCTCGCCACTGCCCATGCACGCTTCGTGGGGACCTACGACCATGATCGCTCGCGGCCGGGTTTGAGGACGGATGGCGGTGCACCCAACCCTCCGGCTGATGGTATCGTCAAGCTCCCTATTCTCCTTCAGCCTCTTACTATCCCTGACCTCCAGCCGTCCGGCCCCGTTGACTTCACTACCGTTCATATCAACTGGGTCGGCGTGCAAGACCAGGATCGTTCCCGTCCTCCTTCCAAGCCCGATCGTGTCAACACCGGGAGTTCTCTACGCAGATCTAACTCTACGAGCTCTACTCGATATCGAGACTTTGTTTAGTGTTTGGCCTCTTTGGCCTCTTTTGGTTTTCGGGCCCTCGGGCTATTTGTTTGTTCTCCATCCCTTGCTTGGGTGCTGTCTCTATCCACGTACTCCTCTATATTTTTACTGCTTTCATTAATGGAAATTCGTTTGCCTTGTGGCCGAGGTGACACGTCTTGTCTCTTCCGTAATGAAGGGATCGATGAACGGACTCCCTCGTCTCCCACCTTCAAAGTATTACCTTTCAATTAAAAAAAAATCTTTAACATTAACCTCACATATTCATCCAGTCCAGTGGCCAATCCCCTTATCAGATTTATTTAACTTTGATACTGAGAAAACCTAAACTTAGAAATCGGAAGATGATGAGTCGCATCCCTCTGAACGTAACTGTAACATATAATAAAACGAAGCACAACTGTTTGTCACTTCCATCTAATTATGTATAGCGTTATGTTCTTCATGTAAACACGGTATCTCAGGTTTTAGATGGACCAGTCTGAACCTGTAGGAAATTAAACTAGCTTTGGTTCGATAGAAGAGCGGGTTACATGCATACGGATGGATCTTCTAACATGTGTTCAAACTAAGGGTGCGTTTGAGAATCACGCTTGCGAGAATTTCAATGACTGAAATCTGACAAGATTTGAGCGCTAACAAATGTCTCATGACATATCTCAATTTTTCAGTTGATTAAAAATTCGGAAGAAAGAGAAACATAGATAAAAATAACTAATGATCCTCTTAATCTTTCGAAGGTGGTGGGAGGATTATAGAGATTTCTCGTGACGAGAAATTCATCTCCTGTCAGAATTTTGTTTGACGGACGGATTATTTACAAATCTCACGCACAGGTTATGTTCTCAAACGTAACCTAAGGGAGCATTTGGTATTGATTGGAGATCATGGATTCTTTTTCGTAATTCAAGAGGAGAGTAAAAACTGGTGACATTAACTTTTTTGGTAACATTTATGGGTGGCTAGGATTCTAATGAAATATTAAGTAATCCCCCTCCCGCCTATAAGCCGTCCTATACGCAATCTAAATGGTTTCGAGTCAAATCAGGTCAAGTTGATTGTCAGAGTTAGATGATGCATACGATACTGTGGGACAAGAAATTAATTATGGTATCGTAATTAAGTCAATTAATTAATAAATTAAGGTTTATGAAGTTATGTTAAGGTGTATCACATTATCAGCTTGGGCTAGAGATAGAATTCCGACGACGGGATTGATTGGTTTGTGATTGAGTTGAGGTCAGTCTAGCATCATCTTTATAGTGGGATTAGATGTCACTTCAACAAAAAAAAGTACGGAAGAACCTACTCAACCTGGGTGTCAACTACAAAAACATGTCAATTCTGATTGGGTTACATGATCGAACTATGACTAATTGGGATATTTGGTTAATCTTACGTTTGTGACGTGCAGTCATCAAGTCCAATTTGGTTGCTAATTAATTAGATTCATTGGAAATTTTATAGGGTGTTTGGTTTCAATCTTTTCTCTATTTTTTTTCTCAAAAAAAAAATTTAGAAAGAGAAATCTACTCAAACACGTTCGATAAGACTTATCCCATTTTTTAAGACATAATTAATCTTATCCCGTGCAAATCTCCCCTAAAATAAAAACACATCCATAGTAAATTTTTTTCGAAAGAATCACGCACGACACCCACAATGTCGACTTCGCTCTTCCCTACTACTTCGTCGACTTCGCTCTTCGATGTTTGCTCACAACATCTCCGCCTTCCATGTCGTCGACTTATTCCCGAGGGTGAAGAAGCCAAGCTTGATGCTCTTGTCGACTGAGACGAGGGAGTGGCTGTCACCGACTTGTTCCCGGGAGCGATGGTGTCTTTGGCCGTTGAGGGGGAGAGGAGGATGGTGAGAAGAAGCGGCCATCCGGCGTGCCTTCCCATGGACCCCACCCGCTTGCGAGACCAGCGAGATCCCTTCCACGACGGAGATGGATAGATTTGGGATGGGGAGATCGGGATCTCGGAGCCCTGGAGGGACCTGTGGAAGTGTATGAACGGAGGAGCTCTCTCTACACTGCGATGGCAGCCCCTTCTCTGTCTCTCTCGTCGGGGCTCGCCGGGAGGAAGGGAGAAGGGAGGGTGGGGGCCTTTGGAATTATCCCAATGTTGGTCGGTGGCGAGATCGTCCTAATTGTTTGAGCAATCTCCTCTGTTGGACGGAGATCAGATGGTTTTCGCGCTGGGGCAGTGGAGGTTAGTGTGCTGCTGATGGATCTGCAAATGTTCCATGGTTGGGAATCCAAAAGGACAATTGGTGAGGAGAAGAGGACAAGTGGCCGCATGATGGGCAGGTGAGTGCAGGGCAGGGGGCGGTTGGAGGGTGCAAGGTGAAGGGGGGCCACAAATGAGCACCGGGCGGTGGAATATATCCTACGTGGGTGGCAACGGACAGGGAGGAAGGGGAAGAAGGAGCGGCGGTTGGTGGCCCGACGCCTGGGGGGGGGGCGGTGATGGTCGCCCAAGATGAGGCCGATGGGGGTGGCGATCGAGAGCTATTGGCGAGTGGGCGGCTAGGGTTACGATCGTGAGGAAGAAGAAGGAGGAGGAGAAAGATGAAGGGAGAGGAGAGAGAAAATCTTCGATTGCGACATGATCCCACAATCGAAACTGATCGAAATAGACCCAGTCAGATACGATGGATAGGGAGAAGCTAGATTACGGTCGGGAGATGGTGCCGGAGTTCGTGGCGGAGCCAAAGGCGGCGTGCTCGATGGTATGCATAGGAACCCACGAGTACCTGGCACCGGAGGCCGCATCCGGCGAGTGCCACGGCGTTGCCGTCTATTGGTGGGTCTTCAGGGTTTCTAGAGTCATCAGCTTCCAGGTTGTTCTATCAAACAGATTCACACAAAATTTAAAAATTGTGATATTTTTGCCAAGTATATAGTTATCTGTTTTCGTCAATTTTAAAAATTAAGTTAAAAATTGACATAACATAATCTTTTAATTAGAAAGAACTTAAAAAAAAAAAGCTCCCGAACACCCTATTAGTCATCTACTCAATTATTTAATTCTACCAGCAAATCTGATCTATTAAAATATTAATATAATCTTGGGCCTACTCACGTAACCACGACACAATGAGTCATCCGGATTTTGGTGCGTTGTAACGAAACTTCCCAGAGGGTCATGGCGCCAAATTGTTAACGTTGAGAACTTGACTTTGTTGAATTATTAACCCTTATCCACATAGCAACCTCGATGTCCCTAATTTGAGGTTTGAAGGACTATTAAAATCACAAGCTGCTCCAAATCATTAGAATACTTCTCCTTCGAATGATGCCTACCATGATGGCCACAAGCATTGGATCCAGGGAGAGCATGGAGGCACATCACATGATCCAAATAATTGGAAAAATCCAATGGCCACGTATGGACGGGAGCTTGGGACAAAGCTGGACACACATCTTTAACGTGGGTTATAACAACCAACGCAATGTATTTAAATGGGCGCGTCCAAACAGACGGGTTCTTTCGGTGCCTAAGTGGGCCTGCTTCCCACTGCGGGATGCGGGAGGCATCAGCAAGAAATCTTTCGAAAAAGACTCATGTCTCCCTTGACCATAACTTCTGGTCCGTTCAGGGATATCTCATCCTACTCGACTTTAACCGGTAGTCAAACTCGCCCTTAGGGTTTTGAATAGGTAACGCTTTCATCTTCTTTTGTCTCGGTAATTAGGAAAATGGGCATATTTTGCAAATCATAGTTTCATAGGTAAAAGGATGTGTGGAGATCAAATTAGATGATTCAATTAGATTACTAGACATTGCCACTCAAGCGCGGGACAAGGAGCCCGTCACCTGGACTAGACATTTAAATTTAAGTGTCCGAAATTTTAGTCCCATATCAGAAATCCCCTTTCTCCGGAAGAGAGAATCATCTATGAAGCAACTAGCGCTCAACTAGATATGGATATCTCAAAAAGGCATGAAATCCCTCCTTTTCCTAAATTTCTAAGTTCAAATTTGACTTGACCGTCGGGAGAGTTATCTCCCACAATCACCCAAAAAATCTCGGACATTTATGTGGTCTTATAGGGCACGGACTCATACATACGGTAGCCTCCTCTCAGACTCGGATTCTAATAAACCCTAAACCACCAATGTGATTGTCGTTCTTACTCAAACACTGAGACTTGGCTACATCACTAACTATTTAGTTATCAAGATCTTTGAGGCCCTCTTTGATCGGAGAATGGGTTAAGGGAGATATCATAACCCGGGTTAGGGTGTATCAAAAAATAAATAATATTACTTTAATTATATCCAGGTTATCTTATTCCACCTTTTTACTAGAATATGTTTAATCCACATTTTTAGTCCTTAACCAATTTTTTTGTCGGAATATCTTGTACGTGTAACCAAATCAGATAGGATGAATAAAGATGGAATATACCACCTTATTCTCCAACCAAAAGGGGGTCTGAATGAATAAAACAGGACGTAAGGTGCTGAAGCTGATGTCCATGACATCAGCCAGTGTATTTTCTTCCCTCGTGTTTACTCAAGGCGATGTTCATGACATCAATTGGAGTAATTTTTACACATGTTTCTGACCATTTGAAGGGCTTAGACCTGATACAATATTTGGATTATGAGTTGGACTTCGTTTTGGAAATAATTGCTGTAATTATGATTTAGATGACAAGCAACTAGGCACCCGAGGCACTGAATCTAGTCATAATTAAGAATCACCATTTTTGTTTTTCGGATTGTCATCGGAAGATTCGGGTTTTCTTGGCACCAAACATCCACACTGGCCGATTTGACACGTGAGATGAGAATAATAAAAAAGTATCACTTCTAATGATTGAATGCTCGGTCCTCTTATAATAGAGGGTGAATTCTTTACATTTTCCAAGGAGTGCTACTATACTGTTTTTTTTAATATAAAAAAGAGAAAAAAAAGAAAGAAGGCGTAAAAGAAAACAAAGCCTACGAGGCGATGACACGTGGGTGCCCAACCAGGGCAGGCATCTACAGATTTTCCTAACACGTGCCGAATTGGTCAGGTCAATCCAACCAGATTAATGCATCAAAATTGTGTGTTGCTGGTCCAACTTGCAAACCTGGGTCTTCGGATTCCTACGGTGGCATAATATCCGGGATTGAGGGATAAAACCAGGAACGACGGGTCCACGATGCGCACCAGCTGGCCGAGCCCACAGAACAGTAACGCACCGGATCCGGGGTCACTGACACCCCCCACTTTACACCCCGGACTCCCCCGCCTCTCCGCTCCTCTCACTCTCACGAATCCACGTCGGGCATGAAGCTGGAAAGATTTATTTCCCCTTCTTGAATCGAGAATGGAGCCCGGCCTGATGTGACGGAGCCACCAATTGACCCGCTGCTGCCCGAGAGTGGAGCCCGGGGGGGGGGGGGGGGGGGGGGGGGGGGGGGGGGGGGGGGGGGGGGTTGCACCCCGGCGTCGCCCTCGCCAATTGGTCACAGCTGCCTTTCCAATCCCCACAGAGACGCATCCCAAGTTCCCAACGCAAGATGGAATCAGCGGGGAACAGGACAAAGCCTAGTTCAACCAGGTCTCCTGTTACCGATTCGCACGTTAATGGAATATAGATAT
Source organism: Amorphophallus konjac (assembly GCA_022559845.1). NCBI lineage: Eukaryota > Viridiplantae > Streptophyta > Magnoliopsida > Alismatales > Araceae > Amorphophallus > Amorphophallus konjac. Next base: position 35,484,844 of record CM040127.1, read on the forward strand.
GCTTATATTTATGAAATTTATATGTTGTAGCGACAGAAAAATAGTTCTTACATCATTTACCACTTTCTCTATTTATTTATTGGAGAAGTCGTCTCGCACCCGTACATGTCTATAAACACCAAGAAACTAAGGAGGCGTCAGAAGGAGTCCCGGGTGTTATCCTAAGGTACAACCCTCCGATGCTTAAATCAGCAAGGGATCAACGAGTAATAAAGAAGAGTGAAATGAGGGAGAAGTAGAGACCGTAGTAGACGATCCAAGAGGTGCGTAGATCCTCTGCACGCGTGCTCGCCGCTCCCAGCGGGTGCTCGGAGAGTGCTCGCTGGGTGGTAAGGCCGTGCAGAAGGAGGACTCTCTCTGGACGTGGCGGATAGCCTCTCTGTAGTCGTGGTGCCTCTGATTGCTCTATTCTCAGTGGGAAACTCTTTGGTGAAAGTATCTACCGTGTTCCTTCTCTTGCGTAGTAGTATGGAGTTTAGTAAAGGAATCTACCGTGTCTCTTCTCTTCCGTCGATGTCTCTTTTATATGGGTTGTCCTGGAGCGAGGGACCTCATCCCTTGAGAGAGAAGGGTCTGCTTAGTAGAGTAACATTCCCCCGCTATATTGGCGGGAGTTTCCCGTTGGGGGGCGATAGCCTCGGCGCCGACCGGTCCCTGGGCGAGTCTTACGGAGCTCATGGCGGGTGCTCGCCCGTTACGGGGTCAATGCCGACGTCGTGGGGGCAACGGCCGGTCGTCGGAGTGTCCTCCGGCGAGAACTTCGCTTGGGCCGTAGCCGTTGAGCGTCGTGGAATCCGATACTTTGCTGGGCCGGACTTCCTCTTATTGGGTTGAGCGCATGTGCTAGTCTCGTGATCGGGCTTAGCACGCTCGAACCTTAATGGGCCGTCTGTCGTTGGGCCGTATCTGGGCCAGACCATATTTACCCTCCTCATACGTAAACCCCAAAAATCTTTATAACAAACTCCTTATGCCTCTCTTGTCAACGGCCCCTCCCGTTGGTTTGGTTAACTCTAGGTGAGTTAAGAGAGAGAAAATGACTAACCTACGCCTGAGAACTCTCTCACTCTACTCTCACTCTCTAATGTAGCGCTCTCTCTCTCTCTCTCTCCCTCACTTAACTTCAATCACTCTGATCACAAGATCTTCTCTAGCTACAAGGGGAGATCCAACAAGTACAAGATCGGAGTCTTGGACCAAGTCACTGGTTGACAGCCATACTTCTTCTATGAGTTACTGGGGTGCTCCCTCGGCAATGCAGACAAGCGCTAGTGGCTGAAGGGGGGAGCTACCTCATGGTGGCCACGCTATTCCCCAAGACATACAACTATTGCATGGAGCTGTTAGACTTTTGAGAGAAACGAGTGATCTGGTCTTGGTCGGACGTCACCACGATCACCTCCTTGGAAGAGAAGTGGGTGCTGGACACCATCACCATGGAGGAGAACATGTCCATATGTGTGGTGAACCAGTATGACATCTTGGGGTTCATGGACCTCCGGAGCAATGGCGCCAGCGGGGGAGAACTGTGGTGGATCTCCTAGAGCCAGCTGATGAAGGGGAAGATACCCGACGAGGAGTTGTGCTACCCCAAGTTAGCGACGCATGGGGGGAAACTCTTCTCCTCCATGAACGACAACATCTCCGTGTTCTGTGTCCCGAGCGGGTGCTCACCTCCAGGCTGGGGGTAGAGCTACCACAGCTCCATCTACGACTTCTCCATTTGAGGGGACAGGCTGTTCGCCCTGAACAGCGAGGATAATGTGCTCGACTTGTGGGAGACGCTATCTTCAACCATCATCTAGGTTCCACTCTCTAATCGAGGCTGGGGCGAGTATGCATATGTCTATCCCAATCATAGAGGCAGAGGCAATGAGCGCCAGCACCGTGGTGAACACCTTCGTTAGCCTAGAGCCGACGTACGTGGCATTCAGCCCCTCTCTAACACTCTCCTCCCATCCCCTCCGACTGCCCTCCCTCCCTCGCCCAGCCGTCCCCTCTCTGGTCCCCCTCTCCCTCCCTCTCCTGTCAACCCTTCACCTCAAGGGCCACATCCCACACTCTCTCTCTCTCTATGCATGTCGGGGGTGCCGACGTTCAGCCCCTCTCTCTCACTCCGCTCCCTTCCCCTCTGACCACCATTACCTGTGTTGGGTTCGACAAGTTCTTCATGGACACGGCGGCTCTCTGCCACCCCTTTTGGCGTCTCCTCCAGGACCGCCACCCGACATCCTCGTCTTCGGCATCCACTTCCTTTGGACAGCCCACCTGGCCCTCAAGCTTTGCATTGTGGAGGCCCTGCAGCTCCATGGGTCGCATGTGAGCATCGTAGGAGAGGACAAGGCCTTCGTTGTGGATGCCCTACATTCGAACTCCACCAGGCCACCCTCCCCCATCTCTGTCACCCTTGTGCCACATCCTGCAACGACCATTGGTGAGGGCGTGACCGAGTTGATGACATTGAAGGTAGGAGAAAGTGGTAGAGGAAGGGAGGAGGTCAGACTAGGTTGGAGCTGTCATGCGTGGGCGCCAGGGCACCGATCGCCTAGCCTCCTCTCTGGTGGGGGTAAAATGGAGGAAGGGAGGGATATGGGAGTGAGAGAGGAGGGGGAGGGGATAGAATCGTAGGCTGGTGGGGGTAAAACGGTCTAACCCTACGGGCTGTTAGACGTAATATAACTTCAAGGACATGGCTACTTGACTTAAGATATTTTGGAGATTTACGAATAAATTCTATAAAAATAGAGACATAGCGATAATTCATGTATTTTTCAAGAGTATATGAATAATTTTCCTTTTTGGGGATTGTAGCGACATGAAAATGGTTCCTAGGCCACGTACCACCTTCTCTATTTATTTATTGGGGAAATCATCTCGCGCCCGTAGATGCCTACACACACCAAGAAATCAGAAGGGCGTCAGAAGGAGTCCCGGGTGTTACCCTAGGGGACAACCCTTCGATGCTTAAGTCAACAAGGGATTCAATGAGCTATAGAGAAGAGTTAAGTAAGAGAGAAGTAGGGGCCGTAGTAGTCGATACAGGAGGCTTGCAGGTCCTCTGTACGCGTGCTCGCCGCTCCCAGTGGGCTCTCGGAGAGTGCTCGCTGGGTGGTAAGGCTGTACAGGAGGAGGAGGCTCTCTGGGCGTAGTCGATGATCCCTCCGACGAAGGGGTAGGCCGAGTAGCTCTCTTCTCTGTGGGGAGCTCTGGTGGCGGAAGTATTCGATGTATCTCCTCTTGCGTAGTAGTGCGGGGTTTAGTAGAAGAATTAACCGTTCTCTTCTCTTCTGTGGATGTCCCTTTTATATGGGTTGTCCTGGAGCGAGGGCCTCATCCCTTGATGGGGAAGGGTCAGTTTAGTAGAGTAATGTTCCTCCGCTATGTTGGCGGTAGCCCCGGCGTCGGCCGTTCCCTGGGCGAGTCTTACAGCACTCATGGAGTGTGCTCGCCCGTTACGGGGTCAAGGCCGACGTCGTGGGGGCAACGGTCGGTCGTCGGAGTATCCTCTGGCAAGAACTGCACTTGGGCCGGCCTCATTGGCGTCGTGGAATCCGATGCTCCTTTGGGTCGATGATCCTCTTACTGGATTGGGCGTGCACGCTCGCCCCTAGCGTGGGCTCAGCGCTTCCAAACCTTAATGGGCCGCTCGCGCCTGGGCCGTTCTTGGGTCAAACCAGATTTACCCTCCTCACTTCCCCCCTACTCTTAGTTGCCGAGCACTCGTAGGGGACTGAGAGTAGCCCAAGAGAGGGTTCTTCTGGAGGGTGTGATCCGAAGGTGATTTCCTCGTACGGAGGGAGTTGGTGGCTTCAAGGCCTGCTTGGCGCCCAAGGCGCCTATGGCGGTGGCAGAGGCCACGCTGGCAATGATGACGCCGGGTCTTGTCTTTTTTTAGGGATGTGGGCTCAGAATGGTCGCCTGGCCTCGGTAGTCGTACCGCCATAGCGGCAGGCGTCCCTTCGCCTGACCCTCAGGGGGCAACCGTTGGATTGTAGTGGATGGTTTATAAGGAGTGTTGTGAGGTTTTTCAAAAACCATACCCACATCTCGCTGGTCGCCGCGCTTCGTCGTAGGCTTCTGCTTCCCTTTGCCTGGTGAGGATCCTTATTTCTCAATTCTTCTTTTCTGCGGTAGTGATGCCTCCACGCAGGAGAACTCTTAGCGTTGAGTCTTCCTCTTCGGAGGAGATGCCTCAGAGTCGATGCGGTGCGCCGAGCACCTCAGGTGCGGGCACTAGTCGGCCTGACTCGCAGCCCTTAGTGGCCTACCGGGTGTTCCAAGGGTTGCGGGAGACCTTCCAGATTCTCCCTGAGTACGATATCATCTTTCCCGCCGTGGGAGACGATCTAACGAGTCACCCCATCGGCAGGATCATGATCCCGGTGGCCTCCTTCCAGGCAGGTTTTCGTATTCCGGTCCACCCTTTCATTTCGACCGTCCTCTATCATTACGGGCGGAGCCTTGGGAGTATAACTCACAATTCTTATAGCATTCTCTGCGGGTTTGTCTATGCTTGCCGTAGAGCGTCGGTGGTGCCGAGCGTCGACTTGTTCCGGCAGTTTTTCCTCCTCCAGAGTTGCCCGTCCGACACTCATTTTGCCTACTTCAAGGCTCGGTCTAATAACCATTTTATCTCTGTCTCCCGTACCGCATCCAACCATAAGAGATGGGCGGAGCAGTATGTATACCTGATCAAGTCGAAGGACTGGGAGAGAGCCTCCGATGGTTGGATGCGGGGCAGCTTTCCTCGCCCGTGGCGCGATACGAAGTCTTCCCTCAACGTCGAGGGTCGTCGGGATCTGAAAGCGGTTTACCGGTACCCCTTAGTCGATGCAGACCACGTCTTGACTCCGGCGCTGCTTCGAGAGCTGGAGTTGTGTCCCCTGTTGCCGCAGGGTACTGGTCTTGTCTCCCAGTAGGGATGCGGCAGTAGTGGCTGATGTCAGACTAACCTCATCTTTGTATTTCCAGGGGCGACTGAAGCCTTGGGTTGTGTAATGACCCGAGAATCCGATTACCGGGAGAGACCCGATAACCCGAGACTTGAACCGCCGCCCACGAGCCGGGAGGGCTCGGAAGGGCTAAAAGGAGTGTGGAGGCACAAAGAAATAGGAAATAAAGCAGGACAATACAATAATTAACAGAAATAAATAAACAGCTACAGCTACAATAGAGTCTAGTCCAATATAAAGTACAGTCTAAAGCAGTAAAAACGTACCACATGCCGAGTGAACACTCGGCCCGGCGAGCTAGCAATTGAGAACCTCCGCACCGCGCCCTCGAATCTCGAGGAAGAACCGCCACACCTGAAAAGCAGGGAATGAGTCTCCAAAACAGAGACTCAGCAGGGATCTCGTGGAACCCAAACCGGAAACAACGGCGGTAACGGAAAGGAAAGCTACAACAATAGCAGGAACAGTGAACCGGTGGCCGGTCAAAACTCGGCACTACAACTACTCCTACTGTACCAGAAACACACCCCGATCTCGCAGTCGAGGCTACCGAACTACACTAGTACCGCTTATCGAAGTAAAAACCCACGGCAACCACGCAGAAGAGGCCTATCTCCCAGGACACGGCCAACCTGGACACGCTGTCCAAGGTGCAACCTTGACCACCTGGTCACGGGTACCGCACAACAAGACGCAACCTCGGTAAAGCTACTAGCACCAGTCTCACGGCACGAAAATCGACACACGTGCCACGGTGAGACAACCGAAACTTAACTGTCAACACGATCGAAAACCCGAAGGTCGAAGTCACAGAAACTGACAGTTTGTCGCTCTCGACTCGACAGGAGTACCTCCCACTAAAAGCACAGTCGGTAGTGTCCCCTGACGTCTTACACTGCACCGCAGGTGAACTCCCTAACGTGGTAGCGCCTACCAGAGGCATGGACACCAAACAAGTAACCACAATGCAAGTGACTAGCTGGGGTCACGCCCATCGACGTGGGTCCAACCACCCCCAACCACGTGTGCACACACAGACTATGCGTCCCTGGTCTGGCCCTCTGACCGGTTTTTCCCTCAGCCGAACTCTGGCTGCAAGACGTGGGGCCCGATGGAAACCGGTCCAGAAACCGTCTCTAAGGGTAGCCTCTCCACCACTCCCTGGTGGGACCACACGCGTGTAAGCAGGCTACGACTAGTGGAGGGTCACTGAGAGAGTAGACTCTCAAGTCGATGGAAAACAACGTCCGAACCCGACGAAGTACGGGGACCGTCCCACGTACCAGCACCGTCGCACGGTGACCACAGTCGGAGAAGAAATGGGACTCACAGTCCACGGGCCGCACACTCGGCCACGTAGAAACGTGGAAACACGGTTCCCAAGGTAGCTCACAGGACGCCAAACCAATCCCACTCTCAGGAAAAGGCGGGAACCCTCCAGCCCCAGGCTAGCAACTGGACTCGCAGTCCAAGGCCACACGCATGGCCCAAGCGGAAAGCACAGAGCATGATTCCCGGGGCAACCAACAAGCTGCCACGTCGATAACTGGACACACAGTCCAAGGCCAAACACATGGCCCACTCAGGAATCATCTTCCAGGAAAACTCATAGCATGTGGGGGAAACCCTACCGCACCCCCACCGACACACGGTGACTCGGTCTAGCGTAACACGAAAGCCCGACACACGAGAAGTCACCCAGACTCTCAAACCCACGGGCACGCTAAACGAGGTAGCATGGTCCTCCCGACACCCTCAAAATACGGACACAGAATCTCACGGGTGTCTGGGACACTCACGAGACCGCAGGTCGACCACCGGGTCCCAACCGGGTCGACCGGGGATCCACACATCACAGAACAAGGCGGAGAACACGAAAACTCACCTCGGCGCAACACAGAGCATGACGGTCTAACCTTGGGCCGTCACAGTTTGTAACGGTCCAAGTCTCGACCGTCACAACCACTCTAACGCACCAAGAAATGGCAGTCAGACGCTCGGTGCAAACCGCTTGTGACGCGCCGACCCTGGTGCATCACAGTCTCTGACGCGCCAGCCCTGGTGCGTCACAGTCTGTGACGCGTCAGACCTGATGCGTCACACGATAAAATGAAACCAACTGTGACGCGTCCAGCTCGGTGCGTCACAGGCTGTAACGGACCAACTCTGGTGCGTTACACGGTGGGAACGCGTCTGCTCTGACGCACCCATACAGGGGCGTTACAAGTCTGTGATGCGCCAGCCTTGGTGCGTCACAGGCCTTGACCCCGAACAGTCAAAACAAACAACTGAAAGCCGACGGTCAGATTGTCCATGATGGTCCAACCCAGGCGCGTCACAGCGCCGTGGCGGTCTATCGTGGGACCGTCACATGCACAGACCACCGAAGAGGCTAAACGGGCCCTGTGATGCACCCACATTGGGGCGTCACAGGCTGTGACGGTCTCTGGAAGGACCGTCACACCCGTCCGAGAGCGAAACGGCGGGAAACAACCCAAAAATCTGATCCACGCCCCGATCACCCCCGGGTGATGGGGAAACAAAGGGGAATCCATCCTCAAGCCCCTAGGCATGCATCTAAACCCCTGGATCAGCCAAAAACGCCGTAAAACGAGAGATCTGGCTCACTCCATGGATTTTCCCCAAATGCGGAAATAAACCCGCTCGGCTCGTCACGGCCTACGAAACTCGCGGGGAAGGGAAAGCACGAGCTATAGAGAAGAGTTAAGTAAGAGAGAAGTAGGGGCCGTAGTAGTCAATCCATGAGGCTTGCAGGTCCTCTGTACGCGTGCTCGCCGCTCCCAGTGGGCTCTCGGAGAGTGCTCACTGGGTGGTAAGGCTGTACAGGAGGAGGAGACTCTCTGGGCATAGTGGATGATCCCTCCGACGAAGGGGTAGGCTGAGTAGCTCTCTTCTCTGTGGGGAGCTCTGGTGGCGGAGGTATTCGCTGTATCTCCTCTTGCGTAGTAGTGCAGGGTTTAATAGAAGAATCTACCGTTCTCTTCTCTTCTGTCGATGTCCCTTTTATATGGGTTGTCCTGGAGGGAGGGCCTCATCCCTTGATAGGGAAGGGTCCGTTTAGTAGAGCAATGTTCCTCCGCTATGTTGGCGGGAGTTTCCCGTTGGATGGCGGTAGCCCCGGCGTCGGTCATTCCCTGGGCGAGTCTTACGGCACTCATGGAGCGTGCTCGCCCATTACGGGGTCAAAGCCGACGTCGTGGGGACAATTGTCGGTCGTCGGAGTATCCTCCGGCGAGAACTGCGCTTGGGCGGCCTCATTGGCGTCGTGGAATCCGATGCTCCTTTGGGCCGGTGATCCTCTTACTGGATTGGGCGTGCACGTTCGCCCCTAGCGTGGGCTCAGCGCTTCCGAACCTTAATGGGTCGCTCGCGCCTGGGCCGTTCCTGGGTAAAACCAGATTTACCCTCCTCACTTCCCCCTACTCTTAGTTGCCGAGCACTCGCAGGGGACTGAGAGTAGCCCAAGAGAGGGTTCTTCTGGAGGGTGTGATCCGAAGGCGATTTCCTCGTACGGAGGGAGTTGGTGGCTTCTGTAGATTTGTTTTAATTAGATTCCTATCCCGCCCCCTTTAAATACATACATGCATAAACATGTGAATCAAAGACAGGGGGGATAAAAGGATGAGAAATACTAACCGAGATCGTCACCAAGGTTCCAACAACGCCAAAGGATGAAGAAGTGTAAAGAACGGCGCCGTGTACCTTGGAACTTAAAGACTTGATCGCGCTTGAAATGGGGTGCGGGGAACTTGTGGATTCAAACCTCCTCTCCTTCCAGCCGGCTAGAGGAAGAGTGCCTCACGTTATATTTATGCTCTCCTGCAAAACAAAGGTAAAACAAGGATAAAAAACCCATTAGAACATGCATGTGTAGCACCAATCCCGCAGTGATAAAATAGGGGTAGAAATTGAGGGTAAACTCACCAGGGGGAGATTTTTAACCCCTGTGGAAGGGTGAAAATAATATGTGGGTGTGTTGTGCATGCATGAGAGTTGAAATCACGCGATTTGGTTGAGAGAATAGAGAGAAATCATTGATGCAAAACGGGGGGAAACGCACATGTAGCAGAAAAGTGCAGAAAATTGTGATGATTTGTGATTTTAAGAGGAAGAGAATTAAGAATATAGATCATGAAATCAATCCCAAAAAGATAGAATTGAAAGCTAATACTTCCCTCTTCAAGCCAATGTTGAAGGGTTGAGTCAACGGTACAGCATGGCTTCGCCCCGAACAAATTAAGAAAGAGCCCCCCTGTCGCGATTGTGAACTAGGCAGTTTTTATAGAGTTTTACAAGAAAGTCACATCTTCTTATCACGATTCCCAGAGATATAGTCCAAGATAAATCAAGTTCTCTAGATCAAACTTGAGATAATACTAAGGACAAGAGATAGGAATAAATGGGGATCAATTCGGAGGAGGATTCTAGAAGATATGGCTCTTGGAAGGTAGCCCCGTCACACTATAAGACAGAGTTTTAGTTGTACCAAGATGCTTAAATCCCGATCTTGCGACCCAGATCCCGAGAGATATAGCCAATGAAAATTTTATTTCTATGAACCAAATTTAAGATAATACAGAGGGTTAGAAGTAGGAAAAAATGAGGATCAATTTGGATAAGAATTGAAGAAGTTATGGGCTCTGCAAGATAGGTCCGTTGCACAGTTTTCGGGCCAGAGTCCAGCACAAATTGGACTCTCAGTTATGTGTAACGGTCTATCGTAGGACCGTTAGAGTCATGTAACGGCCTAGGGTAGGTCCGTCACACTCTGGGGGTCGAACGGGATGATTTCGGATAAGTTTGACTGTGACGGTCTAGTATAGGACCGTCACAGTGCTCTGACGCATCTATACTAGACCGTCACATGTGCTCTGACGCACCTACACTAGACCTTCACATCGATGAAGGAAAATTCTGAGTAGACTACGTGCGACTTTGGAAATTAAAACATATCTCTCAAAAGGGGCAGAACTAGTAAAAATAGTAGAAGAAGAAATTATAGATAACGGAGAGAGGACCAACTTTTATGAAGAAAGTAAGATGAGAAAATGATCATAAGAGGGAAAAAATGGTGCTAGAAGAGAGAGAAAGAATTCTAAACAGCACAGCACACCGGAAAAATACAAATATCTCACAAATGGGATTGAACTGGCCAACAAAGTAGAAGAAGAAATTGTAGATCGTTGAAAGAGGAATAACTTTGGTGAAGACAACTTTTTGAATAGAGGGACAGAAGGGGGTGAAAAAGGACCATTTTTAGGACTGCACAGCGAGAGAGAGCCGATTACTTGAGGGAAGCCGGCCTAAATGGGCCGAAAGTCGACTTAGAAGCCAGAAGTTGATAAAATAAGCTCCAGGGCTTCAGGAAATCATGATCTCTAGGGCTCAAAGAGAATGGAACAATGAAAATGAGTTCGAAATCCATCCAACGAAGGTTTCAAAATAATGGGTAATTCGGGACATCAAAAATGATGAATAAGAGAAATAACGCGACTTGTGGGCTAAAACGGGTGTCAATAGATGCCCCTCCTTGATGTCCGCTTTGCAAGGGAATGAGCGAAAGCGACGCGGAGGTGAAATGGAAAGGAGATGGAGTGAAAGCGATAGCGATGTGAAATGAAGATGGAGCATAGATGAAACGGAGAGAACTGAAAAGCGGGCATCAAGGTAAAAAGACACCCGTCAAAACCAACAAGCGACATGAATTCTCTCGAAAACGCCGAACTAACCACCTGAAATGGATGACAAGGATGAGACATGTCTTGAGAACTAAACTAAAGGAAAGGAAACACGACCAGCCTTATTAGGGACACAATCCACAGACAATGAGTGGGTCGGAAGGAACACATCGTAAGAGCTGGAAAAGGAAAGATAAAATTGAGATAAAATCCAGACAGGAATCACGCCGGCCAATCAAACCAAGCGACGAGATCAGAGAAATCGTTCAAATCCAGAGTGGAATGAGGAATCTCTTATCCAAGAGAGCTGAAGTGCAATCAACCATTGCTGAGGAGAAATCTTGAACGGATCACGAGACGTAAGTGCTCAAAATGACATGATGCATGCTGGGCTAAAATAAAGAAATCATGCAAACGAATGTAAAGAAAGCATAAAATAGAAAGCACTCAAAGATAATATTGCTAGACTGAGTAAGGACGGGGTCAAGAGTCTTCTTGCAACCACGGCGTGCGAGACAGAGTCCATCATCCCCCACCCGACTCAACCGAGCGGCATATCCAACGATTAACCGTATGCTCCTAGATCATCATCATTTTTGTTAAAGGGGAACATCAGATCCCAGAACACACGGCCAACCAACCGGTCCTTGAGAGGCTATAATAAGGTAGATACCATATAGTAATGCAACAGAGAGCTGGGATAGAGAGCCATACCTGACTTACCTGCCAAGCGAAACGGCATTTTTTTGGATTTTGTTTTTCTGATTTTTATGAATTTTCATCATAAGACACAACCACATGACATGATGTGAACATAAATCAATATGAACGAGCACGACACGAACATAACATAATAAGAGAAATATGAACGAAACATGGAACACCATAATATAACGAAGATGGATGAAACATAAATGGCAAGCATGCATGCGACTAAAGGTACAGTGGGACAAGACAACATGCACACGGTGGGACAACACATGCGGTGGTATAAGGACATGGTGGGACAAAGGCACGTGGGATAACAATATTACGGAAAGACAACACGTGCGATGAATGACACGTTGGCCAGTTCTGCCCCGTTTGTGAGCTATTCGCATTTTTCTGGCGTGCTGTGCTGTTCAGAATTCTTTCTCTCTCTTATAGCACCATTTGCTCCCTCTTCTGATCATTTTCTCATCTTACTTTCTTCATGAAAGTTGTTACTCTCTACGTTATCTACAATTTCTTCTTCTATCACTTTTGTTAGTTCTGCCCGTTTGAAAGTTATTCCTCATTTGGTGTAAACGATGTCTTCTCTCCCCTTCTACTAAATCGATATATAAAATAAATGGTAACAGTAGAAGGAAAACAGAAGAGTGTAAATAACGGTGATCGCCACCAAGGTGCCTAATGTGATTGACACACCGTACCTTGGAAAGAGAGGGAGACACTCGCCTTTAACCAGCACTGCAGGGGATGAGCGGCCCGTGAAGAACCGCCTGTGATGTTGGACGGCCGCACGACAGACCGCTCTTCAGTGCAGTAGAGGACGCGTGATGTAGAACTACTGGCTGATGGACGGTTTAGAAACGACCGCAGGACGATGAAGAGTGGTCAAAGATCCACCGCACGTACCCTTGAACGGTCCTGACAGAGCCGCACAAGACCACCACGCCAGAAGTTGCAAAAGGGTTCAACCTCCACCCTTTCCAGCCAGCCAGAAAGGATGGGCCTCGTGTTAGTGTATTGCTGACATGCAAAACAACGTGGAAACACAAAGAGAAAACCCAAATTATAACTGAAAAGTGTAGTAGATGCTAAAACGGAAATAAATGATCATAACTAAGTGAAGTTGGGGATACCTGGGGAGTTTTAAACCCCTAGGGGCGTCAAAAACATGGGAAGGTGTATGAATGATAGTGCAAGCAACGACAATGTGGGAGAATGGATGTGTATAAACAAACATGCAATGAGAAGAAAACGAGACTATCCAGAATGCAAAAGGACTCAAAGCAGAAGTTACTCCCTGGACCGGAGGCCTATATGGACGTAGAAGGCCTCCCTCCCTGGTCGTAGGTCGCTCAAGGATTCGGCAGGACTTCGCCGTCGACTAAAATCTCCCCCCTTTCAAACTCGGCCTTTAGGGTCTATTTATAGAGCACCTAAAGTTCTAGCTCGAAATTAGGTTTTAGAAGTATTTTCGGGTCAATATTATCAAATAAAAATCGTAGATAATCGAATTATCTCTTATCCAGTCGAAACGGTACTCAAAATGGTTCAGCATCCGTGGAGAAAATGATGGGAGAAGTTAGGGATAAAACCACGGATGGAGAGAGAAAATATGTTGAAATTCAGCAATCGAACAGATGAACGGTCTTACGATAGACCGTTCAACGAGATGTGCGGCCATGTCCTGGCCGTCCAACCCTGTCGGTGGAAATTCAAATAAATCATAAATATTATCCAACTATCCATCGAACTGACCGAAATCTTCGCCGTTGGACTCTCATGGATGAACGGCTCAGATGAGACCGTTCAAAGGTAGAGCGGCCAAAGACCCACCGTTCTAGCCTTGTCGGTGATAAATAGATTAATTGGATAATTATATGAGAAAACCACCTAGCGCAGGACTCTGAGAGATGAGCGGCTACTATCCGTCCGTCCATCATGTTGAACGGCTATGGGAGGACCGCATAAATACTTGTCGGTGGAAATTCAGAAAATTAACCAAAATATATGGACGGCCCACAGGCAATCGCACATTGATTGAGCGGCCTGGGATGAACCGTACATATATATGGGCGCTTGAAACTCATAGAAAAGCTCAATCAACAAAAACCAAGGTCCATTAAGCCCAGAATAGAAACGAACCTAGCCAGGGAGGAAGGCTACCAATAAAACTGGCCCAAAACATGCCTGAAAACAGCCCTAACGAGTGATGGACAACTCGAGACATCAACAAATGGGAATAAGAGGAACGACTCAACTCATCGGTAAAAAAACAGGTGTCAATAGATGCCCCTCCTTAACGTCCTCTTTGCAGGGGAGCGAGCGGAGGTGAAGCGAAAGTGACATGGAATATGGAGATGAAGCAGAAATGCAGCGGAGTGGACCGGAAAGCGGGCGTTAAGGTAAAACGACACCCGTTTTTACCAATAAGCGATAGGAATCTTCTGGAAAACTCTGAACCAAATGCAAGGAATGATTAAACCAAAAGCGACACCAATCTGGAGGAACTAAACTAAACGAAATGAAACAAATCGATAAGACCAACCTCATGGGGGACACAATCCCGCGGTCCAATGAGGAGGTCAGAAGCAGACATCAAAAGTAAAGGAAATAGGCTAAAGCTCCAGACGGGGACCTCTTAATCAATCAAACCAAGCGAATTGACCAAAGAGAACCTTCCAACTCAGAGTGGAATTAGTTCCTCTTACTCAAACACTGAACGCACAGCTAACCATCGCTGGTGGGACATTCTTAAGGTAAATCATGGGTCATGAAAGCTCAAAAGAATGCGTATGATGCATGCTGGGCTAAAATAAAAGAAATCGTTAAATAAATGTAAAGAAAGATTAAAATATAAAATACCCGAGAATAATATTGTTAAGTTGAGAAAATCAGAGTCAAAATACCATCCATAACCACAGTGTGCAGGATAGAACCATCCTCCCCATGACATCACAACCTAACGGCCTATTCGAAGATTAAACACGTGAACCTGGATCATCATCGTTTTTGTTAAAGGGGAACATCAGATCTTGGAACACGTAGATAACCAACTGGTTCTCGAGATAATATAGCATAGTACCATATAATAATGCAATAAGGGTGATAGGGTTAGAAGGCCATACCTGACTTACCTGAGCAGGTGAAACGGCAAGTTTTTTGGATTTCCTTTTTTTTTGGATTTTTATGAATAAGATAAATGAGTATAAACTTAGCAGAGATAACACAATGATTAACTGAACGACAAACAACATGACATAACATGATGATTAACATAACATAACAAAGGCAAACGAGTACATATGCAAGGCATAAACAAACAACACGCATGCACGAACACAGCATGCCAAGACACCAATGCGGCGGGACAACACACGGTTGGGACAAGAACGTGGTGGATGATCAAATGGTTGGGACAACAATATGACGGATGATCACGTGGTTGGGACAACACATGAAACGTAGAGGGACGAATATCATCATATGCAAGATAACTAACAACATGTGGTGAGGAAGAAAACAACAAGTGTGGGGCGATACGATGGGACATAGACACGAGACAAGGACACGGCGGGACACAAGACATGAACAGATACGCACTTCAATCAAAACCCAAGATCAGAATGAAGCAGAACCGCCAGGTTCATAATCGTGAGGCAAAGTCCTCTCATAAAGATATGATCATTACAAACAAAAGTTGAGAAGGACATGAGCTTCAGAACAGATCGAGAGAGTAGATCGAAGAAGGAATGAACAGATCAAAGACGTGGATAGGAGGCAGAGCACAAAGATATAGTAAGGAATACCTGAGTACTTGCAACCTGCACACTTAGCAAACGGATTACGTATCTATCCTTAAAACAAATGCAAATGCATGAAAAGACACATTTTTTGGGAGTTTTGTGATCTTTTTTTTTTTATTTTTTTTAGATTTTCCACAATATTTCATTTTTTTGGATTTTTTGAAGTATTTGATTTTTTAGGTTTTTGAAATATTTGATTTTTTTTGAAATTTTGAAGTATTTGATTTTTTTTAGATTTTTTTGACAATATTTGATTTTTTTATAGAAATTTTGATTTTCACATAGCAATCCGTAGCACCTAAAGACGGGCTCAAACCACTGGCCAGGGATCGTCGTTCCTACCCATTTCATTAAAGGCTTCCCTTAAGCAGGGTGTGCATGTGAGGGTGGATTACCACAACCAACCGCTTCTAAAGAACGGTGTCCCTACTAAGGCCATACCCGGGATACAACCTAGCCTAAGAGGGAGAAGCAGAAGAAAAATGGGAGACAAGCTTCTTGCAGGATAGGAAATATCAGGGCTCGACTTCCTTCCAGGGCGCTACCCCTCAAAGAGTAGGTCTGTTGCGCCGGGACTTTGTGTCTTTGATTTTTAGACCCATATTTATCAGGCACGCATGCGACCGGGCTCATGACGTCCCGCGGGGAACTGTACTGCCACTCTTGCCATGCCTTTGATTCATAATTTTGTATTGATTCATTTTCTCATTTTGGTAGCCCTTATTGGCCAGATATAGCATGAAAGCTCACTTTTGAGGGTCAAGACTGTCCCTATTTGAGACCTATCCCGTATTAGGGAGCGCCTAAGTTGGTCATCTCATCCATCCATCTCTTGCCCCTGCACTTGGCCGAGTAGAGAAAAGAAAAGACCTTTGTGCATACCCAAAGTATGGCCAAAGCAGCAACGGTGTGCCTCAGATAGATCGGCTATGGCTTGCCGTGTAGTGTGTGAAAAACCCATACTCATAAGTCACCCTCAACAATCGAGGAAAGAAACTAGACTCCCAGCGCGGAGCTATCACCTGCCTAAGGATGCTGCAGAAGCTAACTTTTTATTTGACACAAAGTTAAGATCTAATAAAAACTCTTAAAGCCACTCAATCATGTTAAGGAATCATGTACAGAAACAATAGAAATAATGAAAATGAAAGCACGTTCTTGCACAAAATAAAGATACCTTTGCAGATCCATGGTGTGGAAACCAGCATCCTGAAGCGATTTCGTTCATCGAGCTTTGAAGAGGGCGAGTAGCTTTGTATTCCTTACTTGTCAGAATAAAGGTTAAAAAAGGATAGCAAGGATTGGATTACTCGACACAGAGGAGTGGCAGACATCATACTGGACGAAGGAGGGATAAAAAGGAAGAGAGACGAGGGCTAGAACTCCCTCGTTAAGACACCGAGGCCCTGATAACAAGGAACCAAGTACAGAATAACCAAAGATTAACTGAGATCAAGGCGGGCTAAAGCCTCGAAAATAGCACGAAAAAGGGTAATGACCCTGAAAGGGTGAGAAGGAAAGAACAAAAAGACGACGAAAAGATTCCTGCGAGGGTTAGGGAGAAAGAGAAAGATCATCCGATGTGGTCGGAGGAAAGGAATAACGATCACCCGCCAGAGACAGGGAAGAAAATGTATGAACACCTGACGAGGTCGGAGAAAAGAAATGGAAACCACCCGACAAAGTCGGGGAAGGATCAGAAAAATCACCCGACAAGGTCGGGGAACGAGCACAAGGAATCCCCAACAGGGTCGGGGGAAAAGGATGAGAAGTGAAATCTGGGAGTACCCGGGGAGAAAAATTACAAGAGGATGCCCCTAGACTAGGGGAAGAGGAGGACATAGGCCGAGGCCTAGAATGGTAAGGATAGGAAAAGATGGTAGAAACATGGCCATGTGGTGGAAGGTACACCATCCAAGGATAAGAACCGAGCAGAAGAAAAGATGAATGGACGGAAGAAGGAGAGGAAGAAGTGGACCCCCAAGTGCGCAACTGACGGCCCTTGAACTTATGCCGTTACCTCTTCTTAGCAGCAATCTTCTTGAAACAACTCCGCCCGGCGCGGACTCGGACCTTCGGGCTTCTTGTCTTGGAATACTTTCTCAAATAACGGGCCCACCTAGCAGACGGTGTAGCGCTCGTGCCTTAGCGGATTCGTAGCAGTTCAGATCTAGGCTTTGTCCTGATCGTTTTGGCTATTTTTACGATTTTTTAGGCGTTCGTTTGGCATTTATTAGAATTTGGTAGAGTTAAGTTTTCAAAAAAAATAATATATATATATATATATATATATATCTATGTCTATATCTCTCTCTCTCTCTCCCCATCGAACTCTCTCTCCCTCACTCGTTCTCTCTCACCCTCTCTCTCTCTCTCTCTCACGCGCTCTCATTCTCCCTCTCTCGGTTTCGGCGCCATCGGCCGTGGATCGAGGCGTGGGAGGTGTCATTGGAACTGCCTCTCGCGAGGAACACGTAGGTGCTGACCTCGTCGCGGTCCGTGAGGCGTGGGGGTGAGACGGGGCGAGAGGAGCCGCGGCGACTCCTTGCTTGCATGCGACCCAAACTCGATTTTCATCACGATTAAGGTAGGGGGATGGAATCCCTGTGTCGCTAGTATCATTTTGACGCCACATGCATGCACATGCACGCACATGCACGGCCGTTTCCTCATTTTCTGTGCAAAACTCCATGTTAGCCTATTTATGCTTAATTTCGTGAAATTAATTGTTATAGGCATTGTATTTAAATTTCAATGGCATGCTTAGTTGTAGAATGTTGTGGTTTGGCAGGTTTTACAGCTTTTCCATGTTTTCCCGTCAATCCGGCTCGACCGAGAGGGAGTTCGGTTTTGAACCTAACCCGTCCGGAACCCAAGCGGTGTGACGGTCCTACCAGGAGCCGTCACATTGGTAACGGCCCTCATGGGACGCGTTACAGTACTGTGACGGACCTAAGTAGGTGCGTCACAGTGTGTGTAACGGTCGAGCCCACGACCGTTACATTTCATTTGACTATAGTTGACCTGGTAAGGCGGTTGGCATGACGATTCGTCGGGCGACCGTCAGGGCTCCGTGACGCGCCTCCTGGCGTGCGTCACACCCTGTCTGAACGTTAGAAAAATGCTAATTTTTATAGCTTTACGTGGCGTAACAGCTCAGGGGAGGCGCGTTACGTTCGCGTAACGCCCCTATCCTGGCGCGTTACAGCCTGGACCTGACGGCCCGCCAGGGACGCGTCACCGACCTGTAGCGCACCCTTCCCCGACCGTCACACCCTGTGACGCGGCAGCCCTAGACCGTTACATTCCCCTAGTTTTTAAAAGCATGCATGGTCAATTTCTAATGCATTCCACGATATATATATGTCATGTTTAAGTTGTTTTATGAATGATGGCTTGTTATTAGATCCCGATGTGATTACTTTCTCTTTCCTTGTGATGGAACCACTACTCGTAGCCCAGCGACTGAGCGTGTCGTTCCACCCGGGAGAGGTGAAGGGGTGTTCCCATTGAACGGTTTGTAAGCTAGTTACCGTGGGCCCCTGCGGTTACCGTTGCGTCCAACGGGGGGGGGGGGGGGGGAACTAGCTAGAGGCCTGGCTCTAGGCAGGAGTCAGTGTGTGCACACGTGGTCGGAGATTTGGACTGACACTGACGAGTGTTGCTCTGACTAGTACTTGGTTTGGTCCTGTTACGCCTCTCGCTTGTCACGTTCCAGACTTGCGAGTTACTGAGACGCAGTGTAAGTCGTCGGTGGACGCATCTGGTCTTGTTCTTCTAGTGGGTTGTTCCGTCTCTCACTTCACTTGGTTAGCAGTGGTTTATTCTATTGGTAGATTTAGCTCCTGAAGCTATTTCTTGTCGTTATTATTTATTTATTAAATCGTGCATTCGCCTGTTTATTGTTTAAATGCATGCTCTAATTGCTTTTATATTTGCCTACTTGCTTGTTTAGTGTGAGGTAGGGATTCGCGTGACCCCTACTGGGTCTGGCTGTGACTCACCCTTTCTCCTTTCAGGTGAGCCACCCCAGTCGTCCGCTGGTCCTTCTCGTGGTTGTGCTGACCGTTGTTAGAGTGTCAGCTGTTGTCGGTTTGTCTTTTTGTTCTTTTGAGCAGGGGTATGTCCCGTGTAGTTGTACAGTGGACCTCTGTTATTTGTAAATCTGGACTATTGTATATATTTTACCACTCTGATATTTTAAATTGCTTCCGCACTTATTTATTAATTGCTGTCCTATTTAATATTGCGCGCCCACGGTCTCAATTCGTTATGCAACTCCTTAGCAAACCCCACTAACCCTTCAGGGGCCTCATCAGCCTCTTGGGTGGCTTCCCCAGTTCTTGATATCGGTGTATCGATGTTATCGGTATATCGGTATCCGGAGCTTTGGGTCGTCACAGTTGGTATCAGAGTAGTGTTGGGGATTTGTATTAGGAATTGAAACTCGCGCTGGTCCAAAGCAAGTCCACTGAGTCGTCTATTGCTGGCTTAGGATGTTTCTCGTGATTGCTGATGGTTTCCGTTATCGTGTGTTTTGTGTTTCCTAGATTCAAGATGTTGCCTCATGGATGGAAGAAGGCTCGGGCTCCTCGGGAGGAGAGTGGTACTTCCTCTGCCCCAGCTGTGCCAGTCTCTGTCAACCCTGCTCCGTGTGAAGAAGTGCCCGGTGGTCGTGGTAGAGCGTTAAAGGAATTCTTGCTGTTCCACCCACCGACTTTCGAGGGTCAATCAGATCCGGAGGCAGCTAGATCGTGGCTCGATACTACTGTGTGCGTGTTCCAATCGATGGAGTGCGCGGATGATGAGAGAGTCATGTTGGCTACTTATCAGCTTCAAGGTACCGCACACACGTAGTGGACTACAGAGTGGGAGGTTGCCTTCCGTTCCCGTCCGCTTCGGCAAATCACATGGGCAGAGTTCGTTGCTGCTTTCGAGCGTGCTTACACTCCAGCCTGCCTCAAGTTAGCGAAGATGTACCAGTTTTTAGAGCTGACGCAAGGTGACATGACTGCGTTTTAGTATCGAGATAAGTTCATCAAATTGGGCAGGTACGCGCCCCATATTTTTGCTGATGAAGCTATGAAGACTCAGCAGTTTCTGTGCGGACTGAAAGTGGAATTGAGCCTACCGTTGTTCGCTACCCGAGTGTCTGAGTTGGATTCAGCGTACCAGGCAGGTGTTGCAGTGGAGATGGAAATGGCGAGGACTCGAGGGCTTTCTCAGGCAAGGATGGTGCAGCCCACTGTGCAGTTTCAGCCGACTTACCAGCCGTCTGTCCCAGGAGTTCCTTCTGCCGTTCCTACTGTCAGCGGTGTTTCTTCTTCTCCTGACTCCCATTTCCAGCAATTCAAGAATAAGAATTCGAAGATGAAGTTTGAGCATTCGGCGTCTCCCGATTCAAGTCAGCTGTCCGTTCCTTCTGTTCGACCGCGCCAAGATTTTTCAGGCGGTCAGCAGCGTCCGTGTCCGAAGTGTGGTGGCAGTCATCCAGGCGTGCCGTGTTCTTTGCCGATCGTCTATTACCGCTGTGATCAACCGGGTCACGTAGTTCGAGACTATCCGCTGAGGCCGAAACCGGTGCAGTTCTCGCAAGTTACCCAGCTGTAACAACCCCAGTTTCGTCTCCCTCCGCCGCCTTAACTTCAGCCGTCTTATCTACCTGCTCCAGTTCCTTCCCACCGGTCTTCTGCAGTCGGTCGTCCTCCGAGAGGCAGGGTCACTCACATCACCCGTGCAGAAGCTGTGGCAGCTAATCTGGTAGAAGGTACGGTTTCGATTTTTAGTCGTTCAGCTCATGTTCTTTTCGATTCTGGTGCAACTCATTCTTTTATATCCGAGGGTTTTCTTACTTGCATTGGGGAGCTGATGACCGAAGTGTCCTGTAATTTGCTCGTGGAGTTACCCTCTGGAGATTTCATGTCCACTCCGGTGTGCCTGGAAGATTCCCCTATTGTCGTCAGCAATCGGCAGATGCCTGTGAAGCTTTATGCATTGAAATTGGCCGAATATGACGCTATTCTAGGCATGGACTGGCTGGAATTGTATGGTGCCGTGGTTGACTGCAGATACAAACAAGTCTATTTTATGCCACGCGGGAAGCCAGCCTTTTATTTCCAAGGTATGCTTTAATTTTACAGTTGCCTCCTTTCGCCTTCTATTTAAATTTTGAGGATGAAATTTCTTTAAGGAGGGAGGGACTGTAGCGCTCGTGCCTTAGCGGATTCATAGCAGTTCGGATCTAGGTTTTGTCCTGATCGTTTTGGCTATTTTTGCGGATTTTTAGGCGTTCGTTTGGCATTTATTGGAATTTGGTAGAGTTAAGTTTTCAAAAAATAATATATATATATATATATATATATATATATATATATATATCTCTCTCTCTCTCTCTCTCTCTCTCTCTCTCTCTCTCTCTCTCTCTCTCTCCCTCACTCGTTCTCTCTCGCCCTCTCTCTCTCTCACGCGCTCTCATTCTCCCTCTCTCGGTTTCGGCGCCATCGACCGTGGATCGAGGCGTGGGAGGTGTCATAGGAACCGGCTCATCGCGAGGAACGCGTAGGTGCAGACCTCGTCGCGGTCCGTGAGGCATGGGGGTGAGACGGGGCGAGAGGAGCCGCGGGACTCCTTGCTTGCATGCGGCCCAAACTCGGTTTTCATCGCGATTAAGGTAGGGGGATGGAATCCCTGCGTCGCTAGGATCATTTTGACGCCACATGCACGCACATGCACGGCCGTTTTCCTCGTTTTTCGTGCAAAACTCCATGTTAGCCTATTTATGCTTAATTTCATGAAATTAATTGTTATAGGCGTTGTTTTTAAATTTCAATGGCATACTTAGTTGTAGAATGTTGTGGTTTGGCAGGTTTTACAGCTTTTCCATGTTTTCCCGTCGATCCGGCTTGACCGGGAGGGAGTTCGATTTTGAACCTAACCCGCCCCTAACCCAGGCGGTGTGACGGTCCTACCAGGAGCCGTCACATTGGTAACGGCCCTCATGGGACGCGTTACAGTACTGTGACGGACCTAAGTAGGTGCGTCACAGTATGTGTAACGGTCGAGCCCACGACCGTTACATTTCATTTGACTATAGTTGACCTGGTAAGACGGTTGGTCTGACGGTCCGTCGGGCGACCGTCAGGACTCCGTGACGCGCCTCCTAGCGTGCGTCACACCCTGTCTGAACGTTAGAAAAACTCTAATTTTTATAGCTTTGCGTGGAGTAACGGCTCAGGGGAGGCGCGTTACGTTCGCGTAACGTCCCTGTCCTGGCGCGTTATAGCCTGGACCTGACGGCCCGCCAGGGACGCGTCACCGACTTGTAGCACACCCTTCCCGACCGTCACACCCTGTGACGCGGCAGCCCTAGACCGTTACATTCCCCTAGTTTTTAAAAGCATGCATGGTCAATTTCTAATGCATTCCACGATATATATATGCCATGTTTAAGTTGTTTTATGAACGATGGCTTGTTATTAGATCCCGATGGGATTACTTTCTCTTTCCTTGTGATGGAACCACTAGTCGTAGCCCAGCGACTGAGCGTGCCGTCACACCCGGGAGAGGTGGAGGGGTGTTCCCATTGAACGGTTTGTAAGCTAGTTACCGTGGGCCCCTGCGGTTACCCTTGCGTCCAACGGGGGGGGGGGGGGGGGGGGGGGGGGAACTAGCTAGAGGCTTGGCTCTAGGCAGGAGTCAGTGTGTGCACACATGGTCGGAGATTTGGACTGACATTGACGAGTGTTGCTCTGACTAGTACTTGGTTTGGTCCTGTTACGCCTCTCGCTTGTCACGTTCTAGACTTGCGAGTTGCCGAGACGTAGTGTAAGTCGTTGGTGGACGCATCTGGTCTTATTCTTCTAGTGGGTTGTTCCGTCTCTCACTTCACTTGGTTAGCAGTGGTTTATTCTATTGGTAGATTTAGCTCCTGACGCTATTTCCTGTCGTTATTATTTATTTATTAAATCGTGCATCCGCCTGTTTATTGTTTAAATGCATGCTCTAATTATTTTTATATTTGCATGCTTGCTTGTTTAGTGTGAGGTAGGGATCCACGTGACCCCTACTTAGTCTGGCTGTGACTCACCCTTTCTTCTTTCAGGTGAGCCGCCCCAGTCGTCCGCCGGTCCTTCTCGTGGTTGTGTTGACTGTTGTTAGAGTGCCAGCTGTTGTCGGTTTGTCTTTTTATTCTTTTGAGCCAGGGTATGCCCCGTGTAGTTGTACAGTGGGCCTCTGTTAAATCTGGACTATTGTATATATTTTACCACTATGATATTTTAAATTGCTTTCGCACTTATTTATTAATTGCTGTTCTAATTAATATTGCGCGCCTGCGGTCTCAATTCGTTATGCAACTCCTCAGCAAACCCCACTAACCCTTCAGGGGCCTCATCAGCCTCTTGGGTGGCTTCCCCAGTTCTTGGTATCGGTGTATCGATGTTATCGGTATATCGATATCCGGAGCTTTGGGTCGTCACAGACGGCCTGGCCCGGTCATGAATATACAGCTTCATCGAGACGGTTGTCCCTAGCTGTGCGGTGCTAACCATAGAAGGACATTCCAGAACAGTCAATTCCTTGTGATGAACATTAGGAAGCAATGGAGTTTTGTCATTTGGCACTAGCAACATGAGATTCGGCATCTCCATTCGGCAATCGGGCCTGAAGCATAACTCCCTTACCAGAAGAGCAGGACAAAACTGAGGGAGAGTAACGCGCGGCGTTGACGTGGCCGACTCACCAATAAACCGAGGGAGATTGCATAACAAGTGCAGCATGTCCTTGGAGGGTGCTGAAGATACGGCCAATTGCCCCTTGAACGTTGAATTCATTAGACTTCTGGCGATCGTGTGGGTTAGCACCGTCCGGGCGAAAAACTCTTCTGGGCCAGTGAACTGAATAGCAATCAGGTGAGAGGTAATAACAACATCAACAGTGAATTCTCCGGTGTGCAAAGAAATTACCACCGGCCTTGCTTTTGAAGAGACTGGCACCAGTGCTAAAGAACTCTTCTGAGCAACCGTCTTCATAGCAAGTGCAGGCTCATCATCCCTAGAATAGCCACAGACCAAGACTCGGACCTGCATGCGACAAATGAAGTCTTGAAGCTTGTGATGCACAGTCAAAACCTGATTCGGCTCTTTATCTCTCTAGGGACTAGACCCGAGGGGCACCAAAGGTAGCGTGTACCTGCTCCGCGAAGTGGGAAGTGGTAGAGGGAGGTTAGAAGGAGGAGGTTTGAAGGGCTCAGGTGGTGTGGACGCACTTTTTATTTGATAAAATCGTTGTTTATTTGTTTATTGGCGTTTATTAAGTGCGTGGGCGTGCCAGTCACAAAGTGACGATTTATTGTGCGCTCGATCTGACTAATCAGACGATTGTGTGGTTCGTGTCGGGACTAGAACCCGCTGCGCCATAAAGGTCACGGCGTCATTTACATCCCCTCGGAGAGGGGATCACCCTTGATTAATCGCCGGGAAAAGGGGCCTCATGGCCTGAAAAATATATCGAGAGAAACAAGCCGATAGCGGTCTCGAATCAGTCGGAAAGCCCTATGTCTAGGGAAACAAGCATTCGAAATATGTCGGTCACTCAAGGGACCATTTTGATATTCGGACGAGCGTCTGGCTTTAGAGAATCGTGATCATCACGGGGAAAACTGGAGCATATGTATGCCGGGGTACGGCAAGTTTATCGTTCAAAGGGATGGGAGGCATTCGGTTGAATCCCGGTTAGAGCGGTCGGAAACCGATAAGTTTGTTCGCCCGGTGCAAGACCAAACTACGACCATACTGCGGTGGGCCCCCCGCGGTCGAAGTCGGGCTCGCGTGGGTATCATTAATATTTCCGGTGCCGAAGGGCAGCGGGAAAGTGTCCCGGGACTAGATTCCGAAACAAAGATTTGTACATAGCTAGCCGACTATAGGCCTAGGATGTGGGTCAGGCGATGACCATGGTTGGGGCGAACCCGAGGTCCAAATGTGACTCACGAAGGTCTTATTGATATTCCCGCACGTAGGGTCCGGGGAAGACGAGAGCCGTCTCATTCCATTCAGATTTTGCTGGTCATGCATGGACCATTTTATGCTCGGACAAAGATCCGTATTGAAGGCGTAAACGAAAATAAACCCGTACAAATGTCTGCCGTGAGTACGGCAAGTTTTAACGCAAGCACGGGATTCGATCCCGGGATATACGTCGGTCACTAACGGACCATTCAGTATTTGGACGTAAGCCCATATTCGAAACATCGGAGACCACGACAAAGACATACCGGAGGTACGGCACATTTCCTGTGGGTGCGGGATTGGATCCCGGTATATACGTCGGTCACTAACGGACCATTCCTTATTCGAACGGAGGTCCGTATTAGTAACGTCAAGGACGATGATAAAACTGTACGGATGTCTGCCGTAGGTACGACATGTTTAATGTGGATGCGAGATCGGATTCCGATAAAGACAGGTCGAGCTAACGAACTATCGGCCCGTGATAAGTTCGGATCATGGTCATGTCCGGGCGAGGGCTCCCGAGATCCAAGTCCGATGCCATGGGGCGTCATTGCTTTTCTCTTCACACACAGTCCGGGGAAACGAAGGTTCCAAGTTATGCGTGCGTGTCGGTCACGGTTGGACCATTCATTGTTCGGACGCGAGTCTATGTTTGAAGCATCGAAGACGACGATAAAACCGTGCAAATGTCTGCCGTAGACACGACAAGTTTAATGTGGCGTTGCGGGATTAGATCCTGGGAGAAGCGGGTCGAGTTAACGAACTATTGGCCCAGACGGTGTTCGGACCATGACCATGTCGGGGGTTCCGCGGTCCACGCCCGATACCACAAGGCATCATTGATTTTCTCTTTGCACCGAGTCCGAGGGAGCGAATTGTTAAGTGTGGAGCCTGAACTTGCCATCATGCGCCCTCGCACGCGGATCGACCTGCGCGGTCAGGTTGCGGGGTTCGACCTGTCCGGTCAGGTCGTGGGGGTCAAGGGGGCAACGCCCCCGGAACAAAAATTCAATTAAGGCACGGGTGATGGAGTTCCTTTTATTCTCTTATTAGCATGATTGACCTTTTATCATTATTTCTTTTACTTGTTTATTCCCTTTTTGTATTAAGGAGGCGCGCCGGTTAGCGAAGGAAGAGGATGGCGCCGTTTTAGAGCTCAAGGGAGGAAATGGGGCGCCGTTTTAAGGTGAATAGCGAAGCACAGATGGGCACCGATTTAGGACATTAAAAGGGGGGGGCGCGCCGGTTATAGGGGCGCCGTTTTAAGGGTTGCAAGGGAGGAAATGGGGCGCGCCGGTTAAAGGGAGATGCCATAGGGCGCGCCGGTTAAGGGGGGATCCAAGCCCAGGAGAGAAGGGAGTCAAGGGCGCGCCGTTTTAACGGTTAAACAAAGGGGGGCGCGCCGAAATTGGGCCATTCAAAGGGAGAGGGGTGCGCCGTTTTAAGGGCGCCGGATTAGAATTGAAAGGGGTGCACCGTTTTTAGATTGCAAATGGAGATGGGGCTATTGTGAGGAGGGTTAAAACGGCGCCATGGAGCGGTGGCCGCGCCGGATTAGCCCCTCCCGAGAGTTTCTTGATTTTGACTGTGTGCTTTCTTTTCTTTCACCTGCAGGTTGGGTTAATGACAGGTTTATTCATCCATTTGGAAGATTAGGTTGATGAAAAAGGGGGTTTAATCATTTTTAGTCGTTCATTGAGGTGAATTAGCATGAATGCTTAAGTATTCGTTCGAAGGGTTTGATTCACAGAGCTTACTATGTGTTGTTCTTGTTCTCAAAGGTGGTTTGTTCGTTTGTTCCTGAGTGTCTTTGGCCATGGCGAGAATCCGGCAGCATCTCCCCCGGACCGGGACTTGCCAGAGATAAAGGAGAGTCACCACACGGATTACTCCCGGGTAAACTCTCAAGAAATGCGGAACGGCCTCACGGCGGTCCGTTAGCCCAAGTGTGAGTGTGGAACGCTCGAGGGCCAGCCTACGAGAGCGACCACGGCTCACGGGTGATAACTTCATAAGCGGGACGAATGTGTGCCACGAGAGGCCATGAATGTTCATCCCCTGACGGACTCCTTCGAAGGCCATGCTATGGAGAAGCAAGCTTCGAAGGGCATGGATGAGGAGAAGGCAGAGAGAAAGAGAGGGAAGGAGAAGAACACCGTATGTTGCAAAAAAAAGCTTTTCTTTTTATTCGTTTGCAAAGAGAAATACAGTTGGGAATCTACCCTAAAGCGAGAAAAGGAGAGAATACAGTAGAGGGAAAGGAGGGAATACATCGATGGGGGAGGGGGAACGGAGCACAAGCTCCTCCCCCTCCGAGCTCACCTCTCACTCTCACTCTCCTCTCTCTTTCTTTCTTCACCTCTCTGGCATGGATGGGTGGAGCTTCCTTCTCTTCGGGTGGCCTTCTTATCTTCTTTTTCTTCTTCTCTTCACTGCATACAGCCGAGGGGGTTCGAGCAGCTCTCCTCTTTTTTTTTTCTTCACCAGTGGGGCATGCCTTTTATAGAACTGGCAGTTGGGGAGAAAACTCCCGCCACCTCTGCCCTGTTCGCAACAACGTTGTTGTTGTGCTGGATGATGCTGGTTCGTGGAGTACACTGGCGTTCGTCCGAGGATGGGACATTTGCGGATTTGTCGGGAGGATCTGCCACTGCTGCCACCACTGCCGCTTTGCTGTCGAACGGGGTGAAGGCATGGCTTCAAAACATTAAATGCCCCCCTGCGCACCGCATTTAAACAAAAACAGAGCATCGGAGTTTTGATGGGATGGCATGAGGTTAAAATGGCGCGGTGGAACGGTGACCGCGCTGGTTTAAACCCAAACACAATTTGCGCATAGTTTTAGCATTTGAAGGCAAAGCTTTTGAAAATGAGGGCACGATAGGTCCTATAGCGCGCCGGATTAAGTTGCCAAAATGGGGGTTCTTTGAAAGTGTCACGCCGGATTAAGACATCAGCATGGGCGCGCCGTATTAGAGCATCAAAAGGGGGAAGGCCCCCTCGACAGGAGCACGCCGGACAGCCAAAGAGAAAGGGGCGCGCCGTTTTAAGAGGGGGGCGCACCGTTTTAAGGCGCGCCGTTTTAAGGCTCCTTCGTGCCGTTTTAAGCACTAAACGGATTCTTCTCGGAGTCTCGGCCGTTTATATGAATGTCGGCATTCCCAGAATGTTCCGGTTGCAATGTATGGCCTCCACAATTTTCCATTCGCAGCCTTCGGGACTCGGTCCCAGATTCTGCGTAACTTTCTGTGCATGTCGAGATTGTGCCGGAGTTCCCGACTTCTCTCTAACTCAGCTCTCGGCATGGTCGGTCGGAGCATTGTAGCTGTATCTTCTGCATGGGGGGCTTCCTTAGCAGGTAGTGGACCACCAAGCGAGTTCTCGTCCTGATCGGGCGAGGCATGAGGTTTGTTCGGCATTTCCATCTTCGGCTTGCTCTCGAATGTCGAGACGTGCATGCCGTATGATCCTCATCGACATTTTTTGGTGTCCACAAATGCCCCCCACTCGTGGGCGGCGCAAGCGAGAGACGAGTACGCGGGGCCCGCGAGTGTAGAGTTCTTCGACAGGACGTCTGTTCTTCCGAGCCAGTTGGATGCTCTTCCGGTGCAAATTCACGAGAAAGCGCTCACTCCTTCAGCGAAGGGATGAGGGGATCGCTCCACCGCATATGCACGTGGATCGAGATGTCAGAGTGGGGGTTTAGTCATCGACATGGGATAAATACCGAAGCAAGGCTGAAGGGTCTATGCGTCGTCTTAGGTAGGAGGCCTAAAATGACTTAGATGAGGCCAATCCCAAGGGGGAGTTGGTGACTCGTGCTGGGTTTAGGAGAATTGTTCATTCATCGACTCGGATGGGAGGTCCAAGCCGAAGGTTTATGAAAGGGCTCTGATGGAGTGAAAAGGATTTTATGCATTCCGGTGGACCGTTCGAAGTGAAGGGTTTATTTGCTGGTGCCGACAGGGTGTCGGGAGCTGATGTGGTCTATTCATTGACACGGGATGAGTGCCAAGGCAAAGGGGGCTTTTCATTCATTGACTTGGACGGAAGGTCCGAGCCAAGCAAAAGGGGTTTCTCTTCTTTTTTTTTTGTTCATTGACTTGGACGGAAGGTCCGAGCCAATCAAAGAAGTTCTTCTTCTTCCCTTTTTTTTTATTCATTGACTTGGACGGAAGGTCCGAGCCAAGCAAGGAGGTTCTTTTTGTTCATTGACTTGGACGGAAGGTCCGAGCCAAGCAAGAAAGTTCCCTTCTTTTCTTTTCTTTTCTTTTCTTTTTTTTTATCGACTTGGGCGGAAGGTCCGGGCCAAGTAAGAAGGCTCTATCTCATTTTATTCATTAGCTTGGACGGAAGGTCCGAGCCAAGCAAAGAGGTTGTTTTTGTTCATTGACTTGGGCGGAAGGTCCGAGTCAAGCGAGAAAGTTCTTTCCTTTTTTTGTTCTTCTTTTTTTTTTATTCATTGGCTTGGATGGAAGGTCCGAACCAAGCAAAGGAGGTCTCTTTTTTTTTTTGTTCATCGACTTGGACGTAAGGTCCGAGCCAAGCAAGAAAGTTCTTTTCGTTCATCGACTTGGACGGAAGGTCCAAGCCAAGCAAAGGCGTTCTTTTGTCCATCGACTTCGACGGAAGGTCCAAGCCAAGGGTTAATTCGTCGGTGGGAATGGGAGTTGTGATATTGAGGTGGTTTATTCATTGCCAAGGGGTGAGTGCCAAAGCAAGGGTCTTTTGTTCATGGAACCAGACGAAAGGTCCAGGCCATTGGTTTATTCATCGATGCCGACGGGGAGTCGGGGACCGACGTGGTTTGCTTGTCTCTTCTTCTCTTCATTAGTGCCGACATGGTGTCGGGAGCTGACCTGACTTGTTTGTCTCTTGGTATCTTCGCCAGCGCCGGCAGGGTGTCGGGAGCTGACTTGGCTTGTTTGTCTCTTTGTCTCTTCACCAGCGCCGACAGGGTGTCGGGAGCTGACCTGGTTTGTTGATCTCTTTGTCTCTTCGTCAGTGATGATAGGGTGCCGGGCGCTGACCTGGCTTGTTTGTCTCTTTGTCTCTTCACTAGCGCCGACAGGGTGTCGGGAGCTGACCTGGTTTGTTGATCTCTTTGTCTCTTCGTCAGTGCTGACAGGGTGCCGGGCGCTGACCTGGTTTGTTGGTCTCTTTGTCTCTTCACCAGCGCCGACAGGGTGTCGGGAACTGACATGGTTTATTTGTCTCTTCTTCTCTTCATCAGTGCCGACAGGGTGTCGGGAACTGACATGGTTTATTTGTCTCTTTTTCTCTTCATCAGTGCCGACAGGGTGCCGGGGGCTGACGTGGTTTGTTGGTCTCTTTGTCTCTTCACCAGCACCGACAAGGTGTCGGGAACTGACATGGTTTATTTGTCTCTTCTTCTCTTCATCAGTGCCGACAGGGTGTCGGGAACTGACATGGTTTATTTGTCTCTTTTTCTCTTCATCAATGCCGACAGGGTGCCGGGGGCTGACGTGGTTTGTTCATTGGCATGGGGTTAGTGCCAAAGCAAGGGTCTCTTTATTCATGGAACCAGACGAAAGGTCTGGGCCACTAGTCTTATGCGTTGGTGGGACTGACAATATTTTGATCTCCGGCGGGACTTGACGAGTCGACATCCCTCGGAGGCTTTGATGATGATTTTTCTCTCTTCTTTTTTTCCTTCTCTTTTTTTTTTCCTCTTCTTTTCCCTTCTCTTTT
The DNA here is from genome assembly GCA_022559845.1 of Amorphophallus konjac. Classification (NCBI taxonomy): domain Eukaryota; kingdom Viridiplantae; phylum Streptophyta; class Magnoliopsida; order Alismatales; family Araceae; genus Amorphophallus; species Amorphophallus konjac. Next base: position 35,515,731 of record CM040127.1, read on the forward strand.
TCTTCTTCTCTTCTTCTTCTCTTTTTTCTTCTTCTTTTCATTCCGTTCTTTTTCTTCTTCCCTTCTTTTTTTCCCTTCTTTTCTTTTTTTTTCCTTCTCTTCTTTTTTTTTCATTTCCTTTTTTTTTGAACAACTTTGGATAGCTATCGGCACAGACGCCGATAATGAGATAGTTGTCGGCTAAATGCCGATGATGACATAGCTGTCGGCTCAGGGGCCGATAATTGAAAAATGAGCCACGAGGGCAGAGGGGAGGGTTTATTCCTTTAACGGTCTGGACGGTGGGTCCAAATCAAAAGGGGTATTCGTCACCCGAAGGGACGGAGAGAAGAGTTGGTTCATGTAGCGACCTGAACGGGAGGTCCAAATCAAAAGGATTGTTCGTGACCCCGAAGGGATGGAGGGGTGGTCAAGTCGCCGACACGGGCTAGTGTTAGCGCAAGGAAAAGGGGATGATTCCTTACCCGAATGGCAGGCTCGGGCCGGGGTGAAAGGTTGTTTCGTTCTTTAATGCGCCAGGGGTCCCAGCTGTATGAAGGGTCTTTTAATTCTTTGGCTGGACGGAAGGTCCGAACCAGAGTAGAGAGAATTCTTTTTGTTCTTCAGCTGGATGGTAGGTCCAAGCCAAAGTGAAAGGATCTTTTTGTTCTCTAGCTGGACAGAAAGTTCGATCTAGAGTGGAGAGAATATTTTTGTTCTCTGACTAGACGGCAGGTCCGAGCCAAAGTGAAAGGATCTTTTTATTCTCTAGCCAGATGGAAGGTCCGGTCTAGAGTGAAAGAATCTTTTTTATTCTCTAGTCGGATGGAAGGTCCGATCTAGAGTGGAGAGAATCTTTTATTCTCTGGCTGGACAATAGGTCCGAGCCAAAGTGAAGGACATTTTTTGTTCTCTAACCGGACGGAAGGTCCAATCTAGAGTGAAAGGATCTTTTTTATTCTCTAGTCGGATGGAAGGTCCGATCTAGAGTGGAAGGATTTTTTTTTTATTATTATTATTCTCTAGTCGGATGGAAGGTCCGATCTAGAGTGGAGAGAATCTTTTTTGTTCTCTGACTGGACGGCAGGTCCGAGCCAAAGTGAAAGGATCTTTTTGTTCTCTAGTCGAACGGAAGGTCCGATCCAGAGTGAAAGGGGTCTATTTGTTCTCTGGCTGGGCAACAAGCCTGAACCAGAGTGAAAGGATTTGACGTTCATCAATGCGCCGGGAGTACCGGCTGTGAAATCCGAGCCCGGGGAAGTGGGCCATGAGGGCCGGAGTTGATGTTGCAGAAGTAGGCCGCAAAGGCTGCAATTGGGGAAGCTGGCTATAGAAGCCAAAGTTGGGAGGTTAGCAGGCCGTAGAGACGGAAAGTAGGCCATGGGGGCCAAGATTGGGCCACACGAGCCAGAACTGGGAAAGTAGGCCACAATGGCCAAAATTGAGTTTTTTTTTTATTATTTTCTTTATTCAAGCATGCAGTCATTCATCAGCAAGCTTAACATAAATACACATAAGGTAGCTCCCTCTACAGGGGATGGGATAGGGACAATGCCCATAATTCGCAAATGCAATGTGGGTCACGAGGCATAATTGAGGGGTGGTGCACCCGTCAAGAGGATATCGCATGTCTTGCATGCATAGCTTAAACTCACGCATTTTACCCGAAGCAATCCTCTGTGGAGTGGAGGAGCAAACGTGTGAGCAAAATTCCCTAAACATAGGGATATGCAGGTTTTCTAAGCAACACTCGAGGGTTATTCTAGCGCCTACACATTAGTTTCAGGCTTTCGACTTTCGGTAGCTTCACACAGCCCCCATCTATTTATTTTGGTAGCGGATTTCACCGTTCGGCGCGAGTCTCCTCATGTGTCTCAATGGGGATTCCCGGCTACTGGGATTCATCCTTATCATAATTTTATTACGGATTCTACCATTTGACGCGAGTTTCCTCATGTGTCTCAATGGGGATTCCCGGCTACTAGGCTTCATCCTTATTGAAGTTCGCTTCACCTTTTCGCGCGAGTCTCCTCATGTGTCTCAATGGGGATTCCCGGCTACTCAGATTCACGTTTCTCTTTTTTTTTTAGCATCATTTTTTTTTCTTTCTTCTTTTTTTTTAGTGGGGGTAGGCAGCTTTTTCCTCACGATTACCTTTCACGCGAGTGCAGGAATTCAAGCATCCTTAGAGTGCTAAGAAGAAATTCGGGCAATCCCTATAGTTGAAGACCATTGAACACATTAAATGTGAAGTGGGGAGTGTTGCCTCAGGTTTATTTTGTGAGTTGGGCTTAGCAATTTAGACATGACTCTTCCCCTTGACGTGTGCACCCGCCATAATTGGGTTCCCTTCGAGCGTATGCCGTGACGCCCGTGCATCCGGAATCGGGGCGATATTATTTATCAAGGAAACACGGTCCTAGAAAATTCCAAGGAGGTGTATTATTCTATATTAAGCAAACATGCGAGCAGGGCAGCCGAGCATTTTTTGGTCTCTTTTCGTCTCTTTTTTTCTTTTCTTTTTTTTTTTTTACGTAAGAACATACTGTCGTTACGTATAAGTATAGTGGTAGTAAAAGGTACTAGGGGAGTGGGTCGCAAGAACCGAAATTGGGGAAGCAGGCTATGAGAGCCAGAATTGGGAAGCGGGCCGCAAGAGCCAAAATTAGGAAGCAGGCCATGAAGGCCAAAGGTTGGCAGGCTACGAGAGCCAGAATTGGGAAGTGAGCTGCAAGAGCCGAAGATATTGGGAAGCGGGCTACGAGAGCCCAGGATAAAGGTCTCTTTTTTATTCTCTGGTCAGGGAAGGATCCAAACCAAAGTGGATGGGCTGATTCTTTGATTCTCTGGTTGGGGAAGGTTCCGGACCAAAGTGAAAGGCTGATTCTTTGATTCTCTGGTCGGGGAAAGATCCGAACCAGAGTGGGAGGTTGATTCTTTGATTCTCTGGTCGGGGAAAGATCCAAACCAGAGTGGGAGGTTGATTCTCTGATTCTATGGCTGGGAAATGATCCGGACCAGAGTGAAAGGTTGATTCTTTTTATTGGAGAGCTGTCGGCTAGGAGCCGATAATGGGGTAGCTGTCGGCTCAGAGGCCGATGGTGGGATATCTATCGGTGTAACGCCCCGTCGGCGGAAGGGTTTTATCGGTTTAACGCCCCGTCGGCAGAAGGTTTAGTCGGTTTAACGCCCCGTCGGCGAAAGGGTTTTATCGGTTTAACGCCCCGTCGGTAGAAGGTTTAGTCGGTTTAACGCCCCATCGCGAAAGGGTTTTATCGGTTTAACACCCCGTCGGCGGAAGGTTTAGTCGGTTTAACGCCCCGTCGGCGAAAGGGTTTTATCGGTTTAACGCCCCGTCGGCGGAAGGTTTAGTCGGTTTAACGCCCCGTCGGCGAAAGGGTTTTATCGGTTTAACGCCCCGTCGGCAGAAGGTTTAGTCGGTTTAACACCCCATCGGCGAGAGGGTTTTATCGGTTTAACGCCCCGTCGGCGGAAGGTTTAGTCAGTTTAACGCCCCGTCGGCAAGATGGTTTAGTCGGTTTAACGCCCCGCAGACGAAAGGTTTAGTTGGTTTCTATTTGTTGGATGGCTGAAGGTCGGAGGTAAAAGACCATGTGTGCCTCGTGACTCTTCTTTCTCTTCTTTTCTTCTTCTTTTGTGAGGAGAGGCGGGTGCGGGGACCATGTTTGCCTCATGTGTCTTTTCTTTCTTCTTCTTTTCTTCTTTTGTGCGATGAGACGGGTTCAAGGACCATGTTTGCCTCATGTGTCTTTTATTTCTTCTTCTCTTCTTTTGTGTGATGAGGCGGGTTCAAGGACCGTGTTCGCCCCGTGACTGTTCTTTCTCTTCTTCTCTTCTTCTTTTATAGGGAGGCAGGTGCAGAGACCATGTTCGCCTCGTGACTATTCTTTCTCTTCTTCTTTTATGGAGAGGCAGGTGCAGAGACCATGTTCGCCTCATGTCTCTATTTTGTTTCTTCTCTTCTTCTTTTGTAGAGAGACGGGTGCGGGGACCATGTTTGCCTCATGTGTCTTTTCTTTCTTCTTCTCTTCTTTTGTGTGATGAGGCGGGCTCGACGACCACGTCTGCCTCATGTGTCTTTTCTTCCTTTTCTTCTCTTCTTTTGTGTGACGAGGCGGGCTCGACGACCACGTCTGCCTCATGCGTGTCTTTTTCTTTATTCTACTCTTCTTTTCTCATTAATGCTTCCACGCTGGAGTGTATTTCTCTTAACGTGCCCCCAGGTTAGGGTGTACCTCTTCTTCTATGCCCCCAAGCGGGGTGTATTCTCTCATGGCTTCTAGGCCCCCAGATGGGGTGTAACTTCTGCTTCTTATGCCCCCAGAGCAGGGTATACTTCTCTTCAGTTTTTTTGGTACAGGGTGTATTTTCTGCTTCTTATGCCCCCAGGCGGGGTGTAGTTTACCCACAAAGACAATTGCGCCTAGTTCGGCTTTCCCCCCCACAGGGCAGGCGAAGACAACACCTACAATTCATCAAAGCAGACAAGCATTGTTTATTAGGAGGCCATGAGGCCCCGAATCCCGGCGAAGAGATGAAAGGTGGTTTTAGTCCCACCGGGCGTGCCAGACTTGTGGACGCACTTTTTATTTGATAAAATCGTTGTTTATTTGTTTATTGGCGTTTATTAAGTGCGTGGGCGTGCCAGTCACAAAGTGACGATTTATTGTGCGCTCGATCTGACTAATCAGACGATTGTGTGGTTCGTGTCGGGACTAGAACCCGCTGCGCCATAAAGGTCACGGCGTCATTTACATCCCCTCGGAGAGGGGATCACCCTTGATTAATCGCCGGGAAAAGGGGCCTCATGGCCTGGAAAATATATCGAGAGAAACAAGCCGATAGCGGTCTCGAATCAGTCGGAAAGCCCTATGTCTAGGGAAACAAGCATTCGAAATATGTCGGTCACTCAAGGGACCATTTTGATATTCGGACGAGCGTCTGGCTTTAGAGAATCGTGATCATCACGGGGAAAACTGGAGCATATGTATGCCGGGGTACGGCAAGTTTATCGTTCAAAGGGATGGGAGGCATTCGGTTGAATCCCGGTTAGAGCGGTCGGAAACCGATAAGTTTGTTCGCCCGGTGCAAGACCAAACTACGACCATACTGCGGTGGGCCCCCCGCGGTCGAAGTCGGGCTCGCGTGGGTATCATTAATATTTCCGGTGCCGAAGGGCAGCGGGAAAGTGTCCCGGGACTAGATTCCGAAACAAAGATTTGTACATAGCTAGCCGACTATAGGCCTAGGATGTGGGTCAGGCGATGACCATGGTTGGGGCGAACCCGAGGTCCAAATGTGACTCACGAAGGTCTTATTGATATTCCCGCACGTAGGGTCCGGGGAAGACGAGAGCCGTCTCATTCCATTCAGATTTTGCTGGTCATGCATGGACCATTTTATGCTCGGACAAAGATCCGTATTGAAGGCGTAAACGAAAATAAACCCGTACAAATGTCTGCCGTGAGTACGGCAAGTTTTAACGCAAGCACGGGATTCGATCCCGGGATATACGTCGGTCACTAACGGACCATTCAGTATTTGGACGTAAGCCCATATTCGAAACATCGGAGACCACGACAAAGACATACCGGAGGTACGACACATTTCCTGTGGGTGCGGGATTGGATCCCGGTATATACGTCGGTCACTAACGGACCATTCCTTATTCGAACGGAGGTCCGTATTAGTAACGTCAAGGACGATGATAAAACTGTACGGATGTCTGCCGTAGGTACGACATGTTTAATGTGGATGCGAGATCGGATTCCGATAAAGACAGGTCGAGCTAACGAACTATCGGCCCGTGATAAGTTCGGATCATGGTCATGTCCGGGCGAGGGCTCCCGAGATCCAAGTCCGATGCCATGGGGCGTCATTGCTTTTCTCTTCACACACAGTCCGGGGAAACGAAGGTTCCAAGTTATGCGTGCGTGTCGGTCACGGTTGGACCATTCATTGTTCGGACGCGAGTCTATGTTTGAAGCATCGAAGACGACGATAAAACCGTGCAAATGTCTGCCGTAGACACGACAAGTTTAATGTGGCGTTGCGGGATTAGATCCTGGGAGAAGCGGGTCGAGTTAACGAACTATTGGCCCAGACGGTGTTCGGACCATGACCATGTCGGGGGTTCCGCGGTCCACGCCCGATACCACAAGGCATCATTGATTTTCTCTTTGCACCGAGTCCGAGGGAGCGAATTGTTAAGTGTGGAGCCTGAACTTGCCATCATGCGCCCTCGCACGCAGATCGACCTGCGCGGTCAGGTTGCGGGGTTCGACCTGTCCGGTCAGGTCGTGGGGGTCAAGGGGGCAACGCCCCCGGAACAAAAATTCAATCAAGGCACGGGTGATGGAGTTCCTTTTATTCTCTTATTAGCATGATTGACCTTTTATCATTATTTCTTTTACTTGTTTATTCCCTTTTTGTATTAAGGAGGCGCGCCGGTTAGCGAAGGAAGAGGATGGCGCCGTTTTAGAGCTCAAGGGAGGAAATGGGGCGCCGTTTTAAGGTGAATAGCGAAGCACAGATGGGCACCGATTTAGGACATTAAAAGGGGGGGGGCGCGCCGGTTATAGGGGCGCCGTTTTAAGGGTTGCAAGGGAGGAAATGGGGCGCGCCGGTTAAAGGGAGATGCCATAGGGCGCGCCGGTTAAGGGGGGATCCAAGCCCAGGAGAGAAGGGAGTCAAGGGCGCGCTGTTTTAACGGTTAAACAAAGGGGGGCGCGCCGAAATTGGGCCATTCAAAGGGAGAGGGGTGCGCCGTTTTAAGGGCGCCGGATTAGAATTGAAAGGGGTGCACCGTTTTTAGATTGCAAATGGAGATGGGGCTATTGTGAGGAGGGTTAAAACGGCGCCATGGAGCGGTGGCCGCGCCGGATTAGCCCCTCCCGAGAGTTTCTTGATTTTGACTGTGTGCTTTCTTTTCTTTCACCTGCAGGTTGGGTTAATGACAGGTTTATTCATCCATTTGGAAGATTAGGTTGATGAAAAAGGGGGTTTAATCATTTTTAGTCGTTCATTGAGGTGAATTAGCATGAATGCTTAAGTATTCGTTCGAAGGGTTTGATTCACAGAGCTTACTATGTGTTGTTCTTGTTCTCAAGGTGGTTTGTTCGTTTGTTCCTGAGTGTCTTTGGCCATGGCGAGAATCCGGCAGCATCTCCCCCGGACCGGGACTTGCCAGAGATAAAGGAGAGTCACCACACGGATTACTCCCGGGTAAACTCTCAAGAAATGCGGAACGGCCTCACGGCGGTCCGTTAGCCCAAGTGTGAGTGTGGAACGCTCGAGGGCCAGCCTACGAGAGCGACCACGGCTCACGGGTGATAACTTCATAAGCGGGACGAATGTGTGCCACGAGAGGCCATGAATGTTCATCCCCTGACGGACTCCTTCGAAGGCCATGCTATGGAGAAGCAAGCTTCGAAGGGCATGGATGAGGAGAAGGCAGAGAGAAAGAGAGGGAAGGAGAAGAACACCGTATGTTGCAAAAAAAAGCTTTTCTTTTTATTCGTTTGCAAAGAGAAATACAGTTGGGAATCTACCCTAAAGCGAGAAAAGGAGAGAATACAGTAGAGGGAAAGGAGGGAATACATCGATGGGGGAGGGGGAACGGAGCACAAGCTCCTCCCCCTCCGAGCTCACCTCTCACTCTCACTCTCCTCTCTCTTTCTTTCTTCACCTCTCTGGCATGGATGGGTGGAGCTTCCTTCTCTTCGGGTGGCCTTCTTCTCTTCTTTTTCTTCTTCTCTTCACTGCATACAGCCGAGGGGGTTCGAGCAGCTCTCCTCTTTTTTTTTTCTTCACCAGTGGGGCATGCCTTTTATAGAACGGGCAGTTGGGGAGAAAACTCCCGCCACCTCTGCCCTGTTCGCAACAACGTTGTTGTTGTGCTGGATGATGCTGGTTCGTGGAGTACACTGGCGTTCGTCCGAGGATGGGACATTTGCGGATTTGTCGGGAGGATCTGCCACTGCTGCCACCACTGCCGCTTTGCTGTCGAACGGGGTGAAGGCATGGCTTCAAAACATTAAATGCCCCCCTGCGCACCGCATTTAAACAAAAACAGAGCATCGGAGTTTTGATGGGATGGCATGAGGTTAAAATGGCGCGGTGGAACGGTGACCGCGCCGGTTTAAACCCAAACACAATTTGCGCATAGTTTTAGCATTTGAAGGCAAAGCTTTTGAAAATGAGGGCACGATAGGTCCTATAGCGCGCCGGATTAAGTTGCCAAAATGGGGGTTCTTTGAAAGTGTCACGCCGGATTAAGACATCAGCATGGGCGCGCCGTATTAGAGCATCAAAAGGGGGAAGGCCCCCTCGACAGGAGCACGCCGGACAGCCAAAGAGAAAGGGGCGCGCCGTTTTAAGAGGGGGGCGCACCGTTTTAAGGCGCGCCGTTTTAAGGCTCCTTCGTGCCGTTTTAAGCACTAAACGGATTCTTCTCGGAGTCTCGGCCGTTTATATGAATGTCGGCATTCCCAGAATGTTCCGGTTGCAATGTATGGCCTCCACAATTTTCCATTCGCAGCCTTCGGGACTCGGTCCCAGATTCTGCGTAACTTTCTGTGCATGTCGAGATTGTGCCGGAGTTCCCGACTTCTCTCTAACTCAGCTCTCGGCATGGTCGGTCGGAGCATTGTAGCTGTATCTTCTGCCTGGGGGGCTTCCTTAGCAGGTAGTGGACCACCAAGCGAGTTCTCGTCCTGATCGGGCGAGGCATGAGGTTTGTTCGGCATTTCCATCTTCGGCTTGCTCTCGAATGTCGAGACGTGCATGCCGTATGATCCTCATCGACATTTTTTGGTGTCCACAGGTGGCGATGGTGCAAGTGATGGGGAAATAATGATGATGATGGACATGGGTGGAGGTAAAGGCAAAAGTGGAGGTTTGGGTTTAGGGTCGGCCCGCTCGGGCTCAGAGGATGATGGCGAAAGGGGGAGTGGAAGAGGCGACGGCAGTGGTGGCGAAGGCGACAAAGGTGGCAAAGGGGGTGATGTGGTTGATGGAGATGGTGAAGGTGAAGGGGAAGGAGATGAAGGTAGGGGTGGGGAAGAAGGAGGAGAGGAAGGTAGTGGCGTAGTGGGGGAAGTGGCAGGTGGTGGCGCTCTCCGACGTATCTTTACAACACGTCAAGAGGCGTTGAGAATAGGTGTGGTGGTGGAAACGGAGGGTGAAAGAGAGGTTGCCTGAGCGGAGGCTAGGGTAGGTAAAGGTGGTGGAGGAGATGGGACAGAGGAAGAAGTGGGTAACGGCGCAGGTATCTTATCAACTGAAGAAACACCAGGGTGCCCCTAGTCTTGAAGTGGAGACGGTTGCCTAAGCGGCACGGCTTGCTGTTGTTGCTGCTTGCTGCTGAGATCTGAAATAACTTGGCGCATGACAGCCCAATCAATCATCTTCTTATCTTCCAAACTGTAAACAAGTTCCCAGAACTCGGGGCAGTCCTCAATCAAATGCCCCTATTGACGATGGAACTCACAGAACTGGAGCAAATTCCTGACCGCGGGTCGACAAGACATAACCGGAGGGAGCTGCAACGCATGGGTGGCCATCAGAGCGCTGAAAACATCTGTAAGAGATTTCGGCAACGAAGAGTGAGAAGCCCGCTTCGGGCAAGGTGGATGCCGAGGGGTATGAAAAGGTAATGGAGATGGTAGCGGGGGTTGCGTAGGCACGGGGGATTGCGTAGGTGAAGGCGGAGGGCTAGAATGATGTGGCGGCATGGAGGGAGTGGGAATGTAATGGCCGGCATCTACCCGCTCTGGGTGTAGTATTTCGTTGATCGGAAGTGGAGGGGTGTGGGGAGATAAAATAGCGGAGGGCTGACTCGTTGAGGGAGATGTAGTGGAGGGACATGTGGAGCCATATGTGGAGGTACGGGGGTGTGTGGGAGCGGAAGGCCGACTCGTGGAGGGATATGTAGTGGAGGGTTGACCCATGGTGGATGGGGAAGAGAAGGGGTATGTGGAAGGCGAAGGTGGATGGGACTCATGGTCAAAGGAAACTAGGAGTTGTCGGCTAATGAAGCGGGCTCGACTGTAAAGTTGTTGCCATGATGTAATATTATTCAGGGCTAAGATGCACCTAAGCTCGGGCGTTGCGTTGGAAATAACCATCTTGATCTGCTCGCCCTCCGGAATATGTCTCGGGACTTGCGCGGCTAGGCGATGCCAGCGGTCGGCAAACGTGGAGAATTCCTCACCGGGGGTCATCTTCTCGTGGGCCAGATCAACCAAAGAATGTGTAACACCCGAATCCGTTCGAAACTTAAAAATAATTAAGCACTTTACTTCTGAAACCCATACAGATTACAGATTCTCTAAATCAAACCCCAATGCCTTGAACTGTATAGAAAATACGGGTTTAACGGATGTTAGTATACAAATTCAATAGATATCTTCTTTATTAATACGTAACTTCTCATAGGAATGTCAGAATAAGTCAATATTAGACTCGTTCGAAGGATAATTGAAAAATCTACAAGTTTCATGTTGAACACTTTTTCAAATTTTGACGTTTGGAAGGCCAAAAATAAGATAGAGTGAACTAGTTCTTAGAAATTATGTTATTGTTAATTTTTTTGGGGGTTTACTTATAAAAATTCAAAACAAACCAAAAAAAAAATACAAAACCTCAAAATATCTCACGTAAGCCTTCCCCCCCTCCTTCTTATCCTCTTCCTCTCATCCCCTCCCCTCATCCTTATCCCCTCCTCCTTCTTCTTATCTTCTCCTCCCCTCCCCCTTTATATACCCCCCTCTCCCCCTCTTTCCCTTCCACTCCATCCACCCCCCTCTCTCCCTCCAACTCTCTCTCTCTCTCTCTCTCTCTCTCTCTCTCTCTCTCTCTCTCTCTCTCTCTCTCTCATCCCTCTTTCTCTCTTTCTATTTTTATTTTCTTACTCTCTATTATCTCTCTACTCCCTTTAATCTCTCTCCACTATGTCTCTCTACTTTCTCTCCCTAAATTCTCTCTCTAAATTCTCTCTCTATCTTCTCTCTCTACCTTTTCTCTTTAAATATCTCTCTCTACTTCTTTCTCTACTCTCTCTTTACTTTCTCTCTCTACTTTCTCTCTAACTTTCTCTCTCTATTTTCTCTCTCTAGTTTCTCTCTCTATTTCTCTCTACTCTCTCCACTTTCTCTCTCTACTTTCTCTCTCCACTTTCTCTCTCATCTCTCTTCTCACTACCATTCTCTTATTAATAAACGGAGAAGAAAATACAGTATTAGAATAATATACATAATTAATAAACACTTGGACGGAAGATTTAAAACTTATTTGGACAATTTTGCCATTCTTTACGTATCTGGGACGGGAAAATCATCTTTTACCACGCAAGGACTTTTACGGGAACTCGAGTGAGATACTAAAGTCAATTCGGAAGTCCATTTTAAAGGTAGGCACATGATAAACCGAGTGCATGTTATTTGTTATTTACATTTCTTTGATTTGATTTTGTTTGAAATGTAATTTAAGTCATTGATTTATTTAACCCAATGATTTATGTTTAGAATCAGTTATTTATTTAGTTATCATTCTGTAAAATATTATGTTTCTCTCTAATCTCTCTCTAATTTCTCTCTAATCTCTTTCTACTTTCTCCCTCTACTTTCTCTCTCTACTCTCTCTCTACTCTCTCTCTACTCGAATCTCTTCGAATATTATATATATTTAGTTAATAATATTAAAATACGATCCAATTATTTTGTAAAGTTCAATGACAAGTTTTAAGTATTGAGACGACTATGTAATAAGCATTATAATAAGAATAAAAATTTGATTAAGCATATGGACTGTGTCATTTTAAGGAGGTGTGGGGCGACAAACCGTAGTTAGCTTCCGCTACGGGATTAGGCCCATTTCCGAGGACAAACGGACTTCTGAAAAATCCAGAACCCAGAATAAGAAAATTATCTGGGGAATGGTGGAGTATTAACTCCCGATCCTGCGTGGTTGATCAAGGCCGACAGGCTCCAGCATTTAGACCATTTATCTTTATGTCGACGTATGGATGCCTAGGTATGTGTTTGCTACTGCTTTTAGTGACGGGATGCCTGTCCAATATATGCTGCCAAATAATATGAAGTTCAGATTTGATATATGACTTTGATATGATCTGAAAATAAGTTCATCTGTATAAGCTTTGATTTAGCTAAGATATGTATTATGCCATATATATAAGTCAGATAAGCTTTGTTATACGCATCTGTTTATAAATCTGAAAATTACTTTGCTCTTTATATTTCCTTCGCATTCATAGTATATGTACAATTCAGTGAAATTGTGATTAGCTTTATATATATCATGGATTTGCACAGTTTAGTATATGATAAGCATGTGATTGGTTTTAATGCCTACTGAGTCTTTGGACTCACTTTCATTGCCTAACCATTTCAGAAAATTGACCAATGTGCGTCTTGACTCCGACGGGCGGTAGGTCGGAGGATGATCCCGAGTTTAGTTTGGATTCCGCCGCGCAGAATAAATAGATTCAATTTTCTTTTGAATAATGAATGTAAATATGACTTTTGAGTAAAGATATGTAGTACTCTGTATACGATGTAAATTATGAGTATTTATCTTATGGAAATGGTATGGTTATGTTTCTTTTGGAATATGTGATGATTTGGCCTTTAGCGCTTTGTAAATATTCGGCCCACAACATTTCTGTACATACGCTGTGACGTCCCCGGACACGATACGGGATCGCGGGAAGGGGGCGCCACAGAGAGTGGTATCAGAGCAAAGTTGTGAGGCTTGAAATTATTTGCAGCCATCTGAATTTATATACCATACCATAAGATCGTAGGAATTTATTTTAGAATTTCATATCAAACCTAGAATCATACTCATTCGGATTAGTTCTCCCTCGCAGGAGATGGCTGGGAGTGATAGGGTTGAGGTTAATACTTCTCCCGAGGAGTCTGCGCCCTCAAATGGGACATCACAAGGAGTTGTCGGGGAAATAATTCATGGCGAGCTTGCTCCCGGTGGGCAAGGCGCATTACCTATTCAGGGTGTGCCAGATTTAGGAGGCTTCACACAAGCTTTTCAAGGGTTAGTGCAGACTATACAGTTACAAGCCCAAACTCATGCAATGATGCAAGCCCAGTTACAAACCCGTGTGTAAGAACAACCGAATAGGGCAGCAGGCGCTACCCTAATGGAGAAATTCAGACATATGAGTCCTCCTCCTTTTAAGGGGGAGAGTCACCCGGAGATTGTGAAAAATTAGGTGAGAGAGATTGAGAAGATTTTTACGGCCATTAGATGTACAGAGCAGGATAAGGTGATATTAGCTACATTTATGCTAAAGGACCGTGCGGACGAATGGTGGAGGTCTGCACTTAGAACCACTTTCAGAAATAGAGAGACGGAGATTGGCTGGAATGAATTTCTTGATATCTTCCATGCAAAATTTCTCCCTCAACATTTGAAAGATAGGAAAGAAGTTGAATTTTTAAAGTTGACTCAAGGAGGTATGTCAGTTGCCGATTATGAAGTAAAATTTACTGAATTGGAAAAGTATGCCCCTCATATTTGTTCTGATGAGCTTAGAAGGGTGAAGAAATTTGTTAGAGGTTTGAGAAGCAACATTAGAAGTAGAGTTGCAATCCTTGAGCCTCAGACTATGGCAGCAGCTTTGAGGACTGCTTTTATTGCAGAAACTGAATATGAGGAATTCTTAATAGAAAGACAAAGTGATATTACAAAAAGGGGTAATCTTGGTTCAATTGTGAGGAAAGATAAGAAGCCAAAGATGACTTTTCCAGAGAGAGTTCAACCAGTTAGGAGAGATAATATGCCACCTTATCAACAGTGCGGGATGCAGCATAGAGGTAATGAATGTTGGCGGGCTGCAGGTAAATATTTTTCATGTGGTCAGACAGGGCATATGATAAGGGATTGTCTCACAAGGCCAAGACAAGATCAGCAACCACAACAGCAGCAGAGAGTTCAAGCCAGAGTATATGCACTAACAAGGAAAGACACCTGAGATGCCAATGCAGTAGCTGAAGGTATTATTCTTATCGATGATATGCATGCAAAAGTTTTATTTGATCCGGGTGCTACACATTCATTTATTTCTCTGAGATTTACTGAATCATTGAAAGATAAACAAATTGTAAACACTGATGAGATGTCCATTAACACACCAACTGGGGAGATAGCTAGAACGACTTATGTTATTCCTAGCATTGATGTGGTGATTCAGGGGAGGATTATGCTAGTATGTGTGTATCTGTTGGAAATGACTGATTTTGATGTCATCTTGGGAATGGATTAGTTAGATACAAATTTTACCCTTCTAGATTATCATGGAAAGAAAGTAATTTTTCAAAAATCTGGGGAGCAGATATTTCACTATCAATGTCCAAGACACCGTTCTAGTAAAACACTAGTTTCAGCACTTAAAGCTTTGAAATTGCTTAGAAGTGGATGTCAAGGTTATTTGACTAGCATAGTGGCTATTCCTTCTAATGAAAATAAGAAAACCACCTCAGATATTGATGTTGTCAGGGAATTTCCAGATGTGTTTCCTGATGAACTTCCGGGTTTGCCACCACACCGAGAGGTGGAGTTCACTATTGAACTCTCACCGGATACTTTACAGATTTCCATCCCTCCCTACAGAATGGCACCAACTGAATTGATAGAGTTGAAGAAACAATTGCAAGAACTACTAGATAATGGGTTTATTCGACCAAGTGTGTCACCTTGGGGTGCTCCTGTTCTGTTTGTTAGAAAGAAAGATGGGTCACTTAGATTATGCATTGACTATAGGAAATTGAATTAAGTGACCATTAAGAATAAGTACCATTTGCCAAGAATTGATGATTTATTTGATCAGCTACGAGTTGCGATAATATTTTCAAAGATTGATCTCAGATCTGGATACCACCAATTAAGGATAAGGGAAGAAGATATTTCAAAAACTGCTTTCAGAACACGATATGGACATTATGAATTTTTGGTTATGCCATTTGGGTTAACTAATGCACCAGTAGCATTTATGGATTTGATGAACAGAGTTTTTCAACCATATCTGGATACATTTGTAGTGGTGTTTATTGATGATGTGTTGATCTATTCTCCTACTGTTGAAACTCATCAAGAACATTTAAGAATTGTGTTGGAAACTTTAAGGAAACATCAACTCTATGCAAAATTCAGTAAATGTGAATTCTAGTTGGATAAGGTTCAATTCTTAGGGCATATCATTTCTGGTGATGGAGGGTCTGTTGATCCAGCTAAGGTTGACGCAGTTTTGCATTGGGAAAGACCGAAGAATGTCAGTGAGATTAGGAGCTTTTTGGGTCTTGCGGGTTACTATCGCAGGTTTATTGAATATTTTTCTTCTATTGCAGCTCCTATGACCAAATTGACTAGGAAAGGAGTTTCTTTTGAATGGTCAGATAAATATGAAAAGAGTTTTCAAGAATTAAAAATAAGGTTAACTACAGCCCCAGTGCTTACTTTACCTTGTGGGTCAGGAGGATTTGTGATATATACAGATGCCTCTAGAAAAGGATTATGATGTGTCCTGATGCAAAATGGCAAAGTAGTAGCGTATGCATCTAGATAACTAAAGAATCATGAGATGAATTATCCAACACATGATTTGGAGTTGGCGGCAGTGGTGTATGCTTTGAAAATTTGGCGACATTATTTGTATGGTGAGCAGTTTGAAGTTTTTACAGACCATCAGAATTTAAAATATATTTTCTCTCAGAAAGAATTAAATTTAAGGCAAAGACGGTGGATTGAATTTTTGAACGATTATGATTTCACCTTGAATTACCACCCAGGAAAAGTAAATGTGGTAGCAGATGCACTCAGCAGGAAGAGGCTAATGGCAATACAGTTGCCCCAAACTTGAAGAATGACATCTGATGTAGTGGAGTATTGTAACGACCCGAGAATCCGATTACCGGGAAGGCCCGATAACCCGAGACTCGCACCGCCACCCACGAGCCCGAAGACTCGGAAGGGTTAAAAGGATGGTGTGGAAACTACACAAGCATCACAAATAATTGCAGAAATTAAACAGTTATGATATTAAGCAGGAAATGAATTAACATTTTACATGGTCCACAATAAAATAACAACAACAGCAACAGTAGTCCACGACTAGTACAGTGACAAGAAAGAAAAGTACAGCTACACGGGGCATCCCCCGGCTCTGACCTCTGGCACTACCTCTGGGCACCCGCACCACGCTTCCGCTGCGCTCCTGACACGCTCCCCGAAGGTGGCGCCTCACCTGAAACACGGTGAAAACACGCAGGGAATGAGTCTCGGAACAAGACTCAGTAGGGATCACTCGAACCCTACCTCGAAAAACGAGAAACCACTACTCTAGCGGTAGAAAGGTACCTCGGAAAGGAAAGCCCTGTACTCTACAGAACTAGACCCTAACGGCACGCAAACCGACACACGTGCCACGGTACGAGAAGACCGAAACTCAACGGTCGAACCGTCAAAACCCGAAGGTCGGAAACACACGACTGACAGTCTGACACTCCGTACTCAACAGGAGTACCACCCACTAGAAGCACAGCCGGTAGCGTCCCCTGACGTCTTACACCGCACCGCAGGTGAACCGCCTGACATGGTAGGTCCTACCCGAGGCGCAAACACCGTACAAGTAACTACAACAAGTGACTAGCTGGGGTCACGCCCGTCGACGTGGGTCCAACCGCCCCCAACCACGTGTGCACACACAGACCGCGCGTCCCTGGTCTGGCCCTCTGACCGGTTTTCCCCTCAGCCGGACTCTGGCTGCAAGACGTGGGGCCCAACGGTAACCGGTCCACAAACCGTCTCTAAAGGTCAGCCCGTACACCACTCCCTGGTGCGACTAGCACACGCGTACTAGTAGGCTACGACTAGTGGAGGGTCACAGAAGGAGTAGACTCTCAAGTCTCGGAAAACAACGGTGCAACTGCAGGTACGAGGAACGCTCCTTGTACCAACACCGACGCACGGTGACCAGCTGACAACAACATCTCCCGGTACACTCTGTACGACGAGAGACACACCGACGCAACCCGTACCCTTGAACGGTCCACACTGGGCCGCTCAGGGATGTGCGGTCACACAGGGACCGCACAAGGATTAGAACGGTCATATCAGGACCGTTCCACCCAGGGTCCAAACGACGGATAAACGGCCAACACAGGACCGTTCAAACAGATGTGCGGCCAACTCTTGACCGCACGTGGGTGAGGAACGGTCACCTACTGGCCGCTCGTCTCCCAACGGTAAAAAGCCTGGACGGTTAGTCCTTAGCCGCACTTGGGGAAGGGCGGCTACGGCTTAGCCGTTCAGGTGTTGTGCGGTCAGGGCCAGACCGCACATCCAACCATAGCGCTAGGGGATGTACGGCCAGCACCTGGCCGTGCAAGGGGTTATGCGGTCAGCTCCTGGCCGCACATCCCAGAGCACTGCACAACGGTCACAACCAACGGTCAAAACCCTTGGGGTTGGGCGGTAGCTGTGGGGCCGCACATTAGGATATGCGGTCCCACGATGGACCGCCCAAGCCCACTGCGCGCCAAGCCTCACCCAAAGCGCGCCGAGCCGATGAACGGTCCGAACGGAACCGCATAGGGGTTGTGCGGCCACTGGTTCGACCGCACATCGCTCACCGGCGAGAAAATGGCGAACCTCACCGGAATCGCCCAATCGGCCTCAAAACAAACCCCACGGAGGGGGAAATGGCGAGAGAAGAACCCCCAAGCCCCCTAGCATGCTCCTACGCCCTTAAACCGTGAAATCGGGGCTCAAAACGATGGATCGGACGAACTCACCCCGCGGCATGATCGACCCTTCCCGGCTCAAAATAAACCCCTCTCGACCTCGTCTCGAGCTGAAACTCACGGGGAAGGAAGACATGAGGCTAAGGAACGTCACCCTACCTCCGGTCCGCGACGAAACGCTCCGATCCGAGCTCGAAGTCGCGAAGAACGCCGCTAGAATCTCGCCTCTCCACGCCTCCCACGCTCGCCGTATGCCCGCACGATCGCCTCGCCGCCGCCCACGTCACCGCGCCGTCGCCCCGCCGCCGTCTGCAGCCGGAGGGGAGCTCGCCGTGGCCAACCGGGAGGAAGAGAGGGAGAGGGAGGGAGACACGGTGGAGGAGGAAGGAGGAAGAAGAAGAAAAGAGAAAAGAAGAAAAAGAAAAGAAAAGAAAATGGGAATATATAGAAAATCCGATTTTTCGGAAAAATACCGAAAATTAGAAAAATACATTTCCGGAATCCTCGGAACGCACCGATCGCAACGGTACCACTCGTGCCTCGGGGAACTGCCCGGTTCGCCCGCAGCGAGCGTCCGAAGAAAAAGCCGAAACACACACCGGAAATCGGAAAACACGCGCGGAAAAAGCCACGGAACGCCTCCGGGCCTCCGAAACGACTCCGGATCGCGCCGATCCGAACACGAAAGATGTCCGAAACGAAATTTCGGACACAACGGAGCCGGACACTCCGAAAACTAGATCCGGGACCCATGAAGAAGGATCCGAAAGGTCCGGGATATTACAGCCCTCCCCCCTTAAGGAATTTCGTCCTCGAAATTGAGAACAACCCAAGGGGAAAGAAGAGGAAGACTCACTCAAACAGATACGGGAACTGCTGACGCATCTCGTCCTCACGTTCCCACGAAGCCTCACCACCAGAGTGTCGTTGCCACACGACCTTGACCAAGGGAATAACCTTGTTCCGCAGGCGCTGCTCTCGCCTATCCTCCACGCGGATCGGAAACTCTGGGAGAGAAAGATCTGGAGTCACCTCAGGCCAAACGGAAAACTCGAGCACATGAGAGTCATCGGGCATATACTTCCGCAACATAGAGACGTGGAACACGTCATGCACCGACGCCAACTCAGAGGGTAACTGCAACCGGTAAGCAACCTCACCGATGCGCTCCACAATCGCGAAAGGACCAATATAGCGGGGACTCAGCTTCCCACGCCGTCCAAACCGCATCACCCCCTTCATCGGAGAAACTCTCAAGAACACATGATCGCCCACGGCGAACTCGAGGGGCTGCCGCCTACGGTCAGCATAGCTCTTCTGCCGACTCTGGGCCGCCAACATGTTCTGACGAACCAGGTGCACAACATCCACACATTGCTGCACCAATTCCGGTCCCGTCAAAACACGCTCACCCACCTCAAACCAATCAAGTGGAGTCCGACAAGGACGCCCATACAATGCCTCATAAGGAGCCATGCCTATGCTCGAATGAAAGCTGTTGTTATAGGCAAACTCCACTAACGGTAGGTGATGAATCCAACTCCCCTGCCACTCCAGGCAGCAGGATCTCAGCATGTCCTCCAAAGTCTGAATGGTCCTCTCAGACTGACCATCTGACTGTGGATGATACGCCGAGCTAAATGCCAACTCCGTGCCAAGAGCTCGCTGGAAACTCCTCCAGAATCCAGAAGTGAAGCGCGGATCCCGATCCGACACGATCGAAATGGGAACCCCATGCAACGGCACGATCCGCTCCACATAAAGACGAGCCAACTTAGGCACGCTCCAGCTGACTTTGACCGGTAGCAACCGCGTCACCTTCGTCAGCCGATCCACCAGCAACCAAATACTGTCCTGCCCAGTCGGGGTCTGGGCAACCCCACCACAAAATCCGTGGTCACATGGTCCCACTTCCAAGCAGGAACATCCAAGGGCTGGAGAGTACCGCCTGGTCGCTGATGCTCCGCCTTCACTTGCTGACAGATCAGGCACCTGGCCACAAACTCGGCCACATCTCTCTTCATGCCAGGCCACCAGAACTGCCTCCGCAAGTTCCGATACATCTTCGTCGCACCCGGGTGCACAGTGTACCTGCTCCCATGAGCCTCGCGTAACACCGCACGACGAACCTGCTCCTCCGCTGGGACGTACAGCCTGCCACGAAACCTCGCAGCACCGTCCTCGCCGAGCTCCACATCAGCCATCGCAAGAATCCGGGGCAACTCAGGGTCCGCATGCTGAGCCTCTGTCACCTGACGACGAATAGCAGGAGTGACAGTCAGACTCGCAAGCACTGCCAACCCTGGCTCCTGGGGAATCTTGAGCCTGAAGGACACCTCGGGCACCTGTTCCCAGAGCCTCCACTTCCTCAGCATCAAGGTACTGACCGCAACCTTCCTACTCAAGGCATCGGCGACGACATTCATCCTGCCCGGCTGATAAGACAGGGTGAAGTCATAGTCCTTCATGAACTCCATCCAACGCCTCTGTCTGAGGTTCAGATCTCTCTGCGAGAACACATACCTCAAACTCTGATGGTCAGTGAACACCTCGAACTTCTCACCGTACAGATAATGCCTCCAGATCTTCAGCGCGAAGATCACTGCCGCCAACTCAAGGTCATGGGTAGGGTAGTTCTCCTCATGGGGCTTTAGCTGCCGAGATGCATAAGCCACCACTCTACCATGCTGCATCAGAACAGCACCCAATCCGACGCCGGAAGCATCTGTACACACCACAAAACCTCCCGATCCAGAAGGCAAAACCAACACCGGAGCCGAGGTGAGCAATCTCTTCAGTTCCCTAAAGCTCTGCTCACACTCCTCGGACCAGACGAAAGGCACATCCTTCCGCGTGAGCCTCGTCATCGGGGTCGCAATGCGGGAAAAATCCTGGATAAACCGGCGATAATAACCCGCAAGCCCCAAGAAACTCCGGATCTCCGTCACCGACCTCGGCCTCGGCCATTGCATCACAGCCTCGACCTTGGCGGGATCCACGGAAATACCATCACCAGAAATCACGTGCCCCAGAAAGTGCACCTCACTGAGCCAAAACTCGCACTTGCTGAGCTTCGCAAACAACTGGTGATCTCGCAACGTCTGCAGCACCACACCCAAATGGTACGCATGCTCCTCAGCAGACCGCGAATAAACAAGGATGTCATCCACGAAAATGACCACGAACTGGTCCAAATACGGGTGGAACACCCTCTGCATCAAGTCCATGAAGGCTGCTGGGGCATTGGTGAGCCCAAACGGCATCACCAGAAACTCATAATGCCCGTACCTCGTACTGAACGCAGTCTTCTCCACATCGGACTCGCGAATTCTCAGCTGATAGTAACCGGACCGCAAATCAATCCGCGAGAACACTCGCGCAGACTGCAGCTGGTCGAACAAATCATCAATCCGCGGCAACGGATACTTGTTCTTAATGGTCACGTCATTCAGCTGCCGATAGTCAATGCATAGCCGCAGACTACCGTCCTTCTTCTTCACGAACAACACGGGCGCACCCCAAGGGGAAAAGCTCGGACGAATGTACCCCTTGGCCAACAGCTCCTGCAACTGCGCCCTCAACTCCCTCAACTCAGCGGGGGCCATACGGTAGGGAGCCTTCGCCAAAGGTCCCGTACCAGGTACAACCTCGATCACGAAATCGATCTCCCGCTGGGGAGGTAATCCAGGCAACTCCTCAGGAAAAACATCGGGAAACTCGCACACCACCGCAATGTCCTCGACATTCGGCTCCATCCGGTCAGACACAACCACTGACGCGAGAAAACCCTGGCAACCTGAATCAAGCAATCGACGGGCTCGAATAGCAGAGATAAGAAATCGAGAAGAGGCGGAACGGATACCTTGGAAATAGAAGGTCCTCTTGCTCGGATGTTGGAAGTAGACCCTCTTCATCCCACAATCCACCACCGCTCCATGAGTCTCGAGCCAATCCATGCCTAGAATCACGTCGTAATCCCGAAGCTGCAACGCATACAACCTGCCTGGCATACTCCGCCCATCGATCCACACCGGAACCTGGTCGAAGCAATACGGAGTGACCATAAAGTCACCCGAAGGCAACTCCACAGCCAAATCACAGGACAACTGGGTCACCGGCTCCTCGACGTTCGACGCGAAATCCTCCGAAATGAACGAATGAGACGCGCCAGAATCAAATAAAACCCGAGCCGCACAACCCAAAATCTGAACGGTACCTTCCACGAGCTGCGACGCTACTGCCTCTGCCCTGGTCAAGTGCGTGATCTGGCCACGAGCTCTCTGCCTGCCTCCCACACTAGCTGACCTGGGTAGCGGCGGATACTGTCCCTGCTGCTGCTGCTGCTGGGAAACCTGCTGCTGCGGCGGCCTCTGAGGACAGTCACGCGCCATGTGCCCTGGCTGGTCACACCGAAAACAGATGATCGGCGCCGTGCACTGCCTGCCTGGGTGGGTCCCACTACACCGTGGACAAGGTCCTCGCGATCCACCCACCGATCCCTGTCGCTGCAAAGGAAACGGCTGCTGCACACTGCCCGATGAAGCCTGCCCCTGATCTCTGGACTTCTTCTTGCCGAACCCCTTCTTGAAGAACTTTTTGACCTTCGTGCCAAAGGACGCAGATCCTGTCACCGAAGCTGCCGATGCCGGTACTCCTGAACCACCCGACGCAGACTGAAAGAAACCCTGCTGCTGAGTAGCCGACTGCTGGCTGCGACCTGACACAGACTGCCCCTGGCTGATCGGTCCTCGAGTCCTCTGCATATCCATCTCCAAGGAAATCGCAACACGAGACGCCGTCTCGAGATCAGTGGCCCCATTCGCGATCAGATGGTGCCTCAGCTCCAACCTCAAGCCCTGCACAAACTGCGTCGTCCTCACCCTCTCATGCTCCATGATATGAGGTGCGTACCGACCCAGCTCGACAAATCGGGCCCTGTACTGCAACACGGACATGTCACCCTGCACCAGCTCCAGAAACTCCCGCATCCGCTGCGTAGCAACAATATCTGGACAGTACGTACGCTCGAAAGCACTGACAAAGTCATCCCACTCGATCTGCTCAAGCGGACGAAGCTGAAAGGACGTCTTCCACTCGGAAGACCACCACCTCCGAGCCGTACCCTGCAACTGGTTGTAGGCCAACACCACTCTGTCCTCGACAGCACTCTTCGCAGAACTGAACACCCGCTCCATCTCATCAAGCCAATCACGAGCCGCATCAGGGTCTGCCTGGCCGCTAAAGTAAGGTGGATGAAACTGCATGAAATCCCTCACTGCTCGGCCTGGCCCACCCCTGACTGACGAGCCCTCACCGGCCTCTCCGCCGAACTGCTGAGCCATGAGATGGTACATGCCACGGAGAAAACCCTCGGCCCCCGGAGCCCTCGCAGCATCCGCGGCCTCGGTAGCTCCCGGAACTCTGCTATGCTCCTCCTGGTCCCTCTGGACCCCCTGCTGGATCTCCTGGCCTCCAGCCGACTGCCCCTGCTGAGAGCGAGAACTCCTCCTCGGCGCCATCCTCGCTCCTTAAGCACAAGACAGAAAACTCAGAAACGGAAGGTCAGAATAAAACACGCGGTGCCCAATGCCAGCGTCACCTGTACATCATCGTTGTGGACTAGTGGACCAATACAATTACCTATGATTCTCATGTAATTCCACAACCGCGCTCTGATACCAGCTGTAACGACCCGAGAATCCGATTACCGGGAAGGCCCGATAACCCGAGACTCGCACCGCCACCCACGAGCCCGAAGACTCGGAAGGGTTAAAAGGATGGTGTGGAAACTACACAAGCATCACAAATAATTGCAGAAATTAAACAGTTATGATATTAAGCAGGAAATGAATTAACATTTTACATGGTCCACAATAAAATAACAACAACAGCAACAGTAGTCCACGACTAGTACAGTGACAAGAAAGAAAAGTACAGCTACACGGGGCATCCCCCGGCTCTGACCTCTGGCACTACCTCTGGGCACCCGCACCACGCTTCCGCTGCGCTCCTGACACGCTCCCCGAAGGTGGCGCCTCACCTGAAACACGGTGAAAACACGCAGGGAATGAGTCTCGGAACAAGACTCAGTAGGGATCACTCGAACCCTACCTCGAAAAACGAGAAACCACTACTCTAGCGGTAGAAAGGTACCTCGGAAAGGAAAGCCCTGTACTCTACAGAACTAGACCCTAACGGCACGCAAACCGACACACGTGCCACGGTACGAGAAGACCGAAACTCAACGGTCGAACCGTCAAAACCCGAAGGTCGGAAACACACGACTGACAGTCTGACACTCCGTACTCAACAGGAGTACCACCCACTAGAAGCACAGCCGGTAGCGTCCCCTGACGTCTTACACCGCACCGCAGGTGAACCGCCTGACATGGTAGGTCCTACCCGAGGCGCAAACACCGTACAAGTAACTACAACAAGTGACTAGCTGGGGTCACGCCCGTCGACGTGGGTCCAACCGCCCCCAACCACGTGTGCACACACAGACCGCGCGTCCCTGGTCTGGCCCTCTGACCGGTTTTCCCCTCAGCCGGACTCTGGCTGCAAGACGTGGGGCCCAACGGTAACCGGTCCACAAACCGTCTCTAAAGGTCAGCCCGTACACCACTCCCTGGTGCGACTAGCACACGCGTACTAGTAGGCTACGACTAGTGGAGGGTCACAGAAGGAGTAGACTCTCAAGTCTCGGAAAACAACGGTGCAACTGCAGGTACGAGGAACGCTCCTTGTACCAACACCGACGCACGGTGACCAGCTGACAACAACATCTCCCGGTACACTCTGTACGACGAGAGACACACCGACGCAACCCGTACCCTTGAACGGTCCACACTGGGCCGCTCAGGGATGTGCGGTCACACAGGGACCGCACAAGGATTAGAACGGTCATATCAGGACCGTTCCACCCAGGGTCCAAACGACGGATAAACGGCCAACACAGGACCGTTCAAACAGATGTGCGGCCAACTCTTGACCGCACGTGGGTGAGGAACGGTCACCTACTGGCCGCTCGTCTCCCAACGGTAAAAAGCCTGGACGGTTAGTCCTTAGCCGCACTTGGGGAAGGGCGGCTACGGCTTAGCCGTTCAGGTGTTGTGCGGTCAGGGCCAGACCGCACATCCAACCATAGCGCTAGGGGATGTACGGCCAGCACCTGGCCGTGCAAGGGGTTATGCGGTCAGCTCCTGGCCGCACATCCAGAGCACTGCACAACGGTCACAACCAACGGTCAAAACCCTTGGGGTTGGGCGGTAGCTGTGGGGCCGCACATTAGGATATGCGGTCCCACGATGGACCGCCCAAGCCCACTGCGCGCCAAGCCTCACCCAAAGCGCGCCGAGCCGATGAACGGTCCGAACGGAACCGCATAGGGGTTGTGCGGCCACTGGTTCGACCGCACATCGCTCACCGGCGAGAAAATGGCGAACCTCACCGGAATCGCCCAATCGGCCTCAAAACAAACCCCACGGAGGGGGAAATGGCGAGAGAAGAACCCCCAAGCCCCCTAGCATGCTCCTACGCCCTTAAACCGTGAAATCGGGGCTCAAAACGATGGATCGGACGAACTCACCCCGCGGCATGATCGACCCTTCCCGGCTCAAAATAAACCCCTCTCGACCTCGTCTCGAGCTGAAACTCACGGGGAAGGAAGACATGAGGCTAAGGAACGTCACCCTACCTCCGGTCCGCGACGAAACGCTCCGATCCGAGCTCGAAGTCGCGAAGAACGCCGCTAGAATCTCGCCTCTCCACGCCTCCCACGCTCGCCGTATGCCCGCACGATCGCCACGCCGTCACCCACGTCACCGCGCCGTCGCACCGCCGCCGTCTGCAGCCGGACGGGGGTCGCACGGTCGAACGGGAGAGAAGGAGGGAGAGGAGCGGCCACGGTCGCGTGAGGAGGAGAGGAGGAAGAAGAAGAAAAGAGAAAAGAAGAAAAAGAAAAGAAAAGAAAATGGGAATATATAGAAAATCCGATTTTTCGGAAAAATACCGAAAATTAGAAAAATACATTTCCGGAATCCTCGGAACGCACCGATCGCAACGGTACCACTCGTGCCTCGGGGAACTGCCCGGTTCGCCCGCAGCGAGCGTCCGAAGAAAAAGCCGAAACACACCCCGGAAATCGGAAAACACGCGCGGAAAAAGCCACGGAACGCCTCCGGGCCTCCGAAACGACTCCGGATCGCGCCGATCCGAACACGAAAGATGTCCGAAACGAAATTTCGGACACAACGGAGCCGGACACTCCGAAAACTAGATCCGGGACCCATGAAGAAGGATCCGAAAGGTCCGGGATATTACAAGTATTCTCCAGTATGCAAAGGGAAGAATTTATTTTTGGCCCAACTAACTATTCAGCCTGCAATGGTTGAGTGAATTGTGCAAGCACAACTGAATGATCAGCAATTACAAAAATTTATTGGCACACCGAGTTTTACTCAAAGTGCAGACGGGGCAATCAGATTTCAGGGAAGATTATGTGTACCTCGGAATGAAGAAATAAAGAAAGACCTATTAACTGAGGCACATAAATCACTATATTCTATTCACCCAGGCAGTACAAAAAAGTACAAAAACATGAAAAGACAGTTTTGGTGGATTGGCATGAAGAAAGATATAGCAGCCTTTGTCAGCAAATGTCTTACTTGTCAACAAGTAAAAGCAGAGCATCAAAGACCAGCAGGACCATTACAGTTGATGGAAATTCCACAGTGGAAATGGGAACATATAACTATGGATTTTGTGATGGGATTACCAATGACTAGGAGAAAACATGATTCTATTTGGGTAATTGTTGACAGACTTACTAAGTCAGCCCATTTTTTGACAATCACAAAAACACAATCATTAGAGGATTTAGCCAATTTGTATATTAGAGAGATTGTGAGACTTCATGGTGTGCCAGTGTCTATTATTTCAGATCGAGATGCAAGGTTTACAGCAAAATTTAGAGGAGTTTACAGATAGCATTGGGAATACAATTGACATTTAGCTCAGCTTTTCACCCTCAAACAGATGGACAATCAGAAATAACCATTCAAACATTAGAAGACATGTTGAGGGCGTGCAGTTTAGATTGGAAAGGCAGTTGGGATGAATATTTGGCCTTAATTGAATTTGCATATAATAACAGCCATCATGCAAGCATAGGAATGGCACCATATGAAGCGTTATATGGTAGACCGTGTAGGTCACCTATTTGTTGAGATGAGGTTGGTGAGCGGAGATTGATTGGGCCACAGATTGTACAGGATTATGTAGAAAAGGTTGAGTTGATTAGAAAAAGATTACTTACAGCTCAGAGTAGGTAGAAAAACTATGCTGATCAAAGAAGGAGAGGTCTACAATTTACTGTCGGGCATCACGGATTTCTGAAAGTTTCGCCTACTATGGGAGTAATGAGATTTGGCAAGAAAGGTAAACTCAGTCCAAGGTATGTTGGACCATTTAAAATCTTAAGAAGGATTGAAGAGGTGGCATATCAGCTGACTTTACCACCATCATTGTCAGCAGGTCATGATGTATTCCATGTGTCCATGTTAAGAAAATACATGCCAGACTCATCACACGTTATAGATCATGAACAGTTGGAAATTCTACCGGATCTTACATATGAGGAAAAGCCAGTTCGCATTCTCGATCGGAAGGAACAAGTGCTGAGAACGAAGACAATTCCATTGGTGAAGGTATTGTGGAAAAGTACCTCAATAGAAGAAGCTACTTGGGAGATGGAAGATGAAATGCGGAAGAGATATCCACAACTATTCGGTACGTATTGAGTAAATCTATAAATTTCGAGGACGAAATTTGTTTAAGGGGGAGAGATTTGTAACACCCGAATCCGTTCGAAACTTAAAAATAACTAAGCACTTTATTTCTGAAACCCATACAGATTACAAATTCTCTAAATCAAATCCCAATGCCTTGAACTGTATAGAAAATACGGGTTTAACGGATGTTAGTATACAAATTCAATAGACATCTTCTTTATTAATACGTAACTTCTCATAGGAATGTCAGAATAAGTCAATATTGGACTTGTTCGAAAGATAACTGAAAAATCTACAAGTTTCATGTTGAACACTTTTTTAAATTTTGACGTTTGGAAGACCAAAAATAAGATAGAGTGAACTATTTCTTAAAAATTATGTTATTGTTATTTTTTGGGGGGGTTTTCTTATAAAAATCCAAAACAAACCAAAAAAAATATACAAAACCTCAAAATATCTCACGTAAGCCTTCCCCCCCTCCTTCTTATCCTCTTCCTCTCATCCCCTCCCCTCATCCTTATCCCCTCCTCCTTCTTCTTATCTTCTCCTCCCCTCCCCCTATATATACCCCCTTCTCCCCCTCTTTCCCTTCCACTCCATCCAACCCCCTCTCCCCCTCCAACTCTTTCTCACTCTCTCTCTCTTTCTATTTTTATTTTCTTACTCTCTATTATCTCTCTACTCCCTCTAATCTCTCTCCACTGTCTCTCTACTCTTTTTTCTTTCTCTCTCTACTTTCTCTCTCTAAATTCTCTCTCTAAATTCTTTCTCTACTGTAGACACGCTATTTTCACACTTTTCGCGGGTAAAACTCATATTACACCGTGATGTCCCAAAGTGGCTTATGCATTTGATTTACGTGCGTGATTAGTCATTTTTAAAGTTTTATATAAAAAATATAAAAAAATCAAAAAAAGGTTAGAAAAAATACAAAAATAAATATATATATATATATTGAGAAAAGCATACAAAAAATACAAAAAAATTATTAAAAAGGTTTAAAGAAAATACAAAAAAAGGTTAAAAAAATAAAAAAAATGCTATAAGAAAATACAAAAAAATTAAAAAAGGTTATTAAAAAATCCAAAAAAATCCAGAAAAGGGTAAAAGAAATATAACACAAAAATAAAAAAAACAAATCTCCATGTAAAAATAATTTTTATTTTTATTTTTGTATAAGATACAAAAATGATAAAAGCTTAAATATATATATATATATAAACAACACAAAAATACAAAAAAATTATATATATTAAGTAACTATCCTTACACTAATCTATTATCACTAATCCTCTCATTCACTAATCTCCCTTATCATTTCTCTCACGTCCTTCTCTTATCTACCCACCTTATCTCTCTCTCTCTCATACATCCCTATCCCATTTTCTCTCTTCTTTGTCTTCTACGCACAGCCGTCCGGCAGGAGGAATCCCTCCTCCCACGTCCCTTTCTCTCTATCCCACACTTCTTTCCATCTTATCATTTTTCATCTTCTCTGCACGTAGCCCCCCATCGAAACCCACGGCAACCACCCTCCCCTCCACTCTCATCTCCACGTCGCCCTCTGTTAGCCGTCCTCACCAACTGTCCCCGCCGGCCATCTCCCCTCTCCACGTCCGTCATGCTGCCGCCGTGAAGTCACCACTGAAGCGCCACGACAGCCCCAACCTCATCGGCCACATACCACCGCCGCGAGCCGGCCGATCTCCCGTGACCACCGACGTGAAGCTGCTGCTCCCTGTCGCCGCCAACTCCCTGCTGTTGTGTAGTGGCATTGTCCTTTTGTCACCTGAAGGTGTCGCTATCCCAGAGGCATTCCAGCTCTCATTTTCAGTCACCAACAACGTGGCTGAATACGAGGCTCTTCTGGCAGGTCTGAACCTTGCCTATTCCTTCTGGGTCACTGAATTACGAGTCATAGGTGATAGTCAACTTATCCTTCGCCAAGTGCTCACCAAATATCACACTCGCGATCCCAAGCTCAAGCCATATCAAGAGCTTACTGTTGCTTTCGCTAAGCTGTTCACTAAGTTGGTCTTTGTCCATGTTCCTCGCAATCAAAATATTTTGGCCGACGCCCTTGCGTCGTTGGCATCATCATTAAGGTTTCCTCTGGGCAGAAGGGCTCTGTCCGTTTCTATCCACAACCTTCTCTTCCCTGCTATTCACAACCCTTCCTATTTAAGAGTTCAGGAGGAAATGTCAAAGATGGCTCAGGATAGAGAAGTTGTTGAAAAGAAGGAAATTATGTTGGTCGAAATGGAAGAAGAATTGGCTGATGAGGAGAAGCCATGGTTCTATGAGATTGTTAAATATTGTAAAGACCAGTCTTACCCTGAAGAGGTAACAGCAGAAGATAAGAGGGCCATAAGAAGAGTAGCCCAGAGGTACACACTTGTTGGAGGATTGCTGTACAAAAGATGCCTCACTGGTGTTCTTCTGAGGTGTCTTGATGATAATGAGTCCTGGAAGTGTGTAGAGGAAGCACACTCAGGTGTGTGTGGTGGCCATGTGAATAGCCAGATGCTTGCGAAGAAGATCCTTCGGCAAGGCTTTTACTGGCCCACCATGGAGGAAGACTGTGCTGTCTATGTCCGTAGGTGTGTCAAGTGTCAACTTCACGCCGATAAGATCCATTCCCCATCTTCCTCTCTCCATCCAGTATCCTCCCCATGGCCTTTCTCCATGTGGGCATTCGACATCATCGGTCCTCTCGGTGATCCTAACTCCCTTATTAAACAAAAATCCTTCATCCTTACTGCAACGGAGTACTTCACCAAATGGGCCGAAGCTGAAGCCTATGCAGAAATCAAGGCATCAACAGTTTGTAAGTTCATTATGAAGAATATCATTCCCAGATTCGGCATTCCAAGAACTATCATCACCGACAATGGGCCACAATTCATTTCTCAAGACCTTCAGGACCTCTGCAAAAGGTATAAGATTACATTGCATCATTCATCACCATATTATCCACAAGGAAATGGCCAAGCAGAGGCTACGAATAAAACACTGATCAGAATCATAAAGAAAACTTGTGAGTCTAGCAGATTCTCGGATTGGCCAGAGAAGCTTATCGAAGCTCTATGGGCCTATCGCACTTCAATCCGAACTCCTACTGGGCAAACTCCGTTCGCCCTCACTTACGGGATGGAGGCGGTAGTTCCGTATGAGATTCTGATTCGCTCTCTGAGAGTACAATTGGACAAGGACCTTCCCCTCGATGAACGTCGCGATTCTCTCCTTGCCCAGTTGGAACTCTTAGATGAGAAACGTCTGGTTGCTGCCGAGCAAGCTCGCGTCTACCAAAATAGACTCGCACGTTTTTACCAGAAGAAGGTTATTGAGAGAAAGTTAAAAGTTGGTGAAATGGTAGTGAAAAGAATTTTTGTAAAACCTGGCGGGCCGCATTCTAAGCTCCAACCCAATTGGGAAGGACCATACGTGGTTCATGCTGTATATCCTGGCAACACCTACAGGCTAGTCAATGCTGAAGGAGTTGAGTTATCCCACCCTTGGAATGGGCTTTACCTTAAGAAGTATTACCCTTAGATAGGTGTACATACTGTCAAAAATAAAAAAAATTGAAAATAAAAATAATAAAAAAATGAAAAATAATGAAAACCACAAAATTTGTGTATAAAACAAAAAAAGGGAAAAACAAAATTTAAAATGTTGATGTTTGGAGACCACCATGGAATCAAGTCATTGTATCTTACCTCCATGCCAAGATAGGGCCCATTAAGGCTTGGTAGGTCTCAGGTTTTGGTTTGCCAGAACCGTGGAGACCCCAGTCCGGCCAGTTCGGCCTATGCCCCCTCAAAAGAAGACAACATGTATACACATCTGTGTTATAAAAAAATTGATAGCATCGCTTATGGTAGGACATCACTCAAAAGGTCTCCAAGAAAGCTCAAATCTTTATTCTCTTATTCTCGACCGAATGAGACAGTCGGCGCCCTTAAAACGCTGAGCATGGGAAGCACGAACACAACCCCTAGGGTGAGAGTAGGGCCCAATTCCTCGAGCATGGGTCAGAGCACGAGAAGAGGGCAGTGTCCCCGCAGGCATACAAGAGGGATTCCACATTGTCAAAAGATTATGTCCCTCGTAAAAAATCTATCAAAAAAATCAAAAAAAGAATAAAATCAAAGTCAAGTAAAAAGCCTGGTCGTAACCGTGCCTGATTCCACTAAATGAAACCCCTTTGACTCAAAGTCAAATTCTACATAAAAGGGGTCATGACATGTAAATGCTCGAGATTTGGTCTGAAGTTACCCGAAAGGGGAAGTTAAGTGCGCCCCTACTGGCTCGCCTGGTTAACAACATTGCCGGTCCTCTCAGGAGGTTTACCCCCTATACTCTTCCTCCTTCCCCTGAAGATCAAAGCTCAATGGAGTTCCCGAAGGGTGAAACTCGCCAAAGCCTGCAACATCCTTTTAACACAAACATATGGTTGTCCATTTTGAAAAGCAAAAGCCATCGCTGTGAAGGAGTCTCCGTGTTTCTGGCCGATCAGGACCCTTATCTACCACCTTAATGCCTTCTTATCTAACCACGGGTTTAGACCAATGCAAGCGCGTCACCTACGGGTGCGACGGCGTTTGATTCCGGGTCAGCGTCGCGCGGTTGGTCGTTTGGGTTCCAGGGTGTTCCATTATATACCATCTAGAGTTGTAAGGAAATAGACCCGGGTCGGGCAAATCATTTACCTCGAACACTTTTTGGGTGAATCCCTGCGGTCGGAAGCGACTGGGAGCCTAAGCATGGCATGACGGTATTGTCATCAGGATAAGTCTTAGCCGGCGGGATTATCATTCGAGGAGTCTAGAGGCCCAAATCAACCTAGATGTGCACTTAGGATACCTGGGAGGTTAGTAAGAAATCCATATTCTCATGCAGGTTAGGTGCCATATGGGTGCTTACCAGGCATTAGCAACAAAAAAATGATGATGATAAAAATAACAAAAAAGGGGAAAAAGAGAAAAATGTAGACATATGCAAAACAAAAAAATGATGAAAAATAAAACAACAAAAAAATGCAAGAAAAAAAAATAAAAACAAAAAAAATCGCACTTCCTATGATTGCATTTGTATGCAGCATTTCACTTTAAATTTCGTTTACATCCGTGTGCTTGTGTGCCGCATTCACCATCATATCTTTATCTTGTCTTTATTAATAAAGGCTTGGCCCCTTGACCCATTATCAAGGACAGTCAAAGTGAACATCTACTTATTGAGCAAGGGGCCAAGTCAGAGCTGAAATTCTGACTTGTTTGTTTCAGTGATGTGTGCAGGGATTCGAGATAGCAAGAAACAAATGAAAAACCAAAAAATCAAACTTTTTATTCCATTCCATTCCTAGAAATTGTACATTAAGTTCCACCTTCTCTCTCTACATTACTCGTCCCTCCGCTCTCCGGGCAAGACGCTCTCGAGGGTGCAACCCAACTACGAAAAGCGGTACTTCTACCGCCCTGCACTCCTCTTCCCATCTCTGTACCCCGGCGTCGATCTGCAGGGGCAGTAAAGAAGCTACTAACACGAAAGCCACGCTCTCGTGCTCTTCGGTAGCGTTCCTCACCATCTCTCAGCCATTGTTCAGCAAGGCCAAGGCTGGTTCGGAGTTCAAATAACTGGGCCTCCATGGCCCTTCGCTCCTCCCTCTCAGCCAACCTATCGGCTCTCTCTCTTTCTCTGTCCCTTTCTTTCTCTGCCCGTTCTCTTTCTCGGTCTTCCCTCTCCAGTTGAAGGTGATCCTTAACTCCACGGCGTCCCTAGAAGAGTCATCATCTGGACGACGCCGCAGTTCATCTTCCAGCTCCGCTATTCTAGCCTCCCTCTACGCAGCTTGGGAAAGTGCCTCTTGCGTCTCTTTTTCCTGCCAGATATGCCGTCTCAGATATGCGGCAAGGCATGAATGAGGAAGATTCAACAATGAAACTTTTACCTGTATAGAGAGCATGCCTTCTGCCTCTGCGGCACGCTGCGTGGCACGAGCAAGTTACTCGTGAAGCAAATCCAGCTCTGAGGTAGGGATCCATAAGCTGGAAGAGACGCCATCTGCTCCCATCGCTGATGAGGCTGCGTCGATCTGGACGCGCTATAACCACATGAGGTGATAATTAGTGGCTAAGCACCATGAATCCAGAGTCATGATTAGGAGTGTGCATTGTATATACACTTACCGAGGCACTTAAGGCACCACGCGTGTCACCCAACTGTTGCTCCGTGTCTGCCAAGCGAGCTCGCAAGTTCGCTATCATGGTATCACGGACATCCTACAGCCATGTTATAGGAGTCAGCATTTCCACACAAAAAAATGAATAAAAACAAAAACAACAAAGAAATAAGGAAAACAACGAAAAGAAGAAAAAAGGGAGGCCTACCTCCACAAGTCCCCCAGGTTGGAGTCGCTCTGCATACATTGCCCTATACAGACGCAGATATTCTTCACTATCCTGTTCCTGCGATTCCACGATTGTGCCACCCCGTTGCCAGTCTTCATACTGTTCGGAGAACCGCACATGCCAATCAATACAGGTTACCGGTCCCCGTGTCTTTCTCCCGACGCGAGGTGGCGCAGTCGTATCTATCCACTCCTGGGCTAGCCCCAGGGTCCTCATAACCAATCGTAGCCGAAGCGGCTCGATTTCATTCAGGCAGTGGATCCAAAGCTCTCGTCCAAACCAGGCACGGCTCATCAAAACCCACGGTTGGTCAGCATCGACCATCCCTGAGTAGGGTCTCCGGTTCACCTAGATTAGATTGTACATATTCTTTTAGCTAGTCAAATGTAGAAGTAAAAAAAAAAAGAACTAAAAAAAATAATAAATAAAAAAGAAGAAAAAAGAATCCTACCATTGCTGCAGGGAACTCCTGCAGCTCACGTCTTAGCACCATCAGTTGGTAGGATAGAGGCGCTGTACTCATAATGGGTTGCCACCGTCTGGCTAATGGCACCGTCACTGGTCGCCAATGCCGAGCTCTCCCCATTGGGAGGTAATAGTAGCTCCATAGCTGCATCATCATGTGTCATTAGTGCCTTAAGTGAACTATTGGGAAAACACACAAAAAATGAAACAAAAATTACCTGGATAAATGGTGTAAAGCCACTGACAGTCACCTCACGGTCTGCCTCTTGGGATAGGCCTGTAAACAGATGCGCTAGTACGGCAGCTCCCCAAGCATACTGCCCTACTCTTTCCAGGTCTACTAGCAGCTCTAGGAAGCGACAGTCGATGCTGCCTCCCTTCGAGCTTAGTAGCAATCTTCCCAATAAGAAGAGGAGAAATCTCCTCATATCCATGTTGGACCTTTCCCAATTGCCGAAATCTGTGCAGTACACAGCACGGCACCCTCTTTCTGTCCTTTCCATGAATTCTTCCAAGGACTCATCGTCCCGAGGATGAGTATCAGTAAGTCCCAATGCCTCCATGATGGATGCCTTGGCTACTGATCGGTTTATCCGACTGTCAAGTTCCAGTCCTAACAGCTTCTGGGCACCTTCCCGGTAGTCCGCGTAAGTGACCCCGGTCACTGCCTCCCCATCCACTCTGAGACTCGTGATTCGGACCACATCTTCCAGACTGGGTACCATGTGCCCCCAGGGCATCAAGAATGCCCGACTCACTGGGTCCCAACTTTCGCGCAATGCTTGGATGAGGACGAGGTCGAGCTTGATTGGCTCGATCCGCAGAAAGGCCCCAAATCCCATCACATCTAGCCTGGCCTTCTGGAAGTCTGGAAGACCACGATATGCGACAACCACTAGCTCCCAGGAAATGTGTGATTTGATCATGCTCTGCACATACACAAGAACTGAGCAAAGGGGAGCTTTGTCAAGGAAGAAAAAGGGAGAAAGAATGAAGGAAGGGATGACAGGGTCCAACTTACGAGTTGTGATTGCGTCCTCTCGCTGAGTTGTCCTTCGACTTCTGAGAGTCTCCTGGAGCTGCTGCCAGATCTGCTCCTCTTTGAAGAGCGGGAAGACTCACCTTCTGCTCTGAAGCTAGATTCACCCTCCATCCTGAAAATTGAGCAACTCTCACTACCTCCCCTTCTTACAAACTTTCACTCTTCGCATCAGCTCTCACGACTCGGGTGCTCTCAAGTCGAGTGAAAGAGGAGGTATTTATAGGATTGGAAGGAAGGTGATCTAGATCTATCACCATCACCCCTAACAACAGCCTTTGTGACAAGTCACCCCCCTTACTGCTGCGGCCACTCTACCATGGGGAGTGATCGATTTGGGGGCGTGATTTGTTGACTTGTCATCCTTATTCGGTCCAAAGATTCTCCGCGTTTATTGTCCTGTTGCATCTACTTTTAGAGCAAACAAGCAAATCGGGGACAATTATGCGGGAAAATAGGACCAAGGGCCGACGTTTTTGAAATTGGTGGTAGATCCTTTTGAAAAATCATGGCCACGGTACACTCGCGTGTCACTTCGCCATGTGAAGTGAGTGGACCAGAGCTATGATTGTTGACCCGCCACCCCTATTCGGTCCAAAGATTCCCCGTGTCCTTTGTCCTATTGCGACTACTTTTAGCGCAAACAGGGAAACGAGGGACATTCACGTGGAAAAGAGCACCACGGGCTGATATTGTCGAAGTTTGATGGCAGATTCCCTTTGAAAATCATGGCTATGGTGAGTCACCGCCCCGTGTTTTAAGGTGACATCTCGTCGAGCATGTCTCGCAGGAACCCATGTGGTAGAAAAGACCTGCAGAGCAGAAGGAACGAACGGGCAAGCAAGCTGCGTTCAAACCAAGCCATTTCATTCACATATCTATATAAGGGTTTGTGCCCGTCATGAGGAAGGAGTGGGTGTACAAGCCATTCACTAATCCTCGTCACCCTCCTGGTTACGTCTCTTCTCCCTCCAAAGGTAAGAATTCCCTCGGAGGCCTTCTATAGTCTCGTGATGCAGCAATCGCTTTGCTGTGCCATGCCTTTCCATCTGTTCTGGTGATGCTTTTCGTCATCCTCCTGTTTCTCTCGCGACCCTGATGGCCGTGAAGCTCTTGAAGCTGAGGATGCTGGTTGAACTCCCCTCTGCTCTGCCGAAAGAGACTGTACCAGCTCCAGGAGCTCCCTTGCCGCGAGCTCCAACTCCCCTCCAATCTGCAGAGCAAGCCACGTCTGGACGCTCTTTCTCTCATAGCTCCATCTCCTGGGCCTCCTATGCTACTTTGTCTTTGCCTTTCTCTCCATTGTCTCTTGCTTTATTTCTCTCCTCGCTGTTTGGAGAGAAACTTTAGCGTCAAGGCATCTCAGGGCAACTCCTCGTGTTGTAGTTGCTCTGATCTTCCGACGTCTGTCATCTCAGCCGCTTACAGAAAAGGGATGGAGGAGATTCAAAGCATGTGCAAGGGCATTAAGGCCTTATTTCATTTCAAAACGAGGACTACACCAGGGGTTTAGGCACTTCGGGCCTCAAATTCCCCAATTGGGTTACATAAGCTTTCCACAGTTCCATGTCCTCATTTACAGACACCATTACCTTCAGTGGAACACTTTCCTTCCACGATGCTTTAATTGCCTTCACATCGTTTGCATCTCCCTCCGTACCTAGTGTAGACACGCCATTCTTGACGCCTCCTGAGAAAGTCTCATATTACTATAAAACGCCCCGCAACGGCTTACGCATTCTGAATCACTCGAGTGCTTCCTTTTCTCGGGTCTTCTTCTGCCTTTTTCGGCATCAGGAATCGTCTCGTCACGGCATTCGGACGGCATCAACACCAGTCAGACGCATCAAAAGGTTCCGGAACCAAGAAGGGTGTCTACCGGGCGGCTGCCGACGCCTAATCCGAGGACCCGGGTGGGTCTTAATGGGGGCGTCCAGGCCCCTGGACGCCCCCATAATTTTAATTTATTTTATTATTTTCTCAGGGCCCAAAATTAAATAAAATATATATATATTAATGGAGGCGTCCAGGCCCCTGGACGCCTCCATAAAAAAAACAAAAATAAAAAAATGTGTAAAATGCCAGTTGGCATAGAAAAAATAAAAAAATAAATAAAAATAAAAATAATTAATGGAGGCGTCCAGGCCTCTGGACGCCTCCATAAAAACATATAAAAAAGTATATAATGCCAAGCCTGGTATAAAAGACAAAAGAAAATAATAAAATAATATAATTTTGGAGGCGTCCAGCCCCCTGGACGCTTCCATCAACTCCCTCACGGGCGCCGGCCACCGAACGACGGTTTGTCATGTGTGAAAAAATCCAAAATATAGAGACGTCCGGTCAGCTGGACGCGCCCATTTCTGAATCACGAGGCGCCGCTCACAAAACCACGCGTTGTGCCGAACCGCGTGCGACCGTCGTCGGTTTTCGGTGGACCTGCTTGAGGCGTCCGGGACCCTGGACGCCTCCACAAAAGTATTCCAAAAAAATCAATAAAAATAGAATAAAATATTATTTCGGTCCTGATGGAGGTGTCCAGGGTCCTGGACGCCTCCACCTTCCGGAGCTCTATAAATAGAGGCCCACCCCCTCAGTTCTAAAGGAGCGAAGCAGTAATCCGATAGGCTGCCGGAGCCCAGAGGCTACGGAGTCATTTTTCTAACCCGTGGGGTCTTTTGTAGGTGGAGGTTCTGCCGGCTTCTCGGGTGCCCACGCTCGCGAGAGGAAGGTCGTCTTCATCCACCGCGCTTCTACGTCGTCCCCACGCTGCCGGAGCTCCGCCGAATTTCACCACCGGCACATCCAATAAGCCAACTCTTTCCTTTCCTTCGTAGTTCTTTTGCATTCATCATCTCGCATCCATCATCTCATTTTCCTCCTACTCGAGTCCGAGAGGGGTTTAAAAGACAACACCAACCAGGTGTGTGTCTTCCCGTTATTTCGTCATTTTTATTGCAAGGATATGAATACTACACATTCATCTTTCTAAGCCACTTGTCATTTGTTTGTCGTTGTTTTGCAAGGGTAGCCGAGGAAAGCCCTCTCCGTCGGCCGGCCGGAAGGAGAGGAGGAAGCAACCCGCCATCTCCCGCTCTTGAGGTAGGCGCGATCACTTTCTTATTTTGGGGTCTTTCGGCCCCTGGCGATCACATCTTTTCATCGAGGCCGCGGCGAGTCACTTCCCCAATGGCCGTTTAAATTTCTGTTCTCATATTCTCTTTATATCCTGTTATATTTCGTTCATATCATCGAGGCCGCGGCGAGTCACTTCCCCAATGGCCGTTTAAATTTCCGTTCTTACATTCTCTCTATATTCTGTTATATTCTGCTCATATCATCGAGGCCGCGGCGAGTCACTTCCCCAATGGCCGTTTAAATTTCCGTTCTTATACTCTCTCTATATTCTGTTATATTCTGCTCATATTCTCGAGGCCGCG